>JAAFCE010009125.1:8864718-8889794 GCA_013389805.1 Trigoniulus corallinus | reverse complement strand
GGGGGGGGGGGGGGGGGGGGGGGGGGGGGGGGGGGGGGGGGTATTGTGGAGCTTGGTTTCACGTTGGCGTTCCCGTTTACGTTTCCGTTGCCATTCCCGGAGCTGTTGTGAAGCGGCCTTAAGACACACACCAAGAAGTAAAGGACATCTAAAATAGCTACAGGGAAATCCCTCACAGCACAGACTAGTCCTAACTCAACGACACAAAATATAAGTGATGTTTTTCGTATTGTTTGCATTTTAGATGTGCTAGCAGTATGACTGGGAAATCAGCAGGCAATACTCTTGCTTACCTTCCAGCAAGATGCTTGTAGTAGGAGAATATTTGTTCACTGAGGTTGTAAACAAATTGATCAAAGCAAAGGTTGACTTCCGCTTCTACTTCATCATATAAGAACTGCTTCTTGAATTTTGTTAGCGCATAAAAAGCGCTATCATTGTACAAGTCCAGAGGGTACAGCACACACCTAAAAATATAATAATATAATTCAACAATACTCTTATTAAGCTTAATTCAATATAAAACCACATTGCATTAGAAAACACGTTCACAACTTTTATGTAATACGATGTATCACACACCACACATAACCACCACTGTATCCCTTCCAAAGAAAACCCACCCGCCCTAGGAAGAATGTAATTGCCGTATTTCCGGCCTATAAGACGCACATTTATTTTAGTCCAAAATGGGCTCTAAATTCAGTTTGCGTCTTATGCGCCGATGGTATACGGGTATAGCTTCGTCCTATAATAAGCAAGCCGATTTGCCGGGATACATATAATTAGGAATTTTTTTTTTTACCGTATCAGACATTGAAAATAGTTCAATTAATTACAAATTTCGATAATAACACTTTTTTGGGTAACACGATTTGTGTAAAATGTTATCATTAAAATATTTTGATTCCTTTCTGTATGATTTTTTTCGTAAATTCTAACCTGAAAAATCAAGGTGCGTCTTGTAGGATGGGAAATACGGTATATTCCCGCAATAGCCACGTAAGGTTCCGAAGTAGTCAATTTCATAGTCTTTCAACAGACTTCATGAAATGCATCAACTGTACTTACTCCATCATCGACGAATCCTTTGTACGCAGGATGTGATCTGTTAAAATCCAAGGCATGGACATTTCAATTGGAAACTAGAAGTGGAGAGAAAACTAATGACATCATGCCCACAAATGACTATGCCCTTCACCCTATGAAGAGGAAATAGAGGGCCCAGACATATTTGAAGTGGAAGAGGGACATAATACAAGGCATCATCTTGATCATCATACCCTTATCACGCCTGTGGCAGGGTCGGGTCTGTGGGCTCTAGCCCTCCACTCCCGTCTGTATCCCACCAGGTCCCCGTCCACCTCACACACCGCCATGTCCCCCCCGGACAACCTGTTCCCACCAGTCTCCCCCTACCTCGGATGCTGCCGACCCCCTGCATTCCTGGAATGTACCTAACGAGCTCCTCTTAACCTCTTCTCATGACGTGTCCATACTACCTCATCCTATCCTCCCTCATCTTTTCGGCGATGTCCACCACCGCCAGGCTACCTCTAAAATACGCATTCCTAATTCTATTAGCTCTCGACACGGCACTTTCCACTTACATGGCTTTTCTTCACTGTCCAACACTCTGATCCATATAGCATAGCTGGCCTAACCACTGTCCTGTAAAACTTCCCTTTAAACTTGATTGGGACCATCCTATCACACAGGCCTGTTTCCATTTCAACCATCCCCCAGTGATTCTATGGGTCACATCCGAGTCTATCTCCCCACTGCTGTGAAACGGTAATCCTAAGTACTTTACCTCCTGCACCTTTTTCACCAGTTCGCCCCTCGAGCGTATGTCCCCATTGCTTTCCTGACCATCCAAATTGAAAGCTAAATATTCTGTCTTCTTCATGTTAATCTTTAGCCCTCCATTTTCCATTGCTCCTCTTATATCGTTTAGTCCCTTCTCTATCTGCTCTCTGCAGTCACTTATATTCTTTAAATCATCGGCAAATGCCAGGCACTGAGAGTCCTATTCTCCTACACCCGTCAGCAGTTCGTCCATAACCAGGATGAAAAGATATGGGTTAAGTGCTGAACCTTGGCGCACTTTCACTGAAAAGCCCCCAGTGTGCCGCAAGGTGTCCTTACCCTGGCTATGGAGCAATCATACATATCCTGGATTATTCTAATAAACCCTTCTTCTACCCCCCACTTTCATAATACTTCCAAAACTACCTTTCTTTGAACACTGTCAAAGGCCTTCTCTAGGCGAATGAAGATGTCATGGAGGTCCTCCTTTGCTGGTCTATACTTTTCTACCATCTGCCTCAGAATGAAGATTGGCTCCGTTGTGGACCTACCTGGCATAAACCCAAACTGATTTCCACGGACACTAGTTCTATTCCAGAGGCGACGTTCCATTACTCTCTCCCTGAGCTTCATGGAGTGGCGCATTAGCTTTATACCTCTATAGTTGCCACAGTCTTGGACATCCCCTTTACTCTGGTAGAGTGGTACTATCCAACTCTCATGCCATGCAGATGGCATTCTATCTCCACTCGCTATCTTAATGAAATGTTTCCCTAGCCACTTGGTACCTGTCCTCCCTAGACTATGCCATACTTGAATGGGGATTCCGTCTGGGCTTACAGCTTTATGGCCTTTTATCTTCCAAAGTGCCCTGGTTACTTCCTCCTCTGTTACAAGGTCTACAGCCCCTTCTGGTGCAGGACTGGTGGCGATGTCCTCATCTCCCCCTGCTTCATTCAAGAGGTTTTCTGAGTACTCCTCCCACCTAGTCCATCCTTCACTGTTACAGCTCAGGGTAAATCTTGTGTTGCCCTATCTCTAGCTTTGGTCGGTTTGAAAACTTCTTTCTCCCCTTCCTTCATTCCTAACTGCTCATAGAGAGACTCATACTTCTTGTGCTTGGCCAGTGCAATCTTCCTCCTAGCTGTGCTCTTGGCCTGCCTGTACTGAGTCTTCGACTCCTGGTCCCCCTATCTTATCCCACCTGTGGAAAGCAGCCTTCTTTTGTTTGATGGCTGCTTCTACCTCGTTATTCCACCATCATGTCTGCCTGTTACCCTGGACTGTGCCCCCACTCTCCCCTGCCCAAGATGGTTTTCCTGCAGGCTCTGATTTTACAGGCAACCCTAATACACATGGCATCCGTTGCCCCTTCCCAGTCTACCTGCCTGTGCACTTCTTGTATAAATTCCTCTGTTTTGGTGGGTAGTTTCCATCACCTTATGACCTGCTCTCCTTTCCAAGAATGTGTATTGCCTGCCGTTTTCACTAATAGTTCTAACATAAGTAGCCGAGGACATAATACAAGGCAAACAGTTATATCCCTAACAACAATACGTATTATAAAAAAGGAAGAAAATAGGTATGGTAATAATCAAAACGATGTATGGCAAGTTGTACAATAATCGCCTCAAATTCTCTTCCCTTGGATCCGCCAATGCTTTGAGGATGACAGAGCACATTGTGACGAGATTTGATACACTTTAGGCATGCAAATGAAAGACCAACAATGATTTAATAAGAGCAATCAGAAGCCCAAGAAAGACGAACGACTGACTACAACTACACAATGTCACATAAAATATCAACACAAACACACATTGCACAGCGCCCAAGTCATCATTTGAAGAGGAGCTCATTACATCACCACGGCGATTATATCATCCCCAAGGGCTTGCAGTAAAATACTAATCTCAAAGCTGTGAATACGAATATTGTGCAAACAAACAATAGCTTGCAATATAAATTGACCTGAATGCGCTTTTCCATCGTGATGATTTCTTTGCACTCTTCGTTATGTTGATGGTCTACAGTACAGTTCTAAACAACGAAAATAAACATCATAGACACCACAAAAGAATTATAAGCATTGTGCATAATTTCCCCAATCGGAGGAAACAAAGTGTTATCGAAGTCCACAATAGTTCAATTTAAAAAGTAGTAAAACAGGCGTTATAAAGTTAAGTGAACAATCAAACGGTATCACAATTTGCTCATTATATGGTCCCACCCTGAAAATTCAATGTGGTCAAATGGGTCCTACACTGCAGAGGGGATGCTTAGAGACACACTATACGGAAGGCGGGACCGGCTTACTGCGTTGGACACACCAGTTCTCGTCTGATCACTGACGTTAAGCAACGTAATCCCAGCTAGTACTAACATGGGTGGCCGCTTGGGAAAACTGGGTACTACTAATACCCAAAAATCGTCACATTAGCGTAGTGTCGCGTAGCGTAGTTAGCGTAGTGTGCAGTCTCTGCATTAGAACTACACAGTGGGCGGTGCCCTAATGACCTTTGTAGTTGAGGGGCCTCAAAAAACAGTTGTACAGGGAAGCCTTTCTCCATGAACCAGCACTTTCACAGCATCGGTCAGATTACAGCAGCTCAATATTAAAATAATCTGTACTGTCATTAAAATTAAAATAATCTACATTGTGACGCGATTAGTTGGGTCTCCAGGTTCTGGCCCTTCAATTTCGTCCATCTCCCAACAGGTCCCAATCCATTCAACATGCAACCTGCTCCCACGTCTGCTTTGGTGTTCCTCTGCTTCCCCATTGCTTCCAATAAGCTCCATTCCTCTAATAATGGACCTAATCAGCTTCTTCTCCCCTCTTCTGATATAATGCCCTTACCACCTCTATCTATTCTCTATCTGATTTGCATATCCCCTCACCTCCAAACATATTCATTTTTAATTCTATATGCCTTCAACACGCCACTCATGCAACAGAGCATTCGCATTTCAGCCTCTTGAATTCTATTCCCAGCCACTGCCACATATAGCATAGGTCAGCTGGCATAGGTGATCTAATTCTAATTCATTAGACTGCAAGCAGCCTTATTTGGCCAATATGACAGTGGAGAGACCAACTGTCATTCCTACATATAATACCATAAAACTCCTAAAACTCTAGTGCATCCCTACAATACTAGCCATGGTGGCCTTTCCTTTGAGGAAGCCCTGCACGTTATCCTCTTGAAGGCTATTCCATTGTCAAATGGTCCTTGGTAAGAAAGCCAGTAGTATGAGTTTGTCTGTACCCTAATCTCCTTCAATTTATATGAACGATCCTTTCTCCTCTTATACTCAACCAGGGACACACTTCCAACCAGAGGTCCATTGCACCCCAACAGCAGCAGTCTGATAAAAAGACCAGGTGCATAGGTGCATTCCAGGAATGCTGGTCTTCGGTAGCACCTGGGGTAGGGGGAGACCGAAGCAGACATGGTAGCAGGTTGTCCGCAAGGACATGGCAGTATGTGGGGTGGATGGGGACGTGGTGGGAGATAGACGGGGGTGGAGGGCTAGAACCCGCAGAAACCACCCCACCACAGGCGGGATAAGGATATGATGATGATAATGATTCTCTGCTATCATGACATATACTTCTTTCAACTCCTATTTCCTTAATAAGTCTCTAAACGTCCTTAATCCCCATCTTTTTTTTCCTGCACTATGCAATGGCTCCAAGGTGGACCTACTAGGCATGGACCCAAACTGGTTTTACCAGACACTAGTTTTCTCATGATGCGACAATCTATCTTATTGAAAAGTTTCCATAGCCATCTGATTCCTGTGGTCCACAGGGCATGAGACCTTCGAAGGATGATCCCATCTGGGACTATAGCTTCTGTGACCTTCCATCTTTATAAGGGCTCGAAGTACAGCGAAATCCGTTTAATACGAACACGCTTAACATGAAATAACGGTTGACATGAAATAACACTGTGGTCCGGACAAAATAGTATGCAACTCCAAAAATCGCTTAACATGAAATTATTTTCCTTCTCAGCAAACAAAATACTGGATATACAACATACACCATAGTTTTCGTTAAACTAATCAAATAAACAATGGTTGCCACTGCTGCTAGATTACAGCCTGGGTTTGAAATGGTAGAGGCATGCCATTGACAAACCTTTCAAACTATGGGGATGGGGGGCCATTTTATTGACAATTTATGCTCAAAAAGACATAGCAAAAAAAATCACACTTTATCCCAAAAACAAGAATTCTTTAAGGGATTTTTAATTATGCATGTGTGTATCATTATTTAAATTGGAAGTATTGAATCTAATATGATGCCCACAAGTGTAACTTTTAGTCAACATCATTATCACACCCTCATCCCACCTGCAGCATGGTCGGGTCTGTGGGCCCACTGAACATGCTCTGGACTGGGGGCACCCCAGCTAGGCATCTGGAACCCACAGGAATATTTATTTATTTATTATCAACATACTTTAAATTTTGGCCGGGTTGTCTGTGGCGAATGCTGGCCTACCCCATTTGTTCCAACATTGCATTATACAACCAAAATAGAAACTTTGGCAGTAAATTAATGCTTTGTTGGTTATATTACTAAAAATTACAAGTGCAACTTTTAGCAATAAATCCAATTAATAAAATATGACGATATACAAAACAATGATGGGTTTTCTGCATGCATCGTTTATCACGAAATTCCTTTAACACGAAAAAATATTTTGGTCCCTTCAGTTTCATGTTAAACGAGTTTCACTGTATTTCCTCCTCTTGTACCTTGTCCACCCACAGAATTGGTAGGATGGGTGTTAATATCCTCCTCCCCCACTGCAGCATTCATGAGGGTGTGTAAATATTCCCACAACTTGTATACTCCGGAAGGGAGAAACTGGATCCCATCTTTAAAACCCCTGACAGTCACAATGTCCTATATAAACAGTCAAAGTAAATGTCCTATATAAATAGCTTAAGTCAGTTTCTCAAACTTCTCTGATTGTGACCAACTTGGATAGTGCTTAACCCAGCTATTAGCATGAAGAGCTCAGAGATTTACATATTTAATAATAAAAATTGTGGTTCACCAAAGGCTACAGATTGTATGGGAAGAAACAACAGTTGTTCAAAGCTTAAGACAGGAAACGACAGTGATAGTAAAGAGTGTATCCCCAGTGACCAATCAGCATTTCCAGTTTAAAGTACAACAAACTGAAGAGATATGACAGAAATCGCCATTCAACTGGACACAGCATATAATACATTAATTAAATGATGACCTACCTGTATACGACGACCCATTGTCATTTCCAAATAAAATTCACGGTACCACAATTGAGAGAGATCACAACTTTGCTGAAGAGTTTCTAGAAAATAACATTAAATTTATAAGCATCATGTCCTACCAAACCCATTTAAACCCCACAGAGCAAAAAAGACACACCACTAAAGTTGAGGAGATATTTCCAAAAAAACGAGGCCTTGTGAAACTGATCAATGGCCATCAAGTATGGTCCATCAATATCTTTGCGTAATGTTCTCTTGCCACTTGACTTGTCCGAGATTAAAGACTCTAGCATTGTCCGCACCATGTACAACTGTAAAAAATATTGATAACCGTCATCTCCTAAGTGAAATTTGAATATAATTTGTCGACATTTCCCCAATCATCTGAATGCTTTAAAACAGTGAGTTAAACCACTATAATTGCGATGTGGTACAGAGGCGGATCAAGATTCAGATCGAGCGGGAGCACTCCAAAAAATGTACCCCCAAAAATTTTAAAATATTCAAAATCCCTTAGTGTAATTCTAGCTAACAGTTACAATGGGTCCTCTACTGCCCCTTAAACAATGTCCTGTCTTCAGTTGTTGAGCCAACTGCAAATTGGACTGCAACTGTCAGACTAGCAGTATAGAAATTAACTAAATAAACTATGTTACACTAACGGGTTGGGGAGTAAGCCAATCAGCCATAACAGGCCGAACACTTAGGAGGCAGCTCGTGGCAGAGAAGGAAGAAGGTGAAGGTGATGTAGGAGAGTGGAAATTTGAAACACACAACGTTTGCACTGCTTAACTTCAGTGATTTGACAAGAACTGATGTGTCCAACGCAAATTAGCCGCATGGCAACAGCATTGGGGCAGCAAACGGGAACAGCAACTCAAAAATGCCTCATCAGTTGCAAAATTGAATCATGCATCAGATTAAATATGCGCCCCATTGAGGCACTGAGGGGCAGCAATTGTTGCATTGCCCCCCCCCCCCCCCCCTGGACCCGCCCCTGATGTTGGAAGCCAGTCAAAAATCGAAACGGATCAAATATCAGTGAAGAAAGAAACACCTCTGTAATGGAGAAATCAATACAAGTACGAAAACACCAAATCACACCATTATAAAATAAAATAAAAAAAAGCATGTTTTAATATCCTTTCAATTATTACAATTGGAGCAGTTATTTAAAAGTTGCAAAAATAACGACATTAAATTACAATAACCATAAACAAACAGGCTATAAATTAATGAGGAAAACGCAACAATAGCTATCATGATTTCCCTCAACTCACTACAGCTGGGAACTAAATTCAGTCTGTAGGGTTCGCTCTATTTTTGCCAATAGAGAAAGCTGATTCCTTTTGACAACGTTGTCAGCAAAACTGATTTGTAAAAAACGGACACTCAAAATATTCATATAAAGGAAGTATGGACTGGCCAAAACGCTTAATGCACTCGTCTTGAACAACACTAACTTTTTCATCCTCTGTCGAACCAACGTAAGAAAAACAACATTCTAAAAACTTTTATATTGAAAGTAAAATCGAAACAGATGACATCATACCGGCTGATGCAGCAAATTCAAAAAGCATCAGCAGTCGATGTCATCAACTCAAGATAGAAATCACCTGCTACAAGTCAACTAAGGCCTGCTTCACACCGAATGAATCCGCATCAATCAAACTCAATTCAATCAAGGTGAATGTGATTTGTAATCTCCTTGCTTTCACACCAACTCAATCCGAGTCAAACCAAGTGGCACTGTTTTCTTCCATTTTTATCATTAAGAGTTCCAAGTCCAATGTGGTCGGCCACCTAGGCAGCCTAAGGCTCGTTTCACACCAAATGAATCGTATCACTCAGAATCAGTCCGAAACAAGGTGAATCTGACTCACTGGGATTCAGCTTGGTGCTCCACCACTCAAAATATACACAGATACAGTCTTTCCTTTCACACCAGATCAATCTGATTAAATCCACCTTGATTCAAGATTGACAGTGATTCAGCTGGTCAGAATCTTCTACCTTCAGGCATTCATGAATCAATATCAAACACATTGGACTTGGAACTTTTAATGATGAAAATGGAAGAAAACAGTGTAACTTGGTTTGACTCAGATTGAGTTGGTGTGAAAGCAAGGAGATTACAAATCACATTCATCTTGATTGGATTGAGTCTGATTGATTCGGATTCATTTGGATCACTCAGAATCAAGATGAATCTGACTCAACAAGATTAAGCTTGGTGCTCCACCACAGAAATGTACACAGAAATCAGTTTTTGCTTTTATACCAGACGAATCTGTATCAATCCACCTTGATTCAAGATTGCCAATGATTCGGTTAGTCAGAATCTTCTGCCTTCAGGCATTCATGAATCAATATCAAACACATTGGACTTGGAACTTTTAATGATGACAATGGAAGAAAACAGTGCGACTTGGTTTAACTTGGATTGAGTTGGTGTGAAGCAGGCCTTAAATATCTGGCAAACCCCGAATTGTACTTTAGAAATATAGTAGAGTTCGGGTATAGCGAACCCGTTAATAACGAACTCTTGGTTATAACGTACTGTATTTTCAACAATGAAAGTTTCCCAGTGAAATCTTTCCAAATGAAATCTTTCACCCGTTATAAAGAACTTCGGATATAATGAACCGCTTTTAGTACATTTTCCTCGTTCGTTACCACCAGACTTCACTGTACTTAAAGCATTTCCATTAGTTATTGAATAACCCATGGTTTTTTCTTAAAGTTGGCTACTTTTTTGTTGTTTAAGATAATTGGAAGCCTGATAAGTCATTCTAAGGTGTACATAGGCGTCATATGGGGCTGCACCTTGTGGAGGCTGCTTGTGGGTGAGAAGTAGGCAGGAGTGGGGGTTGTAGGAAAAGGGAAATTAGCAGCACCCACTGTTCAGCCAACCACCCATGTCAATACTAACTTGGGCTGCATTGCTTAACTTCAGTGATCGGATGACGACTGGTGTGTCCAATGCAACTCAGTGCAAGTGGAGACATGTAAGCAGAGTCCTTTGTGATGGGGGGGTCCAATGATTTTGAAAGGAAAGTATTACAGGGCTGTGGTTAGGCCAGCTATGTTATATGACTCAGTGTTGGGCATTGAGGAAGAGCCACATAAATGGAATGCAAGTAGCTGAGATGAGATTGCTGCATTACAGGTGTTGGGTGTCAAGAGCTGATAGAATTAGGAGAGTATTCTAGAGGTAGTCTGGGGTGGGGGGCATCGCAGAAAGAATAAGGGAGAGTAGATTGGGTGGTATGGACAAATAATGCGACATGGGGAGGGGGAGCTCATAGGTCCATTATAGGAATGAAGTGGTTAGAAGCACTCAGGTCAGGGGGAGACCAAAGCAGATGTGGGAGCAGCTTGTCCATTAGGAAATGGTAGTGTATGGGGTGGATGGGGACCTGTTGGGAAATAAGCAGCTGTGGGGGGTTAGAACGTGCAAACCAGACCCTACCACAGGCAGGATAAGGGTTTGATGATGATTGCCCATTGCCGAATTACTGTGTGATCTGAAGGCAATTCCACTAGTGCTCATTGTTTGCATTATGTTAGGGACAATACACTCATAAAGAAACAGATAAACAAGAAAGTATTGCATGGAATGCCAACACCATTTTGTGATAATTCTGATGAAAATGCCTTCACTGTAGCAAAATGTAATGACTGCAGTTCTATGGTAATTATTCAATCATCTTAGTGGCATAAATTATCTATGGGTAACTATCTTTAACGATTTATATTCAAAACAGCCACTGGGTACCCAGGTACCCTGGTTAAAATTGCATAGGCAAATTCAAAACACAATTTAAATGTTATGATGCTTGGCACTCAAAAATTATTGCGTGTAACGAAACAAAAAAGGTGAAATAGCGACGATTCTGGAGGATATAAAAAATTTTAATTATAAAACTATAAATTTTTATTATCAGTTGTTGGGTGGGCACCCGGGTACCCGGTTGTTGACATCACGGTTAAACGCTTCGATTTTTTTGTTGGAATGACAAACCTAAAGCTGGGTTTACACTGTGCACTGCATACTCGTGCAACTGTTTCATGAGGCAAGGCTCACAGTGTAGACAGGGACTCGCCCCGAAATTTGTTGTGTGAGACAGCCTCGTGGTGAGCCACTGCAAAATTGATGTCTGACCTGTAATTATATTTGTGTAAAAAATTACATCCATTAACATTTTGCAAAGCACTCCACAGGGCACAAGTAAAAAACATACAACACTGTGAAACTGTGCAGAAGCTGTTCATCAGAAAAAGAGCTGCAAAAAGCGAGTAACATTTTCGCACAGTGTTGTATGTTTTTTACTTGGGCCCTGTGGAGTGCTTTGCAAATTGTTGAAGGATGTAATTTTTTACCCAAATATAATTACAGGTCAGATATCAATTTTGAAAGTGTTCCAGAGGGAGTTTTCCAAATTTCTCTTAAAATAAATTTAATGGCAAACGAATGAACTTTCTTGGGACGTCCACTTCTGCAATACGTTTTTACTTCTACTGTAAATTTCAATGGTCCAACAACACTCTGTAGAGGTATTCTCAAAATATTGGACATGAATGAATATGATTTTCCATAATTTTTGGAAAATCATTTTTCTATCTAAATATTTTTTTCTCACCCAAACACGTATAGTCAACTTCGTTAATAAATAAAGTATGATGATGAAGAAAAAAGTTTGGAAATTCAGAAAAACTTACAATTTTAACTACAAATATCTCCCCTGTATTCAGAGTTTTTCAATGCCGATTTACTATTCATTATGACTATTTTGAAAATTTTAATTATTAAATCGAAAATGTCAATGAAAATTACTACTGGATTGTAAGTAGCAAAGCCCAATAAGTGTATAAATTGATGTATTTTACAACAAACCGTAATAATTTTGGAATTTTTGATAATTGTTTAGAAAATCTGTAGGTGTATTCAGACTTTTTTAAAGCACTGTATGTCCCCATCGTTTTCCTGACCCTCCCAATTTAAAGCTAAATACTCAGTCTTATGTTAGTCTTTAGCCCTCCCTTTTCCATTCTTCCTCTTACATCATTTAGCCCCTTCGGGATCCGGAACGTTTGCCCCCGACGTTTCGCCCCCGCACATTTCGCCCCTGGGAGGGCAAATGACCGTTTTGTTGTTAATTTTTATTGTTTTAGGTAAGGTAAAATGCCAGCGTAAATATCGTAAATATCGCAAATAGTGTAAATTAGCGTAAACAGCATAAATATCATCAATATCGTCAATGACAGTCCTTGATTTTTACCATATTTTGGCCGGTTTTTTTTGGTTATTCTGTTTTTACCTGGAAAAACAGCATTGTTCGTTTGGACCTTTTTCTGAGTGTTTCAAGGAATAGGTAAGGTAAAAATTCAGCAATTTCGGCAAGAATTCTACGCATTGTGGAGTACATCAATGATAGAAATTTAATAGACTTTCTGAATGCATAGCCTACAATTTCAAATTTTAGTTTATGTTTGCATTTTTTTTATATCAGTCTTGCTTAATGTTTGTGTTTTTTTATTTTATTAAAATTATTATTACAGTAAACAGAACAACAAAAAAACCGGCCATTTACCCTCCTAGGGGCGAAAAATCCGAGGGGCGAAATTTTGGGGGGTGAAACGTCTGAGGGGCGAAATTTTGGGGGGTGAAACGTCTGAGGGGCGAAATGTTCAGGGGTGAAACGTCCGAGGGGCGAAATGTGTGGGGGCGAAACTTCCGCAAACCGCCCCTTCTCTATCTGCTCTCTGCAGTCACTAATTTTCCCTATATCATCCGCAAATGCCAGGTACTGGCATCCATAACCAGGATGAAAAGGTATGGACTAAGTGCTGACCCTTGGTACACCCCAACTTCCACTAGAAAGCCCCCAGTGTTTTCCCAAGGTGTCCTTACCCTGGCTATGGAGCCATCATACACATCCTGGACTATTCAAATAAACCCTTCTTCTACCCCCCCTTTTTCGTAATACTTCCCAAACAACCTTTCATTGGACACTGTCATAGGCCTTCTCCAGGTCGATGAAGATGGCGTGGAGATCTTTCTTTGCTGCCCTATACTTTTCTACCATCTGCCTCAGAATGAAGATTGGCTCCATTGTGGACCTACCTGGCATAAACCCGAACTGAGTTGCATGGACACTAGTACTATCCCAGAGGCAACACTCCATTACTCTCTAGTACTATCCCAGAGGCAACACTCCATTACTCTCTCCAGGAGCTTCATGGGATGGCTCATTAGCTTTATACCTCTATAGTTGCCACAATCTTGGACATCCCCTTCACCCTTGTAGAGTGGTAGTATCCAACTCTCAAGCCATGCAGATGGCATTCTATCTCCACTAGCTATCTTATTGAAAAGTTTCACTAGCCACCTGGTACCGGTCCTCCCTATGCTATGCCATACTTCAATGGGGATTCCGTCTGGGTCTACAGCTTTTCAACCTTTCATGTTCTTAAGTGCCCTGGTTACTTCCTCCTCAGTTACAAATTCCACTGCCCCTGCTGGTGCAGGATTGGTGGCGATGTCCTCATCTCACCCTTCTTCATTCAAGAGGTTTTGGAAGTACTCCTCCCACCTCCTCTTTACCCTTGTCGGAGAGAGCAGGACCCTACCTATGCCATCCTTCACCGTTATGTGTCAGCTATGTCTACTATGAATCATAATTATTTTGAGGTTCCCTGTGTTATTCGATTTTTAAATGCAAAAAGTATTCGCCTTGCCAAAATACAATGGATTGTGTTATGAATGAAGGGAATGATCGAAAATTGTGTTCTTTATTTAATGGCAGAAGAACAAACATCCATCAATCAATTATGAACAACGTCCATGCCACCCAACCATAATCCCAGATGCACTGAATGAGAGCAGCCATTGCTGCACAGGTTCAACAGCACAGATGCTTCATTATTAATGAACTGCCTAAGAATTTTCAACATATTTCCCAATCGGTCCTCTATAACATTACCTGCAAACCACTTGCAGTTTTTCCAGGTGGATTCCAAGAATGCTAATGCAGGAGCTACCCCATAAGCTGGTCTTAAAAATGTTCAGCTTACAGATACATCAGTTTATTAAAGTTACTCATTGGGTAAGGTCCTATCTGCTTGATAAGCAACAGGGGGTCCGTTTCAAGGGTAGTGCATCTGAATGGAAACCAGTCATGTCAGGCGTCCCTCAGGGAAGTGTATAGGGTCCGTTGTTGTACATTCTCTATGTGAACGACATAGGACTTGATATTAATTCCTTCCTTGAACTAATTGCAGATAATACATGGGTTATCATCCTGTGCACAACTACAACAGGATCTAGATAAGATTTACAGTTGGTGTGTACAATTGGAATTGCCTTTAAACCTGCAAAAGTCTAGGATACTCAAAATATCCAGATCCTTGGAATTATTTTAAATAGGAAGGATCATATTGGTAAAATGAATGGAAAGGCTAGTCAATCCCTCCATCTGATTAGTAAGGTCCTTGGGGACAGCACAAAGGATGTAAAAGAAACAACATATATTTCAATGGTATGCCCAATTTTGGAGTATGGTAGTCCAAGTTGGTTTCCTTTCAGGCAGGACTTATCATGAGAGACTGAAAGGATCCAAAGGAGGGCAGCAAGAATTGCACTCCACAGGTTTTCTTGCAAGGAGAGCCTGTCTGACATGATTAGAGAATTAGGGTGGGACACACCAGCCAGCAGCATATATCCCACAGTCCTTTTATCAGACTGCTCCTGCTGTGGTGCAATGGACCTCTGGTTGGAAGTGTGTCCCTAGCTGAGTATAAGAGGAGAAAGTATAATCCATATAAATTGAAGGAGATTAGGGCACAGACTAGATTCATACTACTGGACCATTCGACAATCGAATAGCCTTGGAGAGGATAAAGTGGAGGGCTTCCTCAAAGAAAAGTCTGCCTTTGCTAGTATTGTGGGGGAAGCACAAGAATTATAGCTTAGTGTTTTATGGTATCATATTTAAAGCTGGGTTTACACTGCACACAACATACTGTTTCAGCAGGCTTGCGGCAATCTCACCCTCCCTGTTTACATTGAGTGAAACATTGCATGAAACAAGCATACAACACGTAGCTATAGTAACACTGCACGAAGTGGGAGTCGTGAAACCCTTTGATGCACGTCCAAAAACCGACAGTTCGGTGGCTCACCACGAGGCAGCCTTGCACAGCAAATTTCGGGGCGAGTCCCCGTTTACACTGTGGGAGTCTTTCCTAATGAAACAGTTGTGCAAATATGTTGCACGCAGTGTAAACCCAGCTTAGAATGAGTTAGTCTCTCAATATATTGGCCAAAGAAGGCTGCTTGCAGTGTAGTGAATTCGAATTAGGAGCACAATATGAAATGCATGGTCAAAAACTGACTGAATGGACTGGCGGTCGACTTCTATGATGAGGGGATAGTCAAACTTATCTCTGGTCCAGAAAAATGACTCATGCTGAATAGGATTACATCAAAAAAATAGCTAAAGGATTTTGGTAGTTGTATAAATAAAAATTTTCAAAAAATTTTGTTTATATTAAAGCCAGAACAGTTCTTAAAAAATGATCCTCATATACGCTTTAAAATGTCACTATCACTTACATACTGAAAAACATGCACACCGCTTTATTTCGGAGTACCTTTCCTTTCAATACTAAAGCGAAGTTTACACGAGCAACTAAATTGTCGCAATTTACTATATGCAAGCACTATCAAGCAATATTTGCTTGTCTAAACAGTCGCTGAGAGTCCCCTAACAGCAAATTTAATAATCTGCACAGAGCGCTTTCAGCAATTCAGAGCTTGCTTGTGTAAACGTGTTGCTAAAGTGCTCTATTTTCAGTGCTCTAAACTTCAATTTTTTAATGATTAACCCTTTAATGTCGTGTTTTCAACCTTTTTATTGAAACGGAACCCTTTGGAACATTTAGACCTTTCGCGGAACCCCAAATAGTGACAGAAAAAAACATTAATTGATACAGGTGTGTGTGTGTCAGCGTAAGCAGTTGAATTCGTGGCCTAATGTTTGAGAGAGATACCCGAAGTTCATCTTCGACAGACCAAAGTCGATGCCGTTTCTTGTGTTTTCATTGTTATTTTTATATTTTACCTTGCCATTGGCGGGCCCTAGGGCGGACTTCACGGAACCCCGGTTGAAAAACACTGCTTTAATGCTACGCAGGGGTACTAGTGCCATCATCATCATCATCACACCCTTTGTCCCGCCTGTGACAGGGTCAGGTCCGCGGGTCCATTGAACATGCTATGACTGGGAACACCCCAGTCAGGCGTCTGGAACCCGCAGGAATATTAGCTAGTTGTTTGTGGGTGGATGCCGGCCTACCCAACTGTTCCAACACCATATTTTACAACCAAAATATAAATTTTGGCAAGTAAATTAATACTTTGTCAGTTTTAATATTGCATGGTGTCTGACGTATTGCACAATAACTATAATGCAATAAGACATCAGGCTCATACCCAAACAGGGGTACTGGTGTACCCCAGGGTTTTTCTTCCTCTCTGTTCTCTGTGGGTGATCCTAGCGCAATGCGATTCCCAGTATTTTCACATGATAGGTTGAACTTCCTAATAAGTCACAGATGAGTAGCTAATTGCTTTTCATTATTTGAATAAGGATGGATGGGGTACTCCTGTACCCCTGTGTAGCAACTGGGTAAAGTTTAAATGGCCAAACAAAGTGAAGGATAAGCCATATGCAGTGCATAAAGGGCAAAAAATTCATTTGCTTTAACCACCACGTTAAAATGGCTTATAATGATATTTTTTCTATGTTTCTGAGCATTGCAAGCAAGCAATCGGACTATCCACTATACAGTGTAAACATCTGTACAATAACTTGCTTGCAAGTGCTCTTCAGATATTGTTTTCAGACACTACTTGCACACATTTTTGCTAATCATGTAAACGCTTGCGCAAGTTACTATCAGAAGTACTTGTGCAAGTTGCTTGCTCGTGTAAACCTAGCTTTATTGCAAATCTACTTATGCATCTCTTTAAAAAAATTCTCATTGGCTGTTGGATACCTACCACAACTGGTAATAGTAGGTGAGCAATTTTGAACCAAGATATGTATGCTCTTATTGCCATATACTGTATCACCACTTTCCTTTAACCCTGCAATGCTACTCATTGAAAATGACCCCCTTAATGCTACACAGGGGTACAGGAGTACCCCAATTTAAAACTCAGTTCTGCATACTTAACAATAAATTTATTGGATTTACAACGCAATGTTATGAAAGAATAATTCAATCAGTGCTCAGAAACATAGAAAAAAAATATCATTATAAGCACTTTGAACAATTTTAATCAGCAATTTAAAGAAAATGGATATTTTGCCCTTCATGCACTGCGTATGGCTTTTCCTGCAATTCCTATGGTCATTTAAACACAGCAGTGCTATCCCTTGAAGTACTCTGGCCAAACCCGCCAAACTAATCACCTGTCAGTTTTTAGGGCTGCACTTTTACTGTATATACAGTAGGTATGGGGATGCTAGACTTTGGGCTGGAGGCATCAGTATCATAAGGCCTTAAACAAAATAATGAAGAACTTAAATGCCATATATCCTGGACTGCCTACATAACTTACAACACAGAGCGACTACAAACGCACTTCCCGCCTATGGCAAGGTCGGATACCTATCGATGTCCTTCTGAATGAACACATGGGCGATCTGTTTGATGGTTATCTTATGTAGCCAGCGGTCAAACAAAGCTGTTACTCCAAAGCATATTTATCATGGGTCTATCTGGGAATTTTGCCTTATCTACCCGTTACAAAGTAGATCATACACAGACCTTAGTTTCTCTTCTCATCCAAAGGTAGGCGCCCTTGGGGGCCTCTCACCTGAAAGAAACCAACCCACCTGAAACCACTAACAGTAGTCTAGCACGCTCCCTATGCCCCACTGAGGAGGATCTTACATAAATTACCACACAAATATATAATAGCATCACAATTTGTAAGCAGAGAAAAGACGCTTTATACTTTATTAATAATATTACCTGAGTACTGGACGGTCCAACATTCCTTCGAGGAACCTTAATATCAAAGCCGTTTTCTGGATCTTTCTTTCCTTTTAAAGCTGGATCATCTTGGGGCTCTACACCTCTTAGCCAATCAGCACATGTCTCTCTCACAGACATGACAATACTAAAATTGATCAATGAAATGGGTTAAATAAAGTTCGTAAGAATTTTTCATTTTCGAGGACTATATAAACGGCTTTTCTAGTGGCATTACAAGCACATATGTCCGATGGATACCACGTCATATAACAACTATTAGCTGCTACTCTAAATTTAGCACACTCAGTGAGACAATGTGGCATTTATTTGGCTGAATGCTCAAGGACTTCGTTTGGATCAGATGATAAGCTACTGTAGTTGGATGGAGCTGATATTCCCACAGAAAACGTCTGGGGCCCATGCAATAAATCAACGGGCCCTGTTAGGATTTCGAAAGAGGAAATATTATGATTACGTAATATGGCTCACACGTGCGGCCAAGTTGCGATGAACACACCAGTTCTCGTGAGATCACTGAAGTTAAGCAACGCAAACCCACGTTAGTACCAACATGGGTGGTTGGTAGAGAATTTTGGGTGCTGCAAATTTCACCTCTCCTACATCTTCTACACCTACTTCCTCCTCTCCCGCGAGTAGCCTCTTCAGGGTTCAGCCTGTTATGGCTCCTTGGCTTACTCCCCAACCCGTTAGTGTAACGTAGAAACATACTCAAATTAATATCTGTCTTGGCCTAATAGTCTTGTCTCTGGAAAGTGATGCAACGTGTAGTGGCAGTGTAGGTGCTGCTCAACCCTAGTTATTTGTTAAACTGGGTTTATACTGTGCCCAACATACACAACAGTTTCATAAGGCAACACTCACATATGTAGACCTGGCCTCGCCCCGAAACTTAGTGTGAGGCAGTCGCATGGTGAGCCACCACACTGTCAGTTTTTGGATGTGCATCAAAGAGCCTCACTATCCCCGTTTTGTGTAGTGTGAACATACATACTTGTTGCATGTGAAAAAGTGAACCATGAGGAAAGCACCTGCCTCACTGAATTGTACAAAAATTATTCATTTTTGTGGGATCCCAAAGACAAAGCCTCAGATGTTGGGACAAATCAGTGATACAAAATATTCAAAGTATTCTGCAGTCATGCAGATAGCTTCTGATGGGATCTTCAATGGGTTCCACCACTCACTTTTCTCATTGGCTGGTTCCCAAATTTCCATCACAAATAGAATAACGCATTGCCACAACGGCAAATGCAGATGCAACACTTGGAGGTACAACTACAGACATGGTTGTCTCACTCAAACTGACGGCTCACTTTGTTTCATGCAATGTTGTTCTCAGTGTAAACAGGAAGGGCGAGTCTGCTGCCGGATGAAATTATTCTGTGAAAGATGTGTGCAGTGTAAACTCAGCTTTACAATGGTTACTAGAAGCCTGATTTATAATTTATTTTGAGACATAGTACTGAAATGAAAGTGGTGCGATCTGCAGGGGTAGTGGGTTGTTCCAATAGCGCCAGGAATACTGGGATCAACAGAAGCAGTAAACCCAATAAAATTCCGTTTAAAATTCGCTTCACTAAGTAACGTGTTAGTATGTGATGCCAAGAGGGTTGTGGAGTCGGCCAAGCAGCCATAACGGGCTGGACCTTGTGGAGACCGCTCACGGGTGTGGTAGAGGTAGGAGTGGGGGATGTAGGAGAGGGATGATCTGACGAGAACTGGTGTGTCCAACACATGGGAAAACGACAGGACCATGAGGATTTAATACAAGATATCCATAAACCTTAGAAACCATATAAATGATGGAATTTCAAATAATTAAAGAAAAGTTTGTGAGAATTAGCATAATGACTTACTTCTGAAAGATTTTAAGTTGTATGAAGTCTTAATCTAAGCATTAAAGTGTCAAAATGCAGAAATTTTTATAGAGTTAAGCCTAAAGTTAAACCATATTATACGATATCAAAATCATATCTATACAAGAAGAAAACTAACTGTTTAAAATGACCATTTAGCAAACAACCAACAGTATTCTAATTAGCCTAAAGTGAACAACCTCATTAACATCATAGCAAATCCAAATCCTATATCCAATAAATAAATCCAATAAATCACTTCTAATGGTGGATCCATGTGTGGTAGGCCGGCATCCCCCACAGCAAGCAGCTCCAATAATCCTGTGGGTTTCAGATGCCAGCCAGATGCAGGGTGCTTCCAGTCAAAGCATATTCAGGAAGCATAGGGGCAAATCTTAGATTAGGAAGGTGGAATGAGGGGACCCTTACTGGGAAACAGGGGAATGAGTTAATACAGTATCATAAAGTTCTAGTTCTAGTTGAATACACTGCAAGCAGCCGTGATAGGCCAAATTGGCAGTGAAGAGAATATCTCTCATTCCAAAAAACTCACTCATTCTAAAACCCCAAGGAACCTGAAGCATAGCATCTATTCTGCCATACATCGCCTGCCCACTATAATGGCACCTTCTTCCAGAAAATTCTTCACCTTATCCTATTCAAGAGCATTCCATTGCATTCCAGAGCGTTCGGGCCCTGATCCCCTTCAGTTTCGGACAGATGATCATTTATCCTCTATAATCTGCGAAGGATAACCTGCTATCCAGAGGACCCTCATAACCTATTTTCAACAGTCTGCTCAACAGCTTAATGCTATCAGATGCCCACCTCTGACAGAGTGTCACCCTAATTCTCTGATCATGCCTGACACACTCAATCTGAAAGAGAACCAACTTAGCACAACTCTTGCTGCCCTCCTTTGGACCATTTCAATTTCCCAAGACAGGTCTTGTCTAGCAAAGATGATTAACGTAGCTTTCCTCCAGGACGTGGGGAGCGGCGAGTTGCGTAGGACACACCAGTTCTCGTCTGATCACTAAAGTTAAGCAACGCAAGCCCAGTTAGTACTGACATGGGTGGTCGCTCGGGAAAGCTGGGTATATGCATTAGAACTATGCAGTGGACGGGTCTCTAATGACCTTGTAGTTGACCAAACTCCAACAAAACAAAACAAAAAACTCCAAGACGTGGGAACAGGTTGTGTGTGTAGATATGGTGGTGTGTGAGGTGGACGTGGACTTGGTGGGGGATAGTCGGGAATGGAGGGCAGTACTTAAGATTATAGGAAACTAAGATAAAAATGTTGAATTATCCTTTTTTATACACTACAATTTCACGTGATATTTGGACCCAATGAAAGGGTTGGGTCACATTGTGGACAGTGTGGAGAGTGCCACGGGTGAACCTATTGGAGGGATAAATAGTACTACACATGTACTGCACTGATTACAGCGGTGGACCAATTGAGAGGTTTCTTTGTACCATATTATCTCATGTATAATATGCACTGGTGCATAATACACACCCCAAGTTTCAAGATTTACGTAATGTAAAAATCTCAATGCAGGCTAAGTTTTCCAGTTATTTCAGATAACGATTCTGAAGAAATTTTAGGGATTTAATATCGGTATTGTTGGACAACACTGGACATACTCATTTTTATTACAATACTTCTTAATTTCCTTAATAGTACACTAGTATTATTATATCCATGGTTATGCTTGTATTAATATACATATCTATGGTATAACGGTAAATAAAGCGTTTATCCTTTTATTTCTTAAATGGTCAAAATGAATGTAACGTTAAATTGATCGCTAAATATGCTATTTATAAAAATAACACAAAAGAGCACCTAATAGAAGTTAAATGAGGTTAATAAGGAAACAAAGTCTCTTTTGTGGCTTTCAATGGATAATCCAATTTCTTTATGTTTACTTAAGTGTTCCTCTGAAAACGGCTGAAAGTTTTACTCCTATGTATAATACACATCCATACTTTCACCCACGTTTTATGGGAAAAAAAACTGCGTATTATAAGTGAGATAATATGGTACAGATATTCAATAAAATTACGAAAAGGTAGAAAAATAATGCCTGTATCTAAAAAACAAATGACCATTTCATAAATAAAGACATAATACCTGCGAACCAAATCCTTCTTGTTTTTTACAGCTTTTCTTAGTGGATCTCGTAATCCCAACTGCACGAAATCTTGCAACTCAGCATAAATATGTCTTCGAATAGCATCCATGAACACAGTTTCCATTCTAGCCATAAGAACCTGAAGGCCTTTAATCATGGCAATGATTTCGATAAGAGCAAGCTTCTCTTCATCACTGTAGTTGTAACGAGTAGCCTAATGAAGTTAAAAGATCTTGAAGCACCTCCTTTGAAACATTTTACTCTAATAGGCTTTGCTTCGAATTGCATAATTCTCAACTGCTTTCGTACGTGAAATGAGAAACATTTTACTAGTAGCGGCAGACATTAGAGAGTTTTCTGGCTGCAACAACGAAAGCACATAGTGGAGTATGCAGACCACTGACCAGCGTACGATTTGTAATAAAAAAGATATTTGATGGCAACGTTTTCGAACTAACGGCGGAGGACCGCCATCTAGCGATAGCTGCCGTCCACTGTCAGCCATTTTGACTTTGTACACCATGACGTACAATTGGCAATTCATACACAAAAACGCACTCCTTAGATTTCCTGCCAAGCATTAATGTGCTGTGTACGTCAGATAGAAACGCAGCCAGAAAACTCTCTATTCAACAAGTTCTCTTACTCGTTCATATTCTTCAGCTTCTTGGGGACATTCCTTATTTTGATGATGATCCGTAGGATGCAAAAGCTTCCAGGAATACTGTTAGACGTATAAAATTCCAACGTTACACTACGTCAAGATCACTCCACTTTTCATATAAGTTAACGAGCTTACGAGTTCTGTGACAATACTAGTCCAATCTGACAAGAGCTGCAGTCCATGAAGTGCAAGGTCTGTCACATCCTTGTTCTCCAAATCAGTTCTTGGAGTTTCTTTAATAGTGGTAGTAACCTATTATATACAACATAACACGTCTTTAATATATATTGCAATATACGCAAAATTTCTTTTCTCTTATCCTTCGTCAAAGAAAAATAGGCAAATAATTTAAACATACCACATCTACTAATGCTTTAACACGTTTAATTAAAAATGATATATCACGCTCCTCCAAAAATAAGGCCTAACCACAAAATCAACCCTTGCATGATTTTTCAGGATACGCAAAATATAAACCCCATTTAAGATTGTCATGAATTAAGAAGTTATAAACTAGTTATAAAAATTACAATGAAAAACGACTGCTCAGCTTACCTCATTGCTATACCTTGCTAGCTCAGTTATGTATTTCATATGCTCTTCCCTGACAGTCGGCAAGTGCTGCAATAGATCTGATTGAGGGCTAGGAGTATTTGCACTGCAAAGCGGCCACTTTGAAGAATCGAAATGTGGACTTCGTCTTATGTAATTGAATGGCGCAATTTGCATGTCACCAAATAATGGCACAACTTCAAGTTGCTGCAGTGGCAAAATAAAATTGACAAAAATTAGAAGTTTATAATCTCTTAATATCTGAAATCTCAATTCACAAGGTTAACTTTTAATCTTACTACCTTAAAAATCTTATCAATTTTTGTTAAATTTATTCTCTTCTTTTGATCCATTTTATTTATGTTGCATTTTTCACCATCCATTAAAAACAGTGCAAAACCTATTACCTAATACAGCAAAGAATACCAAAATATGTAATTTAGGTACAAAACACATGTCCGTTAAAATAAGATACTTACTTTAACAAGCATGTGCTTCTCACTAGGAGTCATATACATTTTTCCTTCAAACATTTGAACACAAATGACAACAACATCAGCAAGTAATTCTTCATAACCAAATATCTCTTCTAGGTTTTCTTTAAGGGTATCTCTGACTTTGTTCTGTGTTGCCAAAAACATTGAAAGCGTTTGGGACTCCTGAAGGGCTTGCGAATCAGACATTACTTTCAGAAACTGGGCAGCTCTGTAATGATTTGTCAAGGTCAGATACAAGGAGTTAATTTAGGGTAACTGTCAGATGGCAATGTACTTACTACTACTTCTGGGAAGCAGCACCTAGTATAAAATCCTGAAACCTTAAACCTAAAGTAAAATGCAGTAAGCGCATACC
Source organism: Trigoniulus corallinus (assembly GCA_013389805.1). Lineage (NCBI taxonomy): Eukaryota > Metazoa > Arthropoda > Diplopoda > Spirobolida > Trigoniulidae > Trigoniulus > Trigoniulus corallinus. The sequence continues at coordinate 8,865,573 of JAAFCE010009125.1, read as the reverse complement.
TTCTATATGTTGAGTAGTCATTTTTAACACTGGACTTCATGTTCTTCAATTCATCTAATACAGCGAACATGTTGATAAACTTTCCAAGAGTAAGCAAATATGCTTCAGACACAAAATCTTTTCGTTTCTCAGCTCTACATAACAACTGCACTTCTCCACAAAATTTTTCTACTGCTTGTTTCTGATGAAGTTTATAAATTACAAACATTCAGTAAAATATCAATTAATATCATGAAATACAAATCAAGTAAATACCTGAAAATACATAAAGTTCAAAAGTTTGTCTACTTCTGGTCTAAGAACTTCTACCGTCTTTTCATAAATCTCCACCCTATTTGGTTGCTCATTTGACTTTGGTTGTGGAATGGCTCTTGAACAGCATCTCCATGTATAGAGCATCACAGCATGCTCATGGCCCTTTTCTAAAAGATCATTCTGTGGAACGAATTAGAAATATGCATATATACATGTATCATACTTGTACTTATTGCATGCAGTTAATTACCAGAGCAGCATGAACAGTTGCTTCTTCAATATAACGTGCCACTCCTGTAACTAGTGCATTTCGATCTTCGAAGTTAGTGTCAAAGTTCGCAAAGTATGTTATGCTACAAGTCTGCGCTTCAATGCATGGCTGCTGATCAGGCAAAGGTAATTCATCCAACACATCAACATTGGACAGAGCGTCTGCCAATGTCACTTTCTCTGTTGTCATCGCTGCAAAATATTCCTAAGAAACAGATGTTAGCCTGTTATAAATGAATATGGTCAACATTTTAAATGAATGAGGAAAATTTGCCTTTCACTAGTGTTCTACTCAAGAAGACAAACCTCAACATTATATATAAATCACCG
>JAAFCE010009125.1:8785288-8855372 GCA_013389805.1 Trigoniulus corallinus | reverse complement strand
GCTCCGTCAAGCAGATTGTAACACCCCACCACTGTATTGTAACATTATCACTAGTAGATATTTCACTAGTAGATATTTCCATTTCTTTTACTAAAACAAACTTATATTTCAATTAATTATTTGAATAATTAAAAATTTAATGCCTCACATAAAAACTGAATTTCTTGCATCGTTAGGGCTCAGTCAAACATATTGAAAACCGAAAACCCCACCACTGCATTGCAACATCAATGTTTGACAGAGCAGTAACACAGCAAAAAATTCAATTCTTTTTATGTAAAGCATTGAATTTTTAATTATTCAAATAAGTATGGAAATACAGTTTCTTTTAGCAATAGAACGTCAATGTTTAGCAATGTTAAGGCTCCATCAATCTGCTTGACAGAGCCTTAACATTGCTAAACACCAAACATTTCGTTGTTTTCTTCAATGCTAAAACAAGCCTTAATTGAATAAAAATAATAATGGCATATTTGGATATGTTTAGCTATGTTTATCATGCCGTTCATTAACTTACTTTAATGTGTTTTCTTGAAACCATGAGCCAGCCATGCCACAACCGCTCACTGCAACGCTGCAATTCCTTTGTTTTTATCAGGGAAAAACTGTTGTGGATTTCAAAAAATTAAGGCGGCAAAATACGATTCAATATAAATCCATAATCCGATATTTTGCAGCACCACCCAATGTCGGTAGAAACACTACCGTTTAAGAGTCCGGAAGTGCCTATATGAGTTTACCCCACTCTGTCATGGCCCAGCCCTTTTCACAAAACTGCTTCACACTCAGCTAAAGTAGCAAGTAGCAACTTGCAACCTGCCCCGTGTAATAAGGCTATATATGGCAAGTCGCGAAGTAAAAATGGCAAGTAAAATGAATAGATTCGTTTCCAATTTTTTGGGCAAGTAACGCCTTCCCATAATCTCTTACTGCTAAATTGCTGCTTCTGATTGGTTGCTGCTATGAACGGAACCGGACGGAGCAAGGATAGTGGGACTTTCAAACTTTTGGTCGGTACCCAGCTTTATAAAAATTCTGTCAAATACAGTTGGCTCTCTTTTTATGTGGGCTCTTTTAACGCGATTTCCAAGTTATGCGGTTTGCATTTCATTAAAAATTTTTTTTCTCAAATATGTATTCAGTACTGTATATATGCGATCAGGCGATCGAATGTTGAAACCACTCATAATAAATAGATTTCATAAACCCCCATGCCCTAAAAGGCAAAGATTTAGAACAATTACCAGTGCAATGGATGGCTAACCCAAAAGCCTGGGTGACAACAACTGTTTTTACAGAATGGTTCAATAATTGCTTTCTAACAGATGTGGTAGTCTATTTAAAGAAAAATCTCTTGATTTTAAAGTCTTATTAATTATTGATAATTCACCAGGTCATTTACAGTTAGAACATCCAAATCTTCAAATAGTATTTCTTCCACCCAACACGCCTTCTTCAGCCATTAGATCAAGGCATAATTTCAACATTCAAAAAATATTACATTAAGCGGACTTACAAATTCATATTGAATAAATTAGAAAATCAGTCCTTGACAGTAAAAGACGTGTGGAAACAATATTCTATATTTGATTGTATAATTCAAGTTGCATCTGCTTCTGCTGAAATAAAACCAGCAACTCTAAATGCCTGTTGGAAAAAGGTTTGGCCAGGATTATTACAAGCAATACAGTCATTGAAACATGAACACTTTGGAAGGAAATTATAAGTTTGGCACATGCTATTGGCAGAGAATGTTTTAATAATTTCAACCATGATGATATAGAAGAACTGCTGTTGGATGATGTGTTAAGTGATGATGAGATTGTTGCACTAGCTTTAGATGCAGCAAATTCAGAAAGTGAAAGTGATATTGAGGAAAACCCCAACCCCTTTCACTTCAAAAATAATTCGAGATGGTCTTCATCTATGCATCTAATTAGAAAATTATTTTCTTGTTAATGACCCCAATTCTGAAAGGGCCTTTAAATTCCAACGTGAGCTGCAGAACTGTGTTTCTGGATATCGTTAATCACATAAACAATTAGTAGAATCAGCAATGCAAAGTTTAATTATGGATTACATTGTTAAAAAAGAATAATCAGCCTACAGTGAATGAAGGTTGCACAAATTTGTCACCTATACCAAAGAGATCAATTGCAGAAACAGTTATTTCTGATGATGAAAGTGATTTCGAACCTGCTCACAAATGGTGCATACTCTTATCAGATAGTGATAGTGATCAAAAACATGTAAATTTATATTACTTTCTTATAAAATAAAACGAGTTGTATTTAAATGCAATTTTATTTAAGAATTTATATAAGTTATTTTCAGCTTATCAAAGGAATTTATTAAGAGACCCATTTTTTTAACGTCAACAAAATTTTTTTAATGCGGTTTTACATTAGTTTTAATTCATAATTTCAGAGTTATGCAAATTTTAAAAATTATGGAACGTATCCCCAATTTTTCCATAGACTTATAGTCTTTTTTAATCGAATTCTTTTCACGCGATTTTCTGAGGAACGTATCCCCCACATAAAAAGAGACCTGACTGTATTTTTAATTCACCGTTGTGTTTTTCCGTATTGCTTTTCTTTGAATCGGGCTTTTTCGATTCAAATTTTGGCATTTAGTCATTTCATTTTGGTGGATATTGACAGCTGCAAATTATTTTTCCGTGAACCTCAAAATTTCGTTGGTTTTAATATAAAAATGTTAGGCCCCTAGACCCCCCAAAATATTAAAATGGCAACCTTACCTGCAAAGAGTCTCATATGCCCAAATTCCAGTCTACAACAAACCGGAAAGAAAAACCCACCAAAGAATTAGAAATGAAGAAAACAGTAAATAATAATAAGAAGAATTATTCTTTACAAATCCACACTATACCCTAAACAAAAGGTTCTTCAGTTAAATAACCCAAATATACTGAAGACCAAAAGAATAATTTTGGGTAAACAGGACTCCCAGATTTGAACAACAAGAAATCATATCACATACACATACAGTACATGATAAACAAATACCAACCATCGGTTGGGTTATCTATGTACAGTAGAACCTCTGAAGTTGACCACCCCTATATGTTGACCACCTCCCTAAGTTGACCAAACTTTCACAGTTTGGATGTGCACCACATTAATTAATGGATGACTAACCTCCCCATGTTGACCACCTCTGTAAGTTGTATGTTGACCACTATGACTGTGACACATAATATTAATTTAACCTCCATAAGTTGACCCCTTGTCATCCCTTGTGCCTGACAAGAGCCTTGTCAAGGGTGACAACTTCAAGATTGAAAGAGTATCCAAGGAACATTTCACTGTATTGCTTAGCACTAGCTCTTCTTAGGGAAAGCTGAAGAAATTAGTGATTGGTAAGACAGCTAATTCATGTGCCTTTAAGAATTTGAAGACCACCCTGTCACATGGAGATCAAACAAATGTGCATGGATGACTGCTGCCCTGTTTAAAGAACAGGTAAAGGGTGTGGATCAAGAAATGAAGAAGAAATTATCTATCCTACTAACAGTAGACAACTGCCCTGCTGATCTGCAAGTCAGTCACTTGACAAATTTGACACTTAGCTTTCTTCTTCCAAATGCAACCTCAAGGATCCAACCTCTTCACCAAGGTGTTATCTAATCATTCAAAGTGTTTTACTGAGCCCAGATCCTATAGAGGGTTATTGGTAAAACATGTGTCACCAGCCTGTGGAACAGTTTCATTTACTGCATCCATTAATGCTCTGGGTGCTGTCCTTTGGATAATTCTGCTTGGAAAAAATTCAACCACAAACAATATTGACATGTTTTAGGAAAGTTGGATTTATCACAATCCAACAGACAACATTTTGGCCTCATCATCCAGCCCATCTTCCATGGCAGAATTTTAAGGAGTAGCCTTTGAAAATATTGTTGAATAGGGCTATGAAATGTAAACAAATAATGAATCTGATGCAGCTAACTGCTGGGGGGGTGGGGGGCAAAACCCCAAACTACCAGATCAATGGCATTTGGGGCTAGCTATGCCAATCCACTAACTAATAGTTTTGATAATGTAGCATTTCATACAGTTGTATCCAATAGAAGCAATAATGCCCATGTATCAGTACAGTACACCCAGTTCTCCATAAGTTGACCACCTCCTTATGTTGACCACTTTTCTTCCACCCTTGGGTGGTCAACTTACAGAGGTTCTACTGTATTTTGAATATTATGTTAAAATTTAGTGAGATTATAAATAAATATAACAAGTGCAAGGAAGTGCAAGGAATGACGACACTAGCCAGTGGAAAGCTACTTGGATTATCCTCAAAATACTTGGACTTACCATCGAGTGCAGATTATCTTGAATTACATTGTGAAGTGCATGAAAGTGCAGTGTAGATACACTATCATCAAAAAACTTATGACTACTACAGAACATTGAACAGAAAAGAACTTACCAGCCAAACAGGATAAGCAACAGCTGTGAATGCCGGTAAAAGTTTATTTCAATGTCCCAAATGATTTCATCATTCCTTGCAGACGACTTGTGGCACTATAGTCCAGTTAAAGATGTTAGAACTACACGTTGCAGGGCCTGTTGCACATGTTATTGTTTTGATGAAAACAAGTATTTTTCTGACTAAACATTATTTTCAGGGGAGAAAGAAATTTTTCAGAGATTTTCTGTGCCTAGAAAAGTGAGATTTGTACAAATGGGATATTCCTGGCTACATGAGATCATTCACAGAATCGATATGTATCTTGTTCGTGGGGAGGAAGCTTTTGAGCTGAAGGCGAGAAGGCTGGAGGACCAAAAGACCAAAAGTAGAGATCATTGTAAAGGTACTTTACCAGAGATAATTCATTGCATGTATCTTTCACCTCAGAAAAACATCCTATTTGTACAATGACTGGAACAACTGAATCCATTCTCAGTTTATCAGTTATTCAAAACATTAACATGTGCAACAGGCCCCAGAACGTTTATTTTTAACATCTTTAACTGACTGAAGTGCTGCAAGTCATCTGCAAGTAATGACAAAATCATTTGGGACATTGAAATAAACTTTTACCGAATGCCCATTCAATGGCCTACTTCATTGAAGTGTTGTGAAATGCTACAACCCCAAAACAGTCACAAAATCCCAAATTACTACAAAACAATAAGGACAGTAATTCCACTATCCAGGAGAAGAACTTCAAACAAGAAAGCCCAAGGACAAGGAACAATTCAAATCATACTTACTGGAGGAAGAAATCATCAGGAGACAGCAGCCATTTTATACCAACCTTGCTGCCAGATGACAATTACCAGCAGTAGCACCAATGAAGTAGGGAAATTTGTTTGCTTTATTTTTCTCTTTAAAATCCCTATAAAGAAGATTCCCATGAGGATTCCTCCAACGACCCAAAGATGGAAGAGGAAAAAACACCCACCCTCCTTTTAATGATCCAGTCGATTGTTTTTTGCTTAAAAATATATAAATAAAAACTCCAGATATGTTTGAACATTTTTCTTTTTTTTCAGCTATAGAAGATTTAAAAATACTAAACAGACTTATTTTTGTTGATAGTTATTTTATAGCTAATGATTTTTGATTTTCTTGAAAAGACCAACTATTGAGTAGAAGTGATGTAACCTTTCTTTTGTTGTTTAGGTTGGTTGCAATTGTGATTGCCATAATACTTTGATATTTATAAGAAACCTTAGCTAAGGTGGGGGGTGGGCAGAAAAAGATTTCCTTTAATTTCTTATGATTATATTTACATATGATTGTATATATAATGTTAAAATTAATGATGATATAATGATGATATATATACAGGGTGTCCGGGAACTCGGCAAGAAAAAAACGAATTTTAGAGGGTGCCACACTAAGCACTTTTAGCATAGGAATGTAGGGTCCAAAGTCAAGCCTTAAAAAATGGCAAGCAAAATAAGGTGTTGGTAGACATAGTCAATTTTCATGTAAAATTTTCACTGTAAATGTTTAAAATGCTTACCATTTGCAGTTATGCATGCTGCACAACATCTATTCAGTGATTGTCTAACTCTTTCAAGCATCCCTGCCATGGTCTATACATCTCCAGCAGCAAACGCAATTCTGACCAATTGCCATTTCTTAAGGTGGCATTAAGATAAGCTTGCACATTCAAGGTAAATTGTGCTGGGGCTCCATCATGCTGAAACCACATCTGATGGCGAATTTGAGGTGGAATGTGTGCCATAAGTTCTGGCAACTGTTCTTGTAGAAAAACGTGATTCATGTAGCCTGTTAATTATTATTATTATTATTTTAATTCACATACATATTGCATGTGAATTAAATATGGAAAATATGAACATGATACATAGTACATTAACTCTCCAAGAAATACTTCAATAATTTGGCACTAAAATGTCTACAGGTGGAAAGGCATTTATGGTGGGCACACACAAACATGCTAGACCTGAGGTCATAGAGAAGCCCATTCCAGTGCTGGAACATAATGAAGGGAAAGAGATTAGACCAAAAGTCCCTAAAAGGTACCCATGAGCAGGGCCCACTCTAGCACTTATGGCGCCCTGGGCAAAACGACAAATTTGTGCCCCTTAAGAATGTATAAAGGTACTTACCATATTTATTCTAATAAATGGGGGGCTGTTTATTTTTTTTCAAAGGCTATTTTGATGCACCATTTATTGGAGGGTGCTGTTTATATTTCAGGACCATTAATAAGGCACCCCTATAGACAACCCAGCCAATATTCCTGTGGGTTGCAGACATCTGGCTGGGGTGCCCCATGTTAAGTGGACCTACAGACCAAACCCTGCCACAGGCGGGATATGCGTATGATGATAATGATGATAAATTCAGTTTCTTTATTATACAATATGCCATTTATCAGCGGGGAGTGGCAAATTGCATTGGACAACACCATTTCTCAGGGGTGGATCTAGGTTGCTCAGGGCCTAGGGCTTATTGAAGTTCAATAATGTCACATTGATTAAAATTCAATGAATAATAGTATAAATAGTCATTATTACTATATTATTAATTAGATTAACTCTTTTTACTATATGATAAGTGCTCACGTCTAATCAAAAATTATTAAAAGTTTATGATAATTCAATTTTTGTGGAGCCCCTTGACACTTGGGGGCCCAGGGCTTAAGCCCTATTAGTCCCTATGTAGATCCACCCTGCCAGTTCTCGTCTGATGACTTAAATTAAGCAGCAAAACCCCAGCTAGTAGTGACATGGGTGGCCGCTTGGGAAAACTGTTGGAAGCTTTTCTTGTTTTTCTTCTTCCTAAGATTCCTTGTATTGCAACTCTGCTAATACTATCTCGGTAAGCTGTCTTCTAGGGCCTGGTTGCCCATAAACTGCTGTCATCTAGAGCAGGGTTGCTCAGGTCCATCCGCAAATTCATCACCAATGTGAGCTTGTTAGTACTTTTCTGGGGTCCCTTTAATCTAATTATTTCCCACCCTTTGCATTTTCCTTCGAGATATTTTCTTTAAAGAGGACTTTACATAGAATATGGTAATAAAGTTTTTTTACATTATTTTGTTGTTGTCTTCTGACATCCATTTATGCTTATTAATTTTTTTGAATATCAATCGCTAGATGCACCAAAATTCCACAGAGAAATAAAATTTATTTTCTAGTTCAGCACAGTTAATTAAGTTTCCAATTCAACATAGTTAATTAAGTTTCCAATTCAGCATAGTTAATTAAGTTTCCAATTCAGCATAGTTAATTAAGTTTCTAATTCAGCATAGATAATTAAGTTTCCAATTCAGCACAGTTAATTAAGTTTCCAATTCACACAGTTAATTAAGTTTCCAATTCAACACAGTTAATTAAGTTTCCAGTTAGTCAAGTGTTTTGTTTTTCAGCTCTTTTTTTGGAATTGGGGGTAACAGCTCAGGGTTAGTTTTCAAGTGTTTTGTTTTTTTCCTTTTGAGTGATTTGTGGCCCTAACCAGTCATCACTAGACCCTTTCTCAGAAAGAAGGACCTCCATCTAACAAAACTGGGTACTGCTAACACCTAAAAATCGTCACATTAGTGCAGTGTCTGTGCAGTCTCTGCATAAGAGCTATGCTGTGGATGGGGCTCTAATGACCTTGTATTTGAAGGGCCCTAAAAGACAAACAACAACAAAAAGTTTTTTAGATGGCACTGCTTATTAGAATAACTATGGTATTTTAAAAGGTATTATTAAAAAGGGTACTTAAATAAAGGTACATATTTTTCATTTTCAATACAAATGAAATCATATTATTTGAATTTCATATTGGTTTTTTGTTTTTGTTTTGTTGTTGCTTTAGGGCCCATCAACTACAAAGGTCATTAGGGCCCAGAAAGACACATCACCATGGTGGGGGTGTAAATGGCCATCCCACCATGATGGCAATAAAAAGAGCAAAAAGCCAATAAAAGTAATAACAATAAAAAGGCAAAAGCCAAAACAGACATATAAATAAAGGCAAAAGCCAAAACAGACATATAAATAAAGGCAAAAGCCAAAACAGACATATAAAAAGGCAAAAGCCAAAACATACATAACAATAAAAGTGGCAAAAGCCAAAACAGAGAGAAGCATAAATGTGGCGAAAGCCAAGACAAACACAGAAATAAAAAGGCAAAAGCCAAAACAGACATTACAATAAATGTGGCAAAGGCCAAAACGAATACAGACACAAAAAGCAAAAGCCATATAATTCAAAAATAATTACAAAAGCGTCTAAAAGAAATGTCATAAAATTCAAATTTTGTGAAAGAGGCCAGCCTCTTTCACAAATACTAGCGAGCTCTCCACTGCCTGAGGGTTATCCCCAAGTGAGGTGGAGAGCTCTGCGCTGACTCCCAGTCGCCATCTAAGTTCTCTGTATCTCTCACAGTGACTAAAGATGTGTGCCACTGTGAGAGGCTCCCAACAGAAGTCACACCATGGCTGATCCTCACCCCGTAGAATGTAAGAGTGGGTGAGGAAGGTGTGACCGATTCGCAGCCGAGCAAGCACAACCTCCTCCCTCCGCGATTGGCGGCACGAGGACACCCAGTGCACTGGAGTGTCCTTCAGTGTGCGGAGTTTGTTCGTGGTCTCCGCAAACCACTGGGCCCGCCATTGGTCATGGACGGCCCGCCGCACCATCGGGAGAGCGTCGGAGGAGGGGACAGCAGTGTCAGGTATTTCTGGCATGTGGGCCACCTGACGGGCATGGGCATCTGCCATCTCGTTGCCCACGATGCCAACATGCCCCGGGACCCACATAAACAACACTGTCTTGCCCTGCTTACGAATCACAAGCAGCAATCTGTGCACACCCTGGACCATGGCATGTCTGCCATACAGGGTGTGCAACAGCTGAAGGGAGCATAGGGAGTCAGTCGCAACAACAAAGTGTCTGTTATGCAATACTTGGATGAGTTCCAGTGCCCTGTGCAGAGCTGTTAGTTCTGCAGTTAAGACACTGGCAACCCTAGGCGGCCCCCTATGAGATGACCAGTTGTAAAGACTGACCAACCCACATAGGAACCATCCTTCGACCCATCCGTGTAAAGAAAAACATGGCCTCGATAGGTCCAAGAGAGGCGTCCGAACTCTTGTTGGTACAATGACCTATCGGTACTGGTTTTGGGTAAGGCTGCAAGCATTAAATTTAAACTTGGCTCTGGCACTGTCCAGGGCGGCACAGAGGCCGGCAGTACAGGCAGCACCCTAGGTAGAGTCACACCCAGGCCAGCAAGACAGTCCATCCAACGCACACCGAATGGAGGGGGAACCCCCTGGCGGCGGTTGAATGGCCGTCTCACAATGTCACTAAAGACGGCTGGGTGTGTAGGGTGCTGTGGCTGACCTTTCAGCCGCAAAATGTATGCAGCTGCCAGGCACTGCCGCCGCACAGTCAATGGTGGCTCACCAGCCTCAGCATAAAGGCTGAGTACTGGACTTGTGCGGAACGCCCCAATGGACAACCGGATGCCAGCGTGATGAACACTGTCCAGCATCCGGAGAGTAGATGGAGCGGCCAGGCCATATACGCTGCAGCCATAATCGAGACGGGATCGAACGAGTGATCTGTATAGTCGAAGCATCACCGTTCGATCTGCCCCAAAACCAGTTCCCTGCAGGCACCGCAGAATATTAAGGGAGCGAAGGCACTTAGCCTTCAGCTCCTTCAAGTGTGGGACCCATGTCAGACGGCTGTCAAAACGGAGACCAAGAAAGCGGGCCGCCTCTACAACTGGCAGGAGGCGGCCATCCAGGGTAAGCTGAGGCTCAGGGTGAAGCCCTCGCTTACGACAGAAATGCATGACAGTTGTTTTGTCAGGGGAGAACTTATAGCCACGCGGAGGTAGCGAACTCGTGGGCACTGTTTAGTGCGAGTTGCAACTGGCGCTCAATGCTGTGCATCGTGGCAGCCCGGTACCTGATTGAGAAGTCGTCCACAAATAGGGACGACTTGACCGGGGGGTGAACAGAGGATGGTAGGCCGTTCACCGCAACAGCAAAAAGCGTCACACTCAAGACGCTCCCCTGTGGGACACCATTCTCCTGCCGAAAGGCAGAGGAGTAGGTGTTACCCACACATATTGGGCAACCCATTGAAGCAGTGCTGTGTTTGCATGTTAATGCTATTCTGTTCAGAGAATTATACTGTATGTACTGTGCAGTATGTTCAAACAAGTCCAAGCAGTGCCATTTTGAATTCTACGTTAATATTTTAATAATAGTGTACATATTTTTCAAGACCATACCTAGGAGGATCATTGCCCTGGTCAAAAACCAGAAGAATGAAGCCCTCTATCATCAGTTAGAGACCAAGGAAGGGGACAGAGAAGTTTTTAAATATGCCAAGGTAGGGCCCTCTTTCCCCCATTTCAGGTAAAGAAGAGGTTGTAAGAGCTTTCCACAAACACTTCAATGTTGCAAGGGGAGAGGATGACCTTGACACTCATCCTTTATCTTCAGGGGCAGTGGACAACATAACAGAGGAGGAAGTAGTCAGGTCCCTTAGGATGATGAGAGGTCGAAGAGCTGTATACCCAGACGGAATCCCCATTGAAGTGGGGCATAGTATATTGATGACAGGAATCTTGAGGCTAGGGAAACTTTTCAATAAAATAACTATGGGAGATAGGACGAAAATTGTAACTATAGAGGTATCAAGCTAATGAGTCATTCCATCAAGCTCTGGGAGACAGTAATAGAATGTTGCCTCCAGGATCGAACTAGTGTCCGTCAAAATCAGATCTCCATGCCATCTTTATCAATGTGGAGAAGGCTTATGACAGTGCTGCACGACAGGTGGTTTGGGAGGTATTCTTAAAAGGTTGGTAGAAGAGTTTATTCGAATAGTAGAGGGTATGAATGGTTCAATAGCCAGGATAAGGACACGTTGGTGAAATACTGAGGACTTCCCAGTGTGTTTTGGGATGCACCAAGGTTCAGCACTGGGTGCTTCCCAGTGAGTTTTGGGATACACCAAGGTTCAGCAAGTACGGGAGTAGGAGAGTAGGAGAATGGGCCCCTCAGTCCATGGCATTTGCCGACAAATATTGCAAATCTTAGTGGCCGTAGAGAACAAGTAGAAAATGGCCTAAACGATATTAGAGGAGTGATTGAAAGCACTAGATGATTGAAAGAGCAAAAGATAAACATGAAGAAAAGAAGTATTTAACTTTCAGTTGAGAAGGACAGCAAAATAATGGTTTCATACTTCCTAGAGTTGAACTGGTGGAAAAGGTGTAAGAGGAAAAGTACTTAGGATCAACATCCCAAAGCAGTTGGGAGAAAGACTCTGATGTGAACCCATAGAATCAATCAAGGTGGTTGAAGTGGAGTAAGGCTAGCAGAACCTGTGATAAGAGGGTCCCAACCAAGTTGAAGGTGAAGTTTTACAGGGCAGTGGTTAGGCCTGTTATGCTATAGTCACTTCAGCAGAATGCACATAGCTGAGATGCGAATGCTGAACAGCTAATAGGATTAGGAATTTGTACATCAGAGGTAGCTTGGGGGTGATGAACATCGCCAAAAAATGAGGGAGAATACATTGAGGTGTATGGACACGTAAAGAGAAGAGAGGAGGAGGAGCTTGTTAGGTCCATTTCAAGAATTCAGGTGGTCAAAAGCACCAAGGGCAAGAGGAGCCGAACCAGGCTTGGAAGCTGGTTGTCCATAAGGATGGGGCGGTGTATGGGGTGGACGGGGACTTGGTGGAAGATATACAGGAGTGGAGGGACAGAACCCCGCAGACCTGATCCTGCCACAAGCAGGATAAATGGTTGCTTTTAGCTTTTAGACATAAGCAATACAATTACACTACACACTGTAAATTTTTTGCAAAGGAAAAAAATCGATGTAAAGTTTTCTATTAATTTCATAATTAACACATTAATATTTTTTCAAACGGCCAAAATGCCACCCATAAATTTTGGCGCCCCAGACAAATGCCTGGCTTGCCCCCCTCCCAGAGCAGGCACTGCCACAAGACAAACAATTGATGTGGAAGCAAGTATGGCCACATCAAATACAACACCTTCTTTGGCTTGCCATTTGTTAAACCTTGACTTTGGACCCTACATTCCTATGCTAAAAATGCTTAGTTTGGCACCCTCTAAAATGCGGTTTTTTTTCTTGCCAAAACGTAAATTGGATATATTGAAACTCGGATATACAGTAGAACCCCCAAAGTTGACCACCCCTATATGTTGACCCCCTCCCTAAGTTGACCAAATTTTCCCAGACTGGCAGTGTCTTCCTTGTGCCTGAAAAGAGCCTTGTCAAGGGTGACAAATACAAGATTGAAAGAGTATCCAAGGAACATTTCACTGGATTGCTTAGCACTAGCTCTTCTTGGGGAAAGCTAAAGAAATTAATGATTGGTAAGTCAACAAATTAATGTGCATTTAAGAAATTGTGCATGGATGACTGCTGCCCTGTTTGAAGACCCTGGGTGTGGATCAAGAATTGATCTATCCTACTAATACTAGACAACTGCCCTGCTGAACTACAAGTCAGTCACTTAACAAATTTGACACTTAACTTTCTTCTTCCAAATGTAACCTCAAGGATCCAACCCAGTGGCATAGCCAGGGGGGTTTTGGGAGTTAAACCCCCCTTGGGCCTTGAATATAACGAAGAGGTATACACCCTATCGAGTCATATAACCCCCTCAGAAAATCCTCGTTCATGCTATTGACAGCCATATCCCCCCTTCAGAAAATCCTGGCTATGCCACTGATCCAACCTCTTGACCAAGGTGTTATCAAATCATTCAAAGTGTTTTACTAAGCCCGCCTACTGGAGTGGATTATTGGTAAAACATGTGTCACCAGCCTGTGGAAGCAGCTTCATTTGCTGCATCCATTAATGCTCTGGGTGCTGTCCTTTGGATACTACTGCTTGGAAAAAATTTAACCAGAAACATTGTTGACGTGTTTTAGGAAAGTTGGATTTATCACAAACCAACAGACAACATTTTGGCCTCATCATACAGCCCATCTTCCATGACAGAATTTTAAGGAGTAGCCTTTGAAAGTATTTTTGAAATGGGCAATGAAGTGTAAACCTCTAATGAATCTGATGCAGCTAACTGCTGGGGGGGGCATAACCCCCAACTACCAGATCAATGGCCATTGGGGGCTAGCTATGCCAATCCACTAGCAGTAATAGTGTTAATTATGTAGCATTTCATACAGTTGTATCCAATAAAAGCAATAATACCCATGTATCAGTACAATACACCTAGTTCTCCATAAGTTGACCACCTCCCTATGTTGACCACTTTTCTTCCACCCTTGGGTGGTCAACTTACAGAGGTTCTACTGTATATATATAATTGTAAATTTAGAAAATTAATGGATTTTTGTTATTCAAAATACATGCATAGGTATTTATTATGCTTTAAGGGGATTAATTGTCATAGAAATTAATGGAGAACACTAGGTGGTGCATACATAGAGGACACGTGCCTTTCGTGTTCGACTGATTTTTGGCTGTTTTGAAGACAACTTCCAAGAAAACTTTCAACACACGACCGCCTTTTCAAGGCAAACATCCAAGTATTCAAGGTCCAGGTAGGGCTAGGGCTTTTGGGTGCTGCAAACGGTGTGGTGAGCTGGTTGTGAGGTTAGCATTTAAGCCTAACCTTATGCTGCATCTACCAGTCCGACCATCCTTAGCAGCAGTGCATGTGTCGTCTGCTAGGCAGACGTCATGCTGTGCTGGAGCTGGTGTGCCAATTGCCCACAGCAAAAATCGACCTTTTTATTTTTATATATTATTTATTATTTTCCATTTTTGCATTGCTTAGTGGATAGTGGTAAATTGAAGTATTACTATAACTATTTATTCCATTTTATGTATTTATTTACTAGACCTTAAAATTAAGTTTTAAAAAAAATTAAGTTGTAAGTTGTAAAAGGGTCACTGCCAGGTGGGTATCAGACCTCTGCCCACTTGGCAATGCTACAACCATTAATGAGTGTCTCCTGTGGGGTAGGATGGCACCCCCCCACAGGTAGCCCTGTCACTAATGCTGTGGGTTCCAGACGTCTGACTGGGGTGCCCCCAGTCAGAGCTGTCATGCATACTAAAGGGGTTAAACTGAGGTTGGGGACCTGGAATGTGGGGACCCTCTCAGGGAGAATGGGGGAACTAGTGGATACCCTTAAACATAGACACATTAGCATAGCTTTCTTACAGGAGACCAGATGGAAGGGAAATCGATCCAGGGCACTGGGAGAAGGGTATAAACTCCTTTATACTGGCTGCAAAGAGGGGTGAAATGGGGTGGGGATTATACTGAACGATGAGTTACAGCAGTCAAGTGCATCAACAGTAGGTTGATGGTAGTAACAGTAGTCTGGCAGGGCATTGGGCTCCACCTTATCAGCACATATGCCCCTCAAGCAGGCCTGGGTGACACAATAAGAGATGAGTTTTGGAGGATTTTTGATAGAGAGGTTCAGATAGTGAAGGGCATGATCTGCCAGAGCATGGGAACTGAATGCCTAATCATTGGGGGGACTTCAATGGCCACATGGGTAAGGATGGGTTAGGATATGAAGAGGTCCATGGGGGATGTGGGCATGGCCTGGTCAGCCATGCAGGCCAGAAAGTCCTGGAGTCAGCACAAGCACACAGCCTTGTGTTAGCCAATACATGGTTCATAAAGAACGAAAAGCACCTCATCACCTTTCATTCCACATAGGGAAGGTCCCAAATAGACTTTTTCATGGTAGAGCCACAACATAGGGCAGAGACCCGAGATTGCTGGGCACTTCCCAGTGAAGATTTCCAGAAAGCCAGTGGGCATAAGTTGCTCATGCTGGAGATGCAAATTCAGGGGGTAGTCAGGAGGCAGTTAGGTGGTGGCGGTTGCCAGATAACTCAGAGGAATTCAGGCAGGAGATTTCTCACCAGGTAGACTGGGATTGGGAAGGGTCTGCTGATGCCATGTGGGACAGGGTTGCCAGGAAAATCAGGAGATGTGGAAAGATGATGTTTGGTATGGCAAGAGTAGGAGGCAATCCTCAGGGTAGGCAGTCATGGTGATGTAATGAGGAGGTGGAAGCAGCCATCAAACTTAAAAAGGTGGCATTCCATAGGTGGCAGGACATGGGAGACCAGGGACCTATGGGGACCATGGGGGACCTATATTCAAGCAAGGAAAAATGCTAGGAGGACAATTGCCCTGGCCAAACACCACAAGTATGAGGAACCATATGATGAGTTAGGGACAAAAGAAAGTGAGAAAAACATTTTTAGACTGGCCAGGACCAAGGATCAAACAAGTAAGGACATTACCAGGGCCATAACAGTCAAGGGTAGCAGTGGTAGAGTCCTTTTTCAACCAGCAGAAATAACCAAGAGGTGGGAGGAGTACCATCATGGCCTCTTAAATGCTGCCAACCAGGAAAGGACTATTGAGAGCCACCCAGGCACCTCAGAGGCAGTCGACAGGGTGACAGAGGAAGAAATAGTTAGGGCCCTCCAAAAGATGAAAGGACGCAAAGCAGTAGGCCCAGATAAGATTCCCATGGAGGTTTGGCATACCCTGGGGGCCATAGGAGTAACATGGCTAACAAATCTCTTCAATAAGATAGCTAGTGGAGACAAAATGCCATCAGCATGGAGGGAGAGCTGGATAGTTCCACTGTTCAAGGGCAAAGGTGATGCCCAGGATTGTGGAAACTATAGAGGCATCAAGCTAATGAGTCACTCTATGAAGCTGTGGGAAAGATTCATTGAAGGCTGCCTCAGAAAATGCACTATGGTCCAGAGAAATCAATTTGGGTTTATACCTGGTAGGTCTACAATGGAGCCAATATTTATTCTAAGGCAGATGATAGAAAAGTATAGGGCAGCAAAGAAGGACCTCCATGCAATATTCATTGACCTAGAGAAGGCCTATGATAGCGTGCCTAGACAGGTAGTATGGAATGTGCTAAGAAGAAAAGGGGTAGATGAAGGTCACATTAGAATTGTGCAGGATATGTATGATGGCTCTATCACTAGGGTGAGGATGGCTTGGGGTAACACAAAAATCTTCAACGTGCAGGTGGGTGTACACCAAGGGTCAGCACTGAGCCCATACTTATTTACTCTATTCATGGATGAGCTGATGACGGGAGTGGGGGAATGGGCCCCCCAGTGCTTGATATTTGCTGATGATGTGGGAAAGCTTGCAGAGTCCCATGAGGAGGCCCAAAAGGGCCTACAAGACATCCAGGTAGCAATGGGAAAGGGGGCCTGAAGGTGAATATGAAAAAGACAGAATACCTAGCTTTTAACTGGAGTGGTCAGGGGCCAGAAGGTCAGGTATGCTCAGGAGATGAGGTGATACCAGCAGTGCAGGATTTCAGATACTTGGGATCAGTGTTCCAAGGAAATGGGAAAATAGACTCAGATGTGTCTAGTAGGATTAAGGCAGGTTGGCTGAAATGGAGACATGCAAGTAGAGTCCTGTGTGACCACTGGGTTCCTATAAAGCTAAAAGGCAAAGTTTACAGAACTGTGGTTAGGCCAGCTATGCTGTATGGCTCAGAGTGTTGGGCTGTGAGGAAGGACCATGAAAGGAGAATGCAGGTGGCTGAAATGTGAATGCTGTGCTTCATGAGTGGGGTGTCACGAGCTGACAGGATCCGAAACGACCATGTTAGAGGTAGTCTGGGGTGGGAGACATCGCAGAGAAGATGAGGGAAAACAGATTGAGGTGGTATGGGCATGTGATGCGAAGGGGAGAGGAGGAGCTGGTTAGGTCCATCATGGGAATGCAGGTGGTCGGGAGCATCAGGGGGAGGGGAAGACCAAAGAGGACGTGGGAGCAGGTGGTGCAGATGGACATGGGTGTGTGTGGGGTGGATGGGGGCCTGGTCAGGGATCGATGGGGGTGGAGGATTGGAACCCACAGACCCGACCCAGTTTTGTGCTGGAGAAGGGTATGATGATGATGATGATGAATTGCCATAGGAATTAGAAAGATGGGAAGGGAAAAACATACACAGGGGCAGCCACCTATTCTAAGGAGAAGCTAACAAAATAATTACTATTCCACATACATCCACGAAGGAACCTGAAAACCATTGGGAAGGGGTAAAAATCCAAGGACAGAAATATTTATTCACCAGAACCCCTGAGGACCCAACAAAAATGTTGCATTGGGAAAAGAGGATACAGGCTCCCTCACACCAATGCGAAACAATTGCAGTTGCAGCAGAAATTTTGCCACAGGAACATACACTGAGGCACAGTGGATTCGCCTTGATATGCACACCAATGCATCATTTAGTTCTTTTTTGACCAGCTAATTATATTATTTTTTAGGTGAATGCCATCTTGTTCTATTGGAATTCGAACAATGATGACGTTTAAAACCATGCATGCAGCAATTTTAACTAAATCGCTGCACTTTTGCAACTGCAGGGCACGACACATTCACTTCGGTGTACACATGACCATTGCTCTTCATGGGTAGCATTTGATATGAATATTTTGCTGCAAAACATTTTATTATTTATTCATTTACTTAAATACATACAAAACTGTACAAAGAGGAAATCGATAAAAGAACATAACTCACAAAAGAAAGAGCCAGGGTTGCATAGAAGAGCACATTGTTCCAAGAGATGCTCCTTAAGGGAAGCTTTAAAACGCTTACAGGACAGTACACAGCAGCTGTGTATTACAACCTCGATCTTCACTTCCCTCAAAGAATAAGGGAGGGCATTCCACAAAGGAAGAGCAGCAGCTGGGAACATATGCCTCCATAAATCGTGGTAGGGAACAGCAGGCTGAAACAAAAAGTGACGTATCTGGCATACTTGAATAGACGATTTGAAATACTGGGAAATAAAATGACATGGGTGAGCAGGATAATGGATGGCACTGGCTAGCATATTAAGGTTACAGAACATGAGACAAAATTTAAAAGGAAGTATGCAAAACCGAATACATTGAAGGGTCACCCTACTAGTAAAAGGAATACCAAGGATGAGACAAAGGATCCTGTTAAAGAGCAGGCAGAGAGGCTGAAGAAAAATATTAATAAAGAAAATATTAGAGAAAGACTTCTGCACCTTGAAGAAGACAGATCCTGCTTGCAAAACGTCATAGCCTTCACTTCAAAAAGATAAGTATTGTGTTAATTAAATTTGATATTTAAGGAATTTTTTGATGTAGAGTAACCTGAACGACTTTTTCTAGGAAACCATCACCAAGGAGCCACAAGAGAAGAGGAGTCAATTATTACTGAGAAGACAATGAAAGCTAAGTTCAAACTTGATTTTTTGTTTCTTTAGTATAGTTTTAAGTTTAGTTGTCATTTTATTCCTCTCCAAGGATCAAAAGTAAAGAACTAGAAAGAATTAAGTCTATCAGAAAAACTTTCGGTAACCAAACTTTCTAAATTCCTATCTAAACAAACATCACACAAACATTCACATACTACTATTCATTGTAAGGGGGATGAGAATAAAATATCCCTGGGATGGAACCACCACTAGTATATGTTTGTTAAGGAATTTCATGCAAGTTTATAAATAGAAAGAATCTAGAGAAAGAATGTCAGAGAGAAATGGAAGATGAAACAAAAAGGACCATCCAGCATTTAAATAAAAGTAAAACAACAGAACTACAAGTTAAAAGTAAAAGGACTAATTCAAAACAACTTCCGTTTTTTAACAAACAGCCTGACCAAGTATATCCATACCACTACAGCTAACAACATAAAAGGACATTTAGCAAACTTGTGTTATGTGGTGTTCCTTGTGATAGTGACAAAAGTGTCAACCAGAACAAACTGAAATTAAAATAAGGACTTCTCCATTCATTTCATCATTTTAGGACACTAAACTACCTTTGTGAAAAATATAGTGCCTCACCTGTTTGCCATCTTAAACGTACAATGAAGTGTGCCAGACAGCAAAGTCAAAAAGTGTAACCAGTAAGGTAGAAAAAAAGCACAGATTTTTATTAACTTTTATGGGTAAAATACCTAACTCAAGAAAAAAGAAGAGGAAGATATTAATATTAATAGAAAAAGGCAGAAGAAGATGAAAGAAGAGAAAAACGATTTTACTAAATGCAAGAGCATGAATTACTATAAAGATGATTTAAATAATAACTCCTAGTGACTTTTGGTTTTTCTTTAAGGGAACTCATATGAGGGAACGACCTGAATTGTTTTTAATTGTCTTATGATTGATGCAATTATGTGTAGCTTGCTTCTCACTACAATGAATGAGTAACCTTCTCTCTATCTTAATAATGCTGATATTGAATTACAGTGGAACCCTGTTATGTCGATGGCATAGGGGGTTGCTAAAAAGTATCGAGATAACCAAACACCAATATGGTGGCAAAGGTGTGGGTAAATAAAGGAGAATGTGCAATGCAAATGAGTTTATACATACAACACATCTGCAGTGAACTACTACACCCCCTATTGTAGGCCATCATCATCATCATCTCACCCTTCTCCTGCCTGCAGCAGGGTCGGGTCTGTGGGTTCTAGTCCTCCACTCCTGCCTATCTCCCACCAAGTCCCCCTCCACCCTGCATGTCACCATGTCCCTTTCCACCACCTGCTTCCACGCACCGCCTATTGTAGGTGCAATGATGTTAATGGTTAACCTTCCGTCCACAAGGTGACGATTTCTGGCACACACTACAAGGTGGGGTCTTTGATGACCCCAAAAAGACTTTGATTTTCAAGGCTTAGATGTTCAAATTAAGGGCATTATTATGCATATAGAATTAAATACCATCCATATAAAGCTTTAGAAATGAAAATAATTTGGAAACATGCTGTAAAATTTCCATATTACCCCAAGAACACAAGACATCATCATCACCATACCCTTATCCCACCTACAACAGGGTCAGATCTGCAGGGTCTAGTCCTCTCCTCCTGCCTATCTCCCACCAGGTCCCCATTCACACCAGACACTACCATATCCTTATGGACATCCTGCTCCGATTTCTGCCTTAGTAACCAGTGTTTCTGACCAATCAACCATGTTGGTACTAACTTGGGTTGCATTGCTTAACCTGAAATAAAATATGCTAATTACATAGGAGACCTGCCAACTTCCCTAGATAGGTAAAGAAAACACCGAGGAACAGGTAAGATTGGAGGAAGATTGGAGGTTGGTTAAGATTGGAGGAAGTGGTACCTGTGTAGACACAACTTTGCAGGTCTGGGGTCTGCCAAGACCCCCACCTTGTGGACGGAAGGTTAAGCCAGCAGTCAAGGGGATTCTGGGATCGACGTAACCAAAGTTGAGTGGCAAATTTGACCCTTTTTGTGCTCGAGATATTAGGGGTCATCGACATAAAAGGATCGACATAAGCGATCAGAAATGGTGTGTATGGCACGCATGTACAAGCCCGTGCATGCACAGTGCTGGAAAAGCAGAATTTGAAAAGTCATTTGAGTGCTGACTGTGCTATGTAGCAGAAATGTTTTAGTTCGTCTGCTAAATTCTGTTACTCTCTCTCTAAATATATTAATACTGTAATTCCAAAGTTAGTTATTCGTTTGTTTGTGCTGGTTCAGAAGATTTATAACATAGTTGGACCAGTGTTAATAAATTACTTTGTTATATGTTCCTTTGAATGGGAACAACACAACAATTGGCGTCGTGCACAGGATTTGGAATTCAGAATTCATCTCCACATACCTGAACCAAGACAACACAGAATTTGGAAGCTGAGTAAGCTTAAATTCATTTTCATAATAACATTTGGAATTTCTGGATATGGCTGCTATTCCAATTCCAATGGTAGCACCATTATGGGAGCACTCCACAACAGAACCACAGTCTCACCACCTGGCAGCAACAACTTGACATCATCATGGAGCTGATTGATGGTTAGCGTGCTCCAGACAAGAGATTGATGAGTAGTGATAGAATCAACATGATGTTTTCACACTTGGGCTCTGAGGCTGCTCAACGCTTCATGAGTCACCCGATCATGGCATGAAGGGAAACAGCAATGCCTGAAGCGTTCTTCGCAGTGATCCAGAACGCATTTGGGCAAACTATGCCCACAAGCAGTCGCATTTTTCCACTTTCGTACCTGCAAACAAGTGCAAGGAGAATCGACAGCAGAATTTGTTGGTCGGTTATGCAATTTGCAGGTGGACTGTGATTATGCTAATTTTTCAAAAGACATTGACCTTGCATATGCTCTGGCAACCAACTGTGTCAACATGGAGACACAGAAACGCCTTCTCTCCACTATGCCGATCAACCATGAGTCCTGCTTGAACATAATGCAGTCCATCGAAGCTTCAGAAGCCAGAGCCGCCTATCTTCAGGTTCAGCCCTCCATCCATCGGGTCCAGAATACACAGCAAAAGTTACAACGGTCTCGTACTCCAGACTCAGGACATCGTATGCAGAACTCATCGGTCAGGCACCTCACACCTGGTCCTAATAAGCCCTGTCCGAATTGTGGACACAGACACAGCCGGGAACACTGTCCCACAAAAGGCAAGACTTGTGATGCCTGCAGGAAGACGAATCACTTCGCTGCTGTGTGCTGCTCCTCCAAGAAAGCAAAGGATCATCCTCCAGATATCTGCCATGTCACACTTCGACAGATTCCCTGCCAGACGCCCACAGACCTCACATGTTCCATAGAGCTTCGTCTTGGGAATAGAAAAGCCTCGATTAGTGGAATCCTCGACACTGGCGCCGCCATTACAATTGTACCTGGGACTGTCATCGACAAGGTTTGGCCATGCTTATGTCTTACACGGACTAACGTAAAGCTCCAAAACTTTGACGGAACCTTGATTAAGGGCTTGAGAGGTACATTCCAAGCGAACCTTATCTATGGTGATAAGACCATGACATGAACATTCTTCATGCTCAATGGACCGAACCCAGCTATTTGCGGGCACTAGCCATGGTGATCGATGCCAAACGCCACACAGTTGGAATGCTGAACACTCCTCAAGCCAAGCGTACACTGAGAACGAAGAAACCGAGGGTCACACCGCACGTACCTCGTACTGCACTGCCACAGGTTGCCAACCGAGCTCTGGAACCTACATTGACCACACGTCGTTCCACTACAGGTTGCTGCCTGAGTTCTGAAGTCTGCAACGTTAGTTTCACCTGTTCCAGCTTGTCCCATGATAAGAGAGTTTCCCAAACTCACTGAGGAAGTGGTACAGTGGGATTTTCCTAAACTTCGAGACCCAGATCATCCTCCATGATGACGCCATTCCAACAGTATGGGACCACACCCTGTACCGATCGCATATCTTACCATGGTTGAAGCTGAGATCTGCAAGATGGTTGATGATGGCATCTGGGAGCCAGTCAACAGACCATCTGCATGGGTGCACCATCTAGTTACTGTGCCCAAGGGTAACGGATGAGTCTGGATAACAACTGACTTATCTCCCTTGAATAAGTTCATCATTCCAGAACACCATCCACTACCACTAGTTAGCGATCTCTACCTCCAGCTGTTGGGCAAAAAGGTGTTTACAAAGCTCAACTTGACGAAGGGATACTGGCACATTCAATTAGCCAAGGAATGTCATCCCTTTACAACCACCATCACACCCAATGGCCTCTTCCAGTACAAACGCCTGCCCATGGGCCTCACTGATGCCGCTTCAGTCTTTCAACGCCCCGTAAGCCAGACGCTCGCGGGATGCCAGGGCTGCATCGCCTACATAGACGACATCCTGGTCTTTGGTAGGCACACGACTGAGCATGACGAGCAACTGGCAGAAGTCCTCCGGCGTCTGGATGCTAAGGACTTCTGCATTAATGTCGAAAAATGCGAATTCAATGTTAACAGTGTCAAATTTTTAGGCCACATAATTGATGCAGAGGGTATTCGACCTGACCCAGTGGAGGTTGCAGCAATCAGGGACGCTCCTGCACCTCAGTCTCAACGCAATGTGCACAGCTTCCTGGGCTCAGTCAACTACCTCCAGGAGTTCATTCCAAATCTGGCAGATTTCGTCAAACCACTGCAGCATTTGACCCACTCAAGTGAAGCCCAGAAGTTCGAGTGGATTCCAGGTTCAGATAGTGCATTCCAAAAAGTTAAGTCTCTACTTAGCGACCGGTTAAGCCTAGCGATTTTTGACCCCAACCTGCCCATAGCAGTCGCTTTGGATGTGTCAAATATCGGCTTAGGTGCCACACTCTCACAGTTATATCATGGCAAACTGCAACCAGTGGTCTTTGCATCATGCACATTGTCCCCAACAGAGAGAGCCTATACCACCAATGAGCATCTGGCTTTGGCTTGTGTTTGGGCATGTGAACACTGGTCAAACTTCCTTTTGGGCCACCGTTTCACCCTGATAATGGACCATGAGGCACTCGTCTCCATGCTGTCTCAGCACGGCGATGGACGTAAAGCTCACAAATTCGATCGGTGGAGACTTCAGATGGCAGAATTTGATTACGTCATCCAACATCTTCCTGGGAAGGAGAATATCATCCCTAGAGCCATCCAGGCATAGTCCAGGCCAAAACCAAGCTATGTGAAATGTACTGGTGGCCAACAATGTCTCAGGATATTGAGATGTTTATACGAGGATGTTCAGGCTGTCAACAATCAGAGATATCCTCACCTAATGGAAGAATCCCTACCAATACACTTCCCCCCACATCCAAGCCATGGGAGAAGATTGTGATTGATGTCACAGGACCATTCTCGACAGCACCACCACATGAGGGTACATCATCGCAGTGATGAACTACTTCATGGGCTTTCCAGAGATCTACCTCACTGGGAGTCATGAAGCTAACAAAGTAATTCCATGGTTGGAAGATTTATTTGCACATTACGGTAATCCTGACATCGTCGTCTCGGACAATGGTGCAGAATTTACCAGTGCACAATTTACTTCCTTCTTAGTGGAACGTGACATCGCACATCACCGTACACCAGTGTACCATCCCCAAGCCAATGTCAAAGTGGAAGCTTTCAATAACACACTGAAGTTCCACGCACAGACCCTGTCTACAAGCCATTACAATTTTAAAAAAGGGGATGATGGACCTCGTTGAACGTTACCATGCAGAGCGCCCAGATACTTTTACTCTGAGCCCTGCCGAGTTAATGTTTAGTCACAGGCCACGTCTCTCATTCGAGCCACAAACTCCATCTACTAATGCAAATGATGCACCAGGAGTTCACACTCATGCCTCTAGTCCAGGGGACACTCCACTGTGCAGGACACATCACCATGTTGCCGACACCAGGAGGTTGCTGGGTTGCACCAGATTCCATGTTGGAGATGTCGTCCAGATCCGGAGACCACCCACTACAATCAGGAAGGGCCAGTCACCATTCTCGCCACCCCTTACAGTGAAGGCCACCTTAGGGGATTTCACCTACAGACTTTCAGATGGCCAAGTGTGGAACGTGGTGAGTATGTGCCTTTTCCAGCCTGAGGATCCTGGCCTGAGAATAAATGACACCAGGAGAGGTACCTTTACCAAAGGTACCTCTCCTGGTGTCATCTCACCCCCATGTCATTCTTCCTGCAGGACACCCGGTTGAGGACCTCTTCAGTTCTCCTGATCACCTTAATTAAGAAGGGGGTGATGGTGTGTATGGCGTGCATGTGCAAGCCCAGGCATGTGCAGTGCTGGAAAAGCGGAATTTGAAAAGTCAGTTGAGTGCTGACTGTGCTGTGTAGCAGATATGTTTTAGTTCGTCTGCTAAATTCCGTTACTTTCTCGCTAAATATATTAATAATTCCAAAGTTAGTTAATCATTCGTTTGTGCTGGTTCAGAAGATTTATAACATAGTTGGACTAGTGTTAATAAATTACTTTGTTATATGTTCCTTTGAATGGGAACAACACAACAGAAACTAATAGGACAAAGGGGGAATTTGGTGGTTCCACTTCAAAAACGTCAACTTAAAAGGGTTGTTTTGTTAACAGAGGTCGAGATAAGTGGGTTCCACTGTAGATGGATCAACTGTTTATACTCAATGGTGCTTAAAATTAGAGTGTTTAAATTGCCTTGATTATGATAATTGTTAACTTATAAAGATAGCCATAGTATTGCTATATTAGATGCTTGGATCCAAGAATAGATTTTTCATTTATCAGAATATTGCCAGAAAAGAATAAGGAACAGTGGCGTCACTAGGGTTAGTGTCACCCAGTGCGATGACACCATGGTGTCACCCCCCCCTCCCAAAAAAGCCACTTCTTCTGCTTTGGTGACACTTGTGGTGTGTGGTGATATTACTTCCATCCTTTCTTTTAATATAACTACTCCAAATAAACAGAATGGATTGTTTTGAATGCCCAGCTGTATGGCCACTTCAGGTTGCTTTTTACCTTTCTCTAATGCTGGAATAAGTCCCAATTTGTCATAGTTTGTAATAACTTGTAATTTGTCACTATGCATTTTACTTTTTGAAGGGCCTAGGATGACATCTTTCATGTGATTCAATCACATTACAGTACAGTATTTTGTATAGATTCAGGGTCCCATTCACACAGGACATGGCGAGTGGTGAATTGCATTGGACACACCAGTTCTCGTCTGATCACTGAAGTTAAGCAACGCAACCCCAGCTAGTACTGACATGGGTGGCTGCTTAGGAAAACTGGGTACCGCTAGTATCCAAAAATCGTCGCATTAGTGTAGTGTCTGTGCAGTCTCTGCATCAGAACTACACTGCGGACGGGGCTCTAATGACCTTGTAGTTGAAGGGCCCTAAAACAGAAACAAACAACAACAACAAACAATGCAGCAATCCTGTATCCAAAATCTACTACCCTACAGCTCAAAAGATACTGTAAATGTTTCAGGAGCTGCAAATTGAGAGACCTTTACTCAGGGGTGACCTGTATAAAGGAGACTGTTATAACTCACATATTTTATATGTATTACCCCATTTTGAAATCCAGGCAAGAAAAATTTAGACCTTTATAGTTTCTGACCTTTGCATCAAGGGTTGGCACTTGGCCCATACTGCTATCTATTCACTGTAGTAATGGACGAGATGCTGATGGGAATAGGGGAATGGGCCCCCCAGCGCCTAGTATTTGCCAATGATGTGGGAAGGTTTGAGGAGTCTAAAGAGGATATACAAAATGGCCTACAAGATATTAAACAGCAATTGAGGTGAACATGAGGGTGAACATGAAGAAGACTGATTAACTAGCATTCAATTTTAGTGACTAGCGGCATGGGGGTGAGATGTGGTGAAAGAGTTCCAGTGGCTCTAGTGTTGGAAGAGTCTCGTTATTTAGGATCAGTTTTCCAGAGCAATAGGGAGATAGATGCTGATGTAGCCTGGAGGATTAATGCAGGATGACTGAAGTGGAGACAGGCAAGTGGGGTGCTGTGCGACCAAAGGGTCCCAATAAAGTTGAAGGGCAAAGTTTACAGAACGGTCGATAGGCCCGCTATGCTGTATGCCTCAGAGTGCTGGGCAGTTAGGAAGAACCATGAAAGGCCAATGCAAGTGGCTGAGATGCGAGGGCTGTCACGATCAGACCGAATCTGAAACGATTATGAGAGAGGTAGCTTGGGGGTAGGAGATATTGAGTAAAAGCTGAGAGAGTCGGTTGAGGTGGTATGGGATTGTGATGAGGAGGGGAGAGAAGGAACTTAATAGGGCCATTATACTGTAGGATTGCACGTGATTGGGGGGGCACCAGGAGCAAGGAAGACCAAAATGGACGTGGGTGCAAATGGTGCAAAAAACCATGGAGGCGTGCGGGGTGGAGGGGGATATACAGGAATGGAGAATTAGAACCCGCAGATCCGACCCTACCTCAGGTGGGAGGAGGGTGAGATGATGATTATGATAGTCTCTGGCTGTTACAACACAGCATCTCATCGAAAGGTGCGACCGTACCGCTAGAGTACATACTCAAGTTAGTACAACAGTCAAGGTTAGTATAGTAACCTTGCTCAACAGTAATACGTAAATTCTACGGAAGCTGAGAGATGACGGAGTCTCTGTATACGTTAGACGGGGTGATCTATAAGCAAGTGTTTGGTCTGTTAGTATGCTTGTGATAATCAAAAATTTTCTTAGCTATACGTATTTTTACTTCCGGCCTCTTATAAAGTGGTTCCTTCACAAAGTTACAAGATTATGTGAAATTCAACGAATTTGTTATGGAACTGAGAAAGGTGCCGATCGAGCATTTGCATTAGGTAACCACCATTCCTATGGCTACTTGACATAAACATTTTCGTGCAATTTAAAATGCATCTAAGGGTGATAACATTGTAATTACCGATTGTTTTCACAGAATATTCACTGAGGCATTCACGCAGCCCCCTAATTATATCAATTATCGGACAATTGGATGCCGTCTGTAAGAATCGCAGACTAAGCGGAGAAAGTGGTAGTGTTCTTGTACAGATAGCGGTGTCTGGTATTATAAAAGCAAAGCGCATTAATATCAAAATTCAAGACTGGTAAACACCAGAAAATTAAAATTCCTAAAAACATAATATCTCAATTTTAATTTTTGTTTTTTTTTCTAACGTAGCTTTCGCATCCAGTTAAACATCTGCCTGGCCCAAATATTTGGCTATCAACAACTTGTTCAAGAAGTAGAATTTGTTCGCTCAATTCCATATTCATCAGAAGATGTACAGCACGAAAACAAGCTGATGAAGGTAAGGGTTTTATGGTTTCACCATTCCTCTATAAATTTATACACACAAATTACCGCTAAACCATATATTGACATTTCAGTGCAATTGAAGGTTTATTGATGAAACGGTAAAAAATTTCCAGAATCTCATTATGAATATCAGGACAGATGCTACGGTCTTCAGGGCCCGCCTGCAAATCTCAAACGCCACTCCTCGTTATGTTTCAGTGATAAATACACACATGCAATTGTGGAAACATTGAATTGACGCACCTTTTGTATTGGTACCCGCGTTTTGTGTAGGCTCTGAACGCAAGCTTCCGCGCACCTAAATGACTAAGACCAATCCTTATTGTAATAAAGTTTAATGATATACTTAGGTTAAAAGTTTAAAATATCATAAAAGTAAACTCTTAATTCGCTAACGCGAACAGAGAATGAATTGTTGTACATAGGTGTTGCACTGTGACAAGAGTAAGCTGTGAAATTCTGGAGATTCAGTTTTCAGTCATTTCTTACCAGATACAAACAAAGGCGTACCTAGGCTTGGTGTCACCCGATGCGGCAAATCCTAGTGTCACTCCACCACTGACCTTCACATAAGCACTTTATTTTGCCATGTGCCCCATACAGTCACCAACATTTCAAATGTTTTTAGATTAATGCTTGTTTCAGGCACACATGTATATAATATGCAAAAATAATTCCGTAAGGATGTGGTAGTGTGTAGGGTGGACGGGGACCTGGTAGAAGATAGGCGGGAGTGGAGGGCAAGAATCCGAAGACCTGACCCTGACAAAGGCGGAATAAGGGTATGATGATGATGATATATATATTGTGTAAATTATAAAGTAACCAATTCCTTTATTTAAAAAACTATAAGATAAAGGAAAAATGTTGAGGAAAATGTTGTAGCTGATGGAGGGGGACATTCATTTCCTAAAACAGTGTGGAAATTTTGGCAGTAGTTTTTTTAGGGTATGCAAAGTTACATTTTTTTCATCGATAGATAGGGGTATTTTAAACTATTACATCGAATAGGTCTAAAGAGAAATGGGAAATGATGTATCATATTCATTATCATCATCATCCCCTTATCCCGCCTGTAGCAGGGCCAGGCCTGCGGGTTCCAGTCTTCCACCGCTGCCTATCTTCCACCAGAACCCCATCCACCCCACACACTACCATGTCCAACGTCTGCTTCGGTCTCCCTCTGCCTCGGGTGCTTCCAACTACCTGCATTCCTGAAATGGACCTAAAGAGCTCCTCCCCCCATTTCTCATTATGTGTCCATACGACCTCAACCTAGTCTCCCTTATTCCTATGAGGAAATCCCTCATAGGCATGACCTCCCTACCTCAACCTATTCATAGCATAGCTGGTCTAACCACTGCCCTGTAAAACTTCCCTTTCAACAGGAATGGGACCCTCCTATCACACAGGACTCTGCTTGCCTGTCTCCACTTCAACCATCCCCCATTGAGTCTTTGGGTCACATTACAGTCTATCTCCCCGTTGCTTTGGAACGTTGATCCTAAGTACTTTACCTCTTGCTCCATTTTCGCCAGTTGGCCCCTAGTGATCACGTTACCACTACTTTGCTGCCCTTCCCAATTGAAAGATAAATACTCTGTCCTCTTCATGTTTATCATGTGACACTCAACTGGCTTGTCTGATGTACTATATTCAGAGAGCTCTGGACAAGGGTAAGAGATGGCCTTTGTCATGGTACCCCATGACAAGCTTGTTTCAAAAATGTTAGGGATTCATTGTAAGGTTATTTTGTGGGTAAAAGTCTACCTGAATGGCAGGCAGCAGAGAGTCCTTTTTGATGGTAAGGCTTCAGAATGGGCACCTGTGACATCAGGAGCACCCCAGGGAGGTGTATTGGGACCGCTACTCTATATAATTTATGTTAATGATATAGGGCTTGACATGCAATCCTTTCTTGAGCTATTTGCAGATGACATGTGCATTGAAAGGGTAGTGGATGAAGGGTTGTCTGCCTGCATAGAATTGCAGCAGGACCTAAACAAGATATGTGATTGGGGCACAGAGTGGGGGTTGCCATTAAACCTGGACAAATGTAGCTTTCCTAGGATAAGCAGGTCTACAAAGCAAGTTGATTTTACTTATTCCATAGGTGGTGTTAGGGTTAATAGGGTTGAGACCTGGGAAGGCTGGGCGTGCTCTCCGTTTGGTTAGAAGAGTGTTGGGAGACAGCACAAAGGATGTAAAAAAAGTAGCTTATTTTTCACTGGTATGGCCAATAGTGGAGTACTGTAGTCCTATTTGGTTTCCCTTTAGGCAGGGTTTATCTTGGGAAATTGAAATGATACAAAGGAGGGCTGCAAGAATTGTGCTGCATTGATTCTCTCACAGGTTGAGTGTCTCAGGCATGATCATGGAATTAGGGTGGGACTCACTACACCAGAGACGGGTATTAATCTGACAGAATTAAGGTTTTTCACAGACAGCTAAAATTGGGGTATCAGGGTACTCCAGGAAGCAACTTATCCCTGGCAGACCATAGGGGGAGAAAGGATCATCCTTTTAAACTGAAGGAGGTTGGGGCCCGAACAGACTCGTATTACTGGTCTTTTCTGCCAAGAGTAATTCGGCAATTGAATTCTCTCTGTGAGAATAGGGCAAGAGAGTTTCTGCAAGACGGTGCCATTATACCAGGTATGCAATATTTTACAGAATATATAGATGTTATGCCTCAGGTTCCTTAAAGGGGTTCAATGGGTTATAAATTAGGAATGAGAGCTGTACTCTCCACTGCCAATTTGGCATATCAGGGCTACTTGCAGTGTATTCAATTAGAATTAGAATCTTGAGCCCTCCCTTTTCTATCACTCCTCAAATATCGTTTAGGCCTTTCTCTACTTGTTCTCTGGAAATACTAAGTTTTGCACTATCATCAGCAATCTATCAGCACCTCCCGAACTACCTGTCGTAGAACACTGTCATAAGCATTCTTCGTTGATTTGGAGGAGTCTTATGACTGTGCTATTACCCCAAAAATAGTCCCATTAGTGTAGTGACTGTGCAGTCTCTAGTCTGTGCAGCATTAGAACTATGCTGAGGACGGGGATCTAATGGCCTTGTAGTTGTAGGGCCGTAAAACACCAACAAACTAAACCAGGTTATGTGAATCCACTAGCTGGACTGTGTTCCATACAAAATTAGTATTCATTGAAACTAAATTTCAATTAGTGTTATAGGAAAAGGATGGACCTGAGACTTTACAATAGTGTCACCCACTGAAATAGTACCACCCGGTGCGGTCCGCACCCCCATCGGTACGCCACTGGATACAAAGCTTCTGACAAAATCCTGCTTGCAATTACTAAAGAAAATGAACACCTGTAAATACATTAAGGTTTTTTATGCAAGCAACCTAAGGGTCTATTTTAATGGAGATCCTAGCAGAATAGCGTTTCGTCACTATTTATGTATGTGGTAGCGTGGTCCAAAGCAACTCCTAACCCTTTTCCCGCCTAAGGCAGGGTCGGGTACCCCTCTTGTCCCTCTGAATGGACACAGGGCGATATATTGGTCATAGTTTTTTCTGCAGCCGTTTGCCGGACAAAGCTGCACCCCTACGCTTATTTATCGACGGTCTAGTGTTCGTTGGGGTTGGGGAATGCTACCGACGCCAGGGGGCGAGCTCCTACACCTGGAAATTTCGCCTCATCTACCCGTTGCGTTGTAGAGATGGTTCTTTTACGTGCAGGTGCTATCGTACACCCTCATGGGACCTCGGTTATACTTCTTATCTGAAAGAAGGCACACTCGCGACCTCTCTCTCGCCCGAAAGAAGCCGACCCACTGCGGTCCTGTATCGAACCTAGAACTACTGGTTCAGTTGCCGAGCGTGCTAGCCACTACGCAACCGCGGCGGGTCATAGCGTGATCCAAAGAAGAAATGAAAATTCTCGTTATTTAATTTTTCGTTATATTTGTTAATATTTATTTGAGATAAACGAAGTATCAGTCAATGATGGGTTAAAGTGCAATTAGGCAACCGATGGCTTAAAGGTGAAGGTTGGGTTTCATCTAGGGTCAGCTCTCAGCCCGTATCTATCCACTTTGGGAATGGATGACCTACTGACAGGAATAGGTGAATGGGCCCCCAGTGCTTGGTATGAAGGATGTAGGAAGGTTAGAGGTGTCCCAAGAGGAGGTTCAACAGGGCTTACAGTACATTGCAACAGCAATGGCGAAGGGGGGGGGGGGCGGCTGAAGGCAAACATGAAGAAGTACTGTCAGCTGTCTGTCAGTTGGAGCGGCTAGGTCCAAGAGGGTGTAGTTCGTTGTGGAAATGAGGTGATACCAGCAGTGAAAGGGTTTAGGTATCTAGGATCAGTGTTTCAGAGCAATGGGGAAAACGACTCTGACGTTACCCACAAAATCAATGCGGGATGGCTAAAGTGGAGATAGGCAAGCGGTGTGCTGTGCGACCACAGAGTCCCAATAAAGTTGAAAGGTAAGGTTTACAAAACTGTAGTTAGGCACGCCATGCTGTATGGATCGGAGTGTTAGGCAGTGAGAAAGAACCACGAGAGAAGAATGCAAGTGGCCGATATGCGAATGCTGCTTTACATGACTGGGTGTCGTGTGCTGAGTCCACAACGAGTACTATATTACTATGTTACGTTAACGGGTTGGGGAGTAAGCCAAGCAGCCATAACAGGCCGAACCCTTAGGAGGCTGCTCGTGGGTAAGGAGGTGGTAGGTGTAGAGGATGTAGGAGAAGGGATATTTGCAGCACTCAACGTTCACTACCAACCACCCATGTTGGTACCAACGCGGGTTTGCGTTGCCTAACTTCAGTGATATCACGAGTACTAATGTGTCCAACGCAACTTGGCCGAACGACT
This sequence comes from Trigoniulus corallinus, assembly GCA_013389805.1. NCBI lineage: Eukaryota > Metazoa > Arthropoda > Diplopoda > Spirobolida > Trigoniulidae > Trigoniulus > Trigoniulus corallinus. Next base: position 8,822,369 of record JAAFCE010009125.1, on the reverse strand, counting down.
ACGTTAGAGGCAGCTTGGGGGTGGGAGACATCGTGGATAAGATGAGAGAAAATAGGTTGAGGTGGTATGTGCATGTGATGCAAAGGGAGAGGAGGAACTCGCGGTATGTTATGAGGCAGCAGATGGTGGGTGGCATCAGGAGTAGGGGAGACCCAAGCGGACGTGGGAGAAGGTTGTACAGAGGGACAGGATTGCATGTGGGGTGAATCAAAGCCAGGTTGGGGATAGACGGGAGACTGCAGACCCGACCGCAATACCGACGCAGACCCGACCCTGCCAGAGGCCGGTAAGTGTGATGATGATGATCCTAACCACTTAACTGAGTGTCAATTACTGGTAACTTTTTTTTCTGCAGTCCTTTAACATCGCCATATTGACCTTTCCATTGCTGGCCTTACTGAATGCTTCATCATAGTTCAAATATTTCCAGATATGGTCAGGTCTTATGCCAAATGAAGAGCTTCACTCTCGGATTTCAAAGCAATGGAGTTATATTGGGTTTCAAGGAGATGATCCAAAAACTGACTTTCGTGGAATGGGACTTCTTGGTTTGGAAAACTTGTAGTAAGTTAGAATACATTTGGTTTTAAATAAACCCTTGATTTGTTAGTTTTGTAACCTGTGTTTTTTAGCTTCTTTGTCATGAACTTTGAAGGAACTGCTCGACATGTCTTATCGCATTCTCATCATCCATCTTACGGGTAAGAAATAGCCATTTATCAAAATTTTATTCATAATATATATGCATATTCACAATTTGTTATCATTTATTAGAAATAACATCTTCCGCAGTAAGTTATAGCAAGTTTAATTACCAGATGATCCTTTAGAAAATCTGATAAAGGTAGGGTTGCCAGACTTCTTGCACGATTTCTTGCAAGAAGCCTGGAGAAGGGACTAAATGATATAAGAAGAGCAATGGGTGGGCTAAAGATTAACATGAATAAGACGGAGTATTTAGCTTTCAAATGGAATGGTCAGGAAAACGACGGGGACATACGTTCGAGGGGTGAACTGGTGAAAAAAGTGCAGGAGGTAAAGTACTTTTGATCAAAATTTCAAAGCAATGGGGAGATAGACTCGGACTTGACCCATAGAATCAATGGGGGTTGGTTGAAATGGAAAAAGGCAAGCGGAGTTCCGTGTGATAGGGAAGTTCTGCAGGGCAGTGGTTAGGTCAGCTATGTTATATGGTTCAGAGTGCTGGGCGGTAAAGAAAAGCCATGTAAATAGAATGCAAGTAGCCGAGATGCGAATGCTGCGGTACACGAGTGGTGTGTCGAGAGCAGATAGAATTAGGAATGTGTATATTCGAAGTAGCCTGGGGGTACTGGGCATTGCCGAAAAGATAAGGGCAAATAGGCTGAGGTGGTATGGTCACATAATGAGAAGAGGGGATGAGGAGCTTGTTAGGGCCATACCAGGAATGCAGGTGGTTGGTAACACCCGGGGCAGGGGAGACCGAAGTTAACGTGGGAGGAGGTCGTCTGTAAGGATATGGCGGTGTGTGGAGAGGATGGGGACTTGGTGGGAGATAGACGGGAGTGGAGGGCTAGAACCTGCAGACCCGACCCCGCCACAGGTGGGATAAGGGTATGATGATGATGATTACGGCAGTCGTTAGTTTACAAATAGGCTAGACCAGTGGCGGAACTTGGTGGGGCAAATGAGGTCAAATTGCCCCGGGCGCCGGACAACGTGCCACTTGGGGTCGCCTTGGCCCCCTTCTGGAAATCAGCCGCTGCTACACAATGTTTGTACGACGACTTTTCCACAAATAAAAAGTGTCTAAATACATTGGCCATGTCTGTTCAGGACAAGCAACAGGTTTGTTTGTTTGTTGGTAGTTTAGGGCCCTTCAACTACAAGGTCATAGTCCACTATGTAGTTCTTATGCAGCGACTGCACGGACATTACACTATAATGCAACGATTTTTGGATACTAGCGGTGCCAAGTTTTCCCAAGCGGCCACCCATGTTAGTACTAACTGTGATTGCGTTGCTTAACTTCAGTGATCAGACGAGAACTGGTGTGTCCAACGCAATTTGCCTCTCCCCCACCAGCAACAGGTGAGGGGGGGCGCTTCGAATTTTTTTTTGCCCCGAGCGCCACAACTGAAGTTACGTCAATGGGCTAGACACCAAATATTATTGTGGTGACATTTAAAATGTTACAAACACTACCTGCATGTCGCAAAACGAGGCTAGATGAAAGGCACATGTGGCATGGCACTAAGTTAATAGTTGATCCTGGTATTGTATAAAGGAAAAGGAAACTGTCGTCCTGAAGCATAATGTTAAACGATAAGTAATGGCTGATAGTTCTGCATGTAATAAACCTGATAGCCTTCATGATAGTCAGTCATAGTGATTTCCTTAATATCGAGAAATTCAACTGCGTTCCTTAACCCAATTTGTAGTTTTGAGAATTTGAGCCTCTTGCCAGCTGTTTGATTGACTTGTATGACGGAACATGTGTTACTTTGAAGTTGTTAGCAGTAAGTCCTGACCCACATCTCGTGGTTCCCTTGTTTTAACCCTTAAGTAGGTAGGTGAGAAAAAGTTTCATAAATGGGTATGTGGGGTGCTGACAACACCCCTACCCCAAAAATAATTTGCATTAACTGAATAAGTTATTTTTAAATTTCATTTTATTTGTTTGAGCATAGTAAATAATTATATATATGCAAAGAAAATTTTAGAAGTGCTTAAAAATATAAAGAAAAACATTTTTTTTTTTAAATTAACATCAAAAAGCTGCATATCATTAAAACCATTGACAGAAATTTTGAAACCCAAAGTTTCATAATTAGAAACCGAATTAAAAACTAACTACATACTCTGTTAGATATGATTTTGGAAAAAATCGTAAATTGTACGAATTGAATTTCGAAAGTTAAAATAAAAATCTGAAATTTTTGTTAATTTTTGTAATAAAATTATTATTCCAAAAAAATACGGAAACACCAACAGAGCTATTTTATGAATTTTTGTGGGCTATTCACGAAAATGACTTTCATTTTAACTGTGCGACCCTAAAATTTTTTGTAATTTCCCTTTTTTAAAATTTTAGTGACAGTTGTCAATAAAGCTGTAAATGACATACAGTATGAAAGAAATCTGGCTGTACTTTAGCCTACCTATTGTCACTGGCCAGCTATTAGTCCTAGGTAGGCCTTCTAAGATACAGCTAGTGACCAGTTGATAGTGGAGTTTTGTTTCCCTGACATATTAGTGAGCCACTGCGAACATGATTTCGTTATAATTTAATTGCATACACTGCAAGCAGCCTTTATAGGTCAAATTGGCAGTGGAGAGAATGACTCATTCCTAATTTGTAACCCACCTGAAGCATAGCATCTATTGTCATGCATTGCCTACTTGCTGTAATGGCACTTTCTTACAGAAAGTTCACCACAGTATTCTTACCAAGAGCATTCCATTGACAAATGATCCTTGGAAAAAGACCAGTAATACAAATCTGTTTGTGCCCTGATCCCCTTCAATTTAAATGCATGATCATTTCTCCCTCTATACTCTGCAAGGGATAAACCCTGGATAAAAGGGATACCAAATTGGGCTACAATACTCTACAATTGGCCATACCAGTGGCCATACACTCTACAAACCAAACAGAGGGCATGCCCAGTATTCACAATCAATTTGTTGGTGTGCTCCCTCCAGGTGACCATCGTATTTAGAATAATTCTGAGGAACTTCTGGATCTCAACCCTTGTAACCCTCACACCACCTATGCAATAAGCAAGATCAAATTGCCTTCAAGACCTGCTTATCATAAGAAAGCTACATTTGTGCAGGTTTAATGGCAATGACTCCCACTTTATGCTCCAGGTATGCATCTTGTTTAGGTCCTGTTGCAATTCTGTGCAGCGAGATACCACAAATATTCTAATAAACGGTGCCCTCCAATAACCAGCGCACCTTTGTGCGAAAAAAAAATATTAAAAACTAGAATTGAACTTTGATGAAGGTTTTGTGGTCATCTTAAGAAAATCCAATTCACCTTGTGGTATCTGACCATGAAGTCTTAAAGTCCATTGTAATTACATTTATGGAATTTACTTCAGCCACAATCATTGGTGAATGATAGAGAGAGCCAACTATTTAAGGAACTGCTTTCTTTGTAGAAGGGGTTCAGTGCAAACTATGCAGTCTGAGTGAAAGGATCGTTCAGTGTAAACTATGCAGTCTGAGTGAAAGGATCGTTCAGTGTAAACTATGCAGTCTGATTGAAAGGATCGTTCAGTGTAAGCTATGCAGTCTGAGCGAAAGGATCGTTCAGTGTAAACTATGCAGTCTGAGTGAAAGGATGGTTCAGTGTAACCTATGCAGTCTGAGTGAAAGGATTGTTTAGAGTAAAATCAGTCAGTCAGTGTGAAAGAATTGTTCTGTATGAACACAACATAGCCCAGTGTCAACAAAGCAACCGTTCAGTATGAAACATAGTGTGAAAGAAACATAGACAGAAGGTTACTTTGTGTTGTACCTCACAGTGAAATTGAGTGGATTGCTTATGATATTGGCACTCTAGTGGATATGACTGATGTATTAATATGGTGAATATTAGTGACAGAACTGTGTTATTTGAATAGTGGTGAAACCTTCAAAACATGTACAGTTTTTGGACTTAGTTAATTGTATTTCGATTTTTGCTTTATTTCTTTTGCAACTTTATTCGATCTGAATATAAACTTTTCGTATACATCTAAATCGACCCTGACCAGATTCGACCGTTTATTGGACCAGATCAACAGGTTTTGGGCCAAGCAAGTCTCAACAGGTTTTGGGCCAAGCAAGTCTCAACAGGATTTGGGCCTAACACACTTCATTAGGATTTGGGCCAGTCAACAGGTCATGCCCCCACTTTCATCAAAAAATAATAAACAGTGCCCTCTAATAAAATGGCATGCCGTTTATTTCAAAACTGCCTGGAAGTGATCGTGCAAGTTAACTTGAATTTTTTTATTGATCAACCCTTTAATGCTACACAGGGGTACTGGTATCATCATCATCATCATCACACCCTTAGCCAGCCTGTGGCAGGGTTGGTTCCATGGGTCCATTGAACATGCTATGACTGGTAACACCCCAGCCAGGTGTCTGGAACCCTCAGAAATATTGGCTGGTTGTCTGTGTGGGGATGCCAGCCTACCAAACTCTTCCAACACCACATTTTACAACTAAAATATAAATTTTGGCAGGTAAATTAATGGTTTGTCAGTTTTAATATTGCATGGTGTCTGACCAATTGTACAACAACTATTGCAATAAGGAATCAGGCTCATGCCTGAACAGAGTCACTGGTGTACCCCAGGGTTTTTCTTCCTCCTCTGTTCTGTGGGTGACCCTGGTGCAATGCGATTCACAGTATTTTCACATGATAGGTTGAACTTCCTAATAAGTCACAGTTGTGTAAACTAAGCTTAAGTGCAGATATTGTTGAAAAAAAAGTTTCAAAGAGAAAGTATTCTTTAGCATTTAAATTGTTGGCAATTTTTGCAGTTGAGAATGATAGTAATCGTCCTGTGTCTAAACCTCTACAGTTATCTGAATCTAGGGTAAGGATTTAAATTTTAAATGAACCATTGATTATTTTTCTCAATTTCATTTTTCCAAAAAATTCATATGCGTGAGTGGCATTAGCACAAATGAAAATTAATGAAATCAACTTGTCTGGCTAAAGAGTTTCCATTTATAAATTGAAAAAATAATAAACGGCGCCCTCAAACAGTGCAACAAAAAGGCCTTTGAAAAAATAAATGCACGCCATTTATTAGAATAATTATGGTAACCCTTCATCCACCACCTTTGCAACAGTGGGACATATACAGTAACCCACTATTAGGGTTGTATATATATAATGTCAGTGTGAATGAATTAAACAGTGTTCTAGGTGGACAAATGAAGATCTGGGGGCATAACGAGAAAATTATTGCCTGTCATCGTCTATCGTCCCTAAATGCATGACACCGGAGTTATTCCAGTGTTACTCCTGTGACGTCAGCATTGACCCGAGTAACTCCAGAGTTACTCTAACTGGAGTAATTTAGAAACTAAGCCATAAGCGTAAGGGTGCAGCTTTGGCTGGCAACCGGCTGCATGACATGTTTTTGATGAGCATGTTTCAAATGGTTTTCATGAGATGTTGTTTTATTTATTTTAAGGTATTCATTTGCAATAGTTGGAATTAATCTAACAAGTATGGCATATGATTTCCTATTGAATGGAACTTTAAAGACTCATATGTACAATATTGTGGAGGGGAGACCAAGCTTGAAGCACTTTCACCAAGTTTATGGTAAGGGAGTTTAAGAGCATATTTCTGGAGTATCTTTGATAACATTACTTTATTCTTGTTTTACCAGTCTATTTATTTTACGAATTTGACAAGTTTTGGTTGGAAAATAAGCCAAAGGATGTAATGGAATTCAGCAGAATAAGAGATTTATTTCACAAGCGGATCAGAAAATTATTAAATCATCCTAGAGGGTCGTTGAAGTTAAATCTAGCTGTAGAAGTTATATAAAATAAGATATTTTAATATAACACTGATCTATTACATTGTAAGGTAAATTAGAGACCATCATATCTGGCACTTCATGTTACGATGATAATCATAAATCTGAGACATCACTTAGCGACATAAAAGAAATACTCCAACAGATTGCATGTTTTATATTATTAAATATAAGCATTTTACCACTATTGTGGAGATGCTTGACACTAGAATTTAGGTGAATGCAATAACTAAATTGAAGGGTACTATACTTGTTTTTACTATGCCACATTGTGGATATTGTGCTGAATTAAATTGAGTTGTCATGTTTGTCTTAATTGGTTACCTCATCATGTAGAAAGTATGCAATTATTACCTTTTCTACTACTTTGTTGTGCTAAACATCCTTAATAAACTATTTAATTTATAGAACGTGTGATTTGGAATTGCTTGCATTAACGTAGTATTGATTTTTGTCATGTTCTAAAACAGGTGTTGCATGAAGGCCGCCCTAGACACATGGCATTTCTTAGCTGCAAAAAAGTTTTTAGGGCGATTTATTAGAGAGTTTTCTGACTGCATTTCTGATGTATGCTATGCAATGCAGACGAATGGTCAACTGTGCACTCAGACACTGCATATTGAAACACTGCCAGAAAACTCCATATAACGTTGATGCATGCATGCAATAGTGTACACAAACCATGTGACTAGGGTAAGAATTTCAATAAAAGTGAAGTTTTATTTCAGCATTTTCAACACAATGGCTGTTACATGAGTGCCATCTAATGGAAGAACATTGTACCTATTGTTTAAAACACCACACATGCATGTTATTCAACTAAAAACAAGCAGAGAAGACATGGAGGAAATCATAATGTTTGGTTTGATAAATGAATTGCCCGTAGAGGACATAGAGTTGGCCATGTTAATAAATTTATGTTAGCCAAGACAGCCACGAAAATCACTTGCATCACATGGTATTATTGATGTACATGCCAATGATGATGCCATTTTTAAAGAAATGTTTCGTTTTCAAAAGGAGCATCTAACACCATTGCAAAAGATACTTAGAATTCCTGATAGTGTGAAAATATGCAATTATACTAATTTCCCAGATAACTTTCCTTCTTTTTTCCTGAATTTTACCGTATTATCTCGCGTATAATACACACTTTTTTTCCCGAAAAATTGGATGCAAAGTCTGGGTGCATATTATACATAGGTGTAAAACTTTCAGCCATTATCAGAGAACACTGAACATGCATAAAGAATACTGGATCATCCATCAAAAGCAAGAAGAGACATGTTTGCTTATTAACCTCATTTAACTTCTGTTAGATGCTCTTTTGAGTTAGTTTTATAAATATAATATTTAGCTACCTACACATTATTTACCTTCATACCATAGATACAAGTGCTTGTATATTAACACAAGTGTAACCATAGATATAATACCACTAGTGTACTACTATAAAAAAATTAACAAGTCCTGTAATAAAAATGAATATTTTAAGTCCAGTTATGTCCAACAATACCAACATTAAAAGCCTAAAAATTCTTCACAATCGTCATCTGAAGTAATTGGGAACTGGCAAACTTAGCCTGCATATTATATACGAGTATTGAGATTTTTTACGTGAATGTAAATCTTGGAACTTGGAGGGCGTATTATCTATGGGTGCGTTTTATACGTGAGATAATACAGTCACTGTGATGACTAGGTGGCGCTAGTCCCTTGTGCTTCTGCTTTCCTCTTGGCTGTCGAATTTTTCAGCAATTTTTGTAAATATACAAAATCTTCAGGGTGAAAACCGCCTTTTTCAAGGCAGTCTCACCCCCAACGTTCCTGATCTACGGTAGGGCTGTGGGTGTTGTATTTTTTAAACGGGTGGGGAACTTTTTGCGAGGTTTGGCGGTTAAGCCTAACCTCGTGGGATTTTCTCTCGCTCCCGTTGTGCTGCTTCACAGCGTGCATCGTCTGCATTGCCGGCGAGCACGCTGCGTTTGCAGCCCCACAACAACCCTGCAGCAAAAATTTTTCTTTAAAATTTTTCTTTAACATTTAAGTGTTAAATTGTATTAGAATTATTTAGAATTAGAATTATTATTATTATTATTATCTTCATTATTATTGGTTGTGTTGCCTAGGGGGCATGCAGTCCTAGATCTGCAGCCCTCTGGCATAGTCTGAGGGGATCCGTCAAGTGAGTGTGAGACCTCCACTCACTTGGCAATGTTAAGATCCTTGATAAGTGTCTCTTGTGGGGTTGGACGGCACCCCCCCACAGGTAGCCCTGCCACTATTACTGCGGGTTCTGGACGTCTGACTGGGGTGACCCCAGTCAGTACTGTCCCACCAAATAGGGGGGCCATGCTAAGACTAGGGACATGGAATATTGGGACCCTCTCAGGGAAAACTGGGGAATTAGTGGAAACCCTAAAGCATAGGAAGATCAGCATTGCATTCCTCCAGGAGACTAGGTGGAAGGGTAATAGGTCAAGGGCCCTGGGGGAGGGATACAAGCTGATCTACACAGGTAGTGATGAGGGTCAAAATGGGGTGGGTATTATATTAAGCAGGGATTTGCAGCAGGGGATAACTTCAGTTAGGAGAGTTAGCAGTAGGTTAATGTTATTTACTGTAGTTTGGAAAGGTATAGGGCTCCACCTCATAAGTGCATATGCCCCACAAGCAGGCCTGGGTGACACAATTAAAGAAGCTTTTTGGAAGGATTTTGATGAGGTGGTTCAGTCAGCTGACAGTACAATTAGACAGGGCAGGGGAAATGAGCGGCTAATTATTGGGGGTGACTTTAATTCACATGTTGGGAATGATGGTCAGGGATATGAGGAGGTACATGGGGGATGTGGATATGGTATTATCAACCTTGAGGGGCAGAAGGTCCTTGACACAGCAAGAGCAGATGGCCTTGCATTGGCCAATACATGGTTTAAAAAGCAGGGAAAGCACCTAATCACTTTCCAGTCACCACAGGGGAGGTCCCAAATAGACTTTTTCATGGTTAGAAAGCAGCACAGGGCTGAGATCCAAGTCTGCTGGGCACTACCCAGTGAGGACTTTCAGAAGGAAAGTGGCCATAAGCTGCTTATGATAGAATTACAAATGAAGGGGACAGTTAAGAGACATACCTGGAAAGGAGAATCAGTTATTAGGTGGTGGACATTGCCCACCAAGGCAGAGGAATTCCAGCAGGAGGTTCTCAGCAAGGTAGACTGGGACTGGGATGGGTCAGCCAATGCCATGTGGGACAGGGTTGCTAGGCAGATTAGGAGTTGTGGAGAGGCACTGTTAGGTAAGGCTATAGTAGGAGGAACTTATCAGGGTAGGCAGACTTGGTGGTGGAATGAGGAGGAGGAAGCTGCCATAAAACTTAAGAAGGTAGCTTTCAATAGGTGGAGGGAAATAGGGGATCAGGCCTCAAAGACAGACTATGTTCAGGCAAAGAAACATGCCAGGAGGGCCATTGCCTTGGCCAAGTACCAGAAGTATGAGGCATTATATGAAAATTTGGGTGGGTCAAGGGAAGGAGAGAAAGGAGTTTTTCAACTGGCCAAAAATAGGGATAGAACTAGTAAGGATGTTACCAGGGCCTAATGGTAAATGACCACAATGGTAGGGTCCTGTTCCAACCAGCAGAAGTAATCAAGAGGTGGGAGGAATACTATCACAACCTGTTAAATACTGACACATGTGCAATGGGCACAGACAGCAGTTCACGCTCCCCACAAGCAGTTGACAGAGTTAGTGAGGGTGAAAACGTTCAAGCCCTCCAAAAGATGAAAGGTCATAAAGCAGTAGGCCCTGATAGGATCCCAGTGGATGTATGGCACACCTTGGGGACCACTGGAATTACATGGCTGGGGAAGCTTTTCAATAAAATAGCAAATGGTGACAAGATGCCATCTGCTTGGCAGGAGAGTTGGATAGTTCCACTGTTAGGACAAAGGTGATGCCCAGGTCTGTGGAAACTATAGGGGCATAAAGCTTATGAGCAATACTATGAAGCTGGGGGAGAGAGTCATTGAATATTACCTCAGAGACAAAACTAGTGTCTGGGGAAATCAATTCGGGTTTATGCCTGGTAGGTCCCCTGGTTGGGGACAAGGGAAGGAGAGAATGCAGTTTTTAGACTGGCCAAGACCAGGGATAGAACTAGTAAAGATGTTACCAGGGCTATAACAGTCAAGGATACTAATGGTAGGGTCCTGTTCCAACCAGCAGAGGTAATCAAAAGGTGGGAGGAATACTACCATGGTCTCCTAAATACTACCACCCATGGAGAAACCACATACAGAAACCCAATCACTACACAGAGGAATTAGTCACAGCCCTTCAAAGAATGAAAGGTCACAAAGCGGTTGGCCCAGATAGGATCCCCATTGATGTTTGGCACACCTTGGGGGCTACAGGAATCACATGGCTAGGGAAGCTTTTCAATAAGTTAGCAAATGGTGACAGGATGCCAGCTGAATGGCATGAGAGTTGGATAGTTCCACTGTTCAAGGGCAAAGGTGATGCCCAGGACTGTGGAAACTATAGAGGCATAAAGCTAATGAGCCATTCTATGAAGCTGTGGGAGCGAGTCATAGAATGTCGCCTCAGAGTCCAGACTAGGGTCCGAGGAAACCAATTTGGGTTTATGCCTGGTAGGTGCACCATGGAACCAATCTTTATTCTACGACAGATGATAGAGAAGCATAGAGCAGCAAGGAAGGACCTCCATGCAGTATTCATTGACTTGGAGAAGGCATATGATAGTGTCCCCAGACAGGTGCTATGGAGTGTTTTAAAGAAGAAAGGAGTAGATGAAGGCCATATTAGGATAGTGCAGGATATGTATGAGGGCTCCATTGCTAGGGTGAGGACAGCATGGGGAAACACTGCTTGCTTCAACGTCCAGGTTGGTGTGCATCAAGGGTCAGCACTTAGCCCATATCTATTCACTCTAGTAATGGATGAGCTGCTGACAGGAGTAGGAGAATGGGCCCCTCAGTGCCTGGTATTTGCTGATGACGTGGGGAAGCTTGAGGGGTCCAAGGAGAATGCACAAAAGGGCCTACAGGACATTAAGACAGCAATGGAGAGAGGGAGTCTTAAAGTAAACATGAAGAAGACAGAGTACCTAGCTTTCAATTTTAGTGGCCAGGGGCAAGGAGGTGAGATCCGCTGTGGCAGTGAGGGTATACCAGTGGTGCAAGAGTTTCGTTATTTAGGATCAGTTTTCCAGAGCAATGGGGAGATAGATTCAGACGTGACCCATAGGATTAACGCCGGATGGCTGAAGTGGAGGCAGGCAAGTGGTGTCCTGTGCGACCGCAGGGTCCCGATAAAGTTAAAAGGTAAAGTTTACAAAACAGTCGTTAGGCCTGCTTTGCTATATGGCTCAGAGTGTTGGGCAGTTAGGAAGAACCATGAAAGGAGAATGCAGGTGGCTGAGATGCGAATGCTGCATTACATGACAGGGGTGTCCCGAGCTGACAGAGTACGTAATGATTACGTTAGAGGTAGCTTGGGGGTGGGGGACATTGTGGAAAAGATGAGGGAGAGGCGGTTGAGGTGGTATGGGCATGCGATGAGGAGAGGGGAGGAGGAGCTCATTAGGTCCATTATGGGTATGCATGTGATTGGGGGCTCCAGAGGTAGGGGAAGACCAAAACGGACGTGGGAGCAGGTGGTGCAGAGGGACATGGTGACATGCGGGGTGGCAGGGGACCTGGTGGGGGATAGGCGGGAGTGGAGGTTAAGAACCCGCAGACCCGACCCTGCCACTGGCGGGAGGAGGGTTCGATGATGATGATGATGATGAATACAGTCAATGTGACATATACTTATGGTTATGTCTCACCAGAGATTGAAGTTCTTTGCATTCTACTGCATAGGCTTTCATACCATACCTGGCTGTGTGATTTGGAAAGAACATTCAGTCGTGATACAGGAGCAATAAGCCGGATTTGAACATTTGTTTCACACCATATTATGCAACATTTTGGATGCCTTCTACAAGACGTTAAGAGCAACAAATGGTTTACAGAGGAGAAATTAGAAGAATGCAGCTTGGTGAGAATATAGCATATTACTTTATTACTCTGGAAAGAGGTGTCATTCCATTAACACTGTAGAACAGCCAAAAGAATGCAGAAACACAAATAGAGCTATTTTATGTATTTTGTATGCTGTTCATGAAAATGACTTTCGTTTTACTGTGTGACCCTTGTCAATAAATCACTAAATGACATACAGTATGAAAGAAATCTGGCTGTACTTTAGCCTATCTATTGTCACTGGCCAGCTATTAGTCCTAGGTAGGCCTTCTAGGATACAGATAGTGACCAGTTGATAGTGGAGTTTTGTTTCCCTAACAGATTAGTGAGCCACTGGGAACATGATTGTGTTATAATTTAATTGAATACACTGCAAGCAGCCCTTATAGGTCAAATTGGCAGTGGAGAGAATGACTCATTCCTAATTTGTAACCCACCTGAAGCATAGCATCTATTGTCATGCATTTCCTACTTGTTGTAATGGCACTTTCTTGCAGAAAGTTTGCCACAATATCCTCACCAAGAGCATTCCATTGCCAAATGACCCTTGGAAAAAGACCAGTAATACAAATCTGTTTGTGCCCTGATCCCCTTCAATTTGAATGCATGATCATTTCTCCCTCTATACTCTGCAACGGGTAAGCTGCCAAAGACGTTGTGTGATCATGTGTGAGACACTCAACCTTCGAGAGAAGTGATGTAACAGAATTCTTGCTGCCCTCCTTTGAAGCATTTCAATTTCCCTAGATAAACCCTGGCTAAAAGGGATACCAAATTGGACTACAATACTCTGCAATTGGCCATACCAGTGAAAAACTTTCCTTTGTGCTGTCCCTTAGGACTCTACTAACCAAACGGAGGGCGTGCCCAGTATTCCCAATCAATTTGTTGGTGTGCTCCCTCCAGGTGACCATCGTATTTAGAATAATTCCAAGGAACTTCTGGATTTCAACCTGCTTAACCCTCACACCACCTATGCAATAAGCAAGATCAAAACGCCTTCAGGACCTGCTTATCATAAGAAAGCTACATTTGTGCAGGTTTAATGTCAATGACTCCCACTCTATGCTCCAGGCATGCATCTTGTTTAGGTCCTGTTGCAATTCTGTGCAGCAAGAAAACCATTCATCCACCACCCTTGCAATGCAGGTGTCATTTGCAGATAGCCCTATGTCATTAACATAAATGCCCTATATCATATCAAGTCCTGTATTATTAACATCAATTATGTAGAGTATGCTATCTGATGTTTGATGTCCATTTGCAATTAATGTTTTAATGGAACTGCAGCCCCATGAATTACCAGAGAACCTGACGTCCTAGGGCGAAATGGAGAACAGATAAATAATCAGCATAACTTATCCAATAAATCTAGCACTTAGTGAGAAATGTATTTTTTCCAAAGTAAAAATTTGTTCTTCAGCTTAAATATTACATTCCCAGAGTATAACAAACCCAGTAGGCTGTGAGCCATTTTCCTTTGGATTCATTGATAGAACTGCAAGAGCCATTTGCTGACCATCTTATTGTCAAGATGCTTTTTATTCAGGGCATAAATGGTTTCATGCCCTAAAATATCAAACTGTGATGTGCCCATCAGGCACTATTATCAGCTTTCATGGACCTTTTGCTGGACAATACCATGATGCAGGTATGATTGAAAGATTAAGATGTTTTTGTTACAAGAATGATATAAGTTATAATGATTAATGTTTACAGTGATTCTAGCAAGAAGTGGGTTGTATGAGAAACTTGAAGAGGTGGCTGTATTTCCATCAGGAAAGAAATTTTTTATATATGGTGACCCATCTTATCCTCAGCTTGAATTAATAAAAACACCATTTGGGGGAGCTGCTCTCAGTGAAGGGAAGCAGATATAAGATACCAGGGTGGCAGCTGTAAGGCAATCAGTTGAATGGGGATTTGGAAATCTGTGTTCTCTGTTTGCTGTGAATGATTTAAAAAAAATCAAAACATATTCAAAATGAATTCAATGTTTATCTACAAAACATCAGCTGTCCTCCTTAACTGCCACACTTGTCTATATTAGAACCAAGTATCATGCTACTTTACTTGCCTTACACCATCCATAAAAGAATATTTAAGTATAGGTGACTCATCATCATACCCTTATCCTGCCAGTGGCAGGGTTGGGTCTGTGTGTTTTGGCCCTCCACTCCCATCTATCTCCCACTAGGTCCCTGTCAACCCCACACACTGCCATATCCTTACAGACAACCTGATACCATGTCAACTTTGGTCTCCCCTACCCCTACCTTGGTCTCCCCTACCCCCCTAACTTGGTCTCCCCCTACCCCTTACCTTGGTCTCCTCCTACCCCTACCCTGCGGTGGTGGTGGGGTCATTGTTGGTAGTGCCAAGTTATTTTCATGCAATTCCACTAATGTTTCTACTTCTAATTGAATACACTGCAAGCAGCCCTGAAAGTATGACTCTCATTCCTAATGTATATCCCATTGAACCCCCAAGGAACCTGAAGTATAGCATCTATTCTGTGAAGATTCCCTCAGTCTAGTTCCTAGCAATCATAAAGTGATTATTAAAACATACATGTCAACAACATTACTAGGTGTAACAATTGAGCCATTCACAGGCCAAATCGATTAACCCTTCAGTGCTACGGTTACTTGAAGTAACACAAGTAGTGCGGTAGGGTCACTGTGACCCGACCATGTTTAAGTTACACAAAACAACAGAAAATGGGCAAAAATACTTTAGAGTGGTTAAATCTTTCAAAATTTAAATAATGTCATTGCTGCAGACTGAATAATAAGTGACTGAATGATTTTTATAAGTGCAATTCTGACATTTGAAGCAGCAAACAGAATATTTATTAACTGTACTGATGGCCCCTCTACTGGGATAAAAATACCTGGATCTTCTCAATGAATTTTCAGTTCTGATATATAAATTGGGGAAAAGGTGCAAGAGGTTAAAGTACTTAGTATCAATGTTCCAAAGCAATGGGGAGAGACTCTGATGTGATCCATAGAATCCATGGGGGATGGTTGGAGTTGATTCAGGCAATTGGAGTCCTGCATGATTGGAGGATCCTAATCAAGTTACAGGGGAGTTTTACAGGGCAGTGGTCAAGCCAACTATGTTATATGGATCAGAGTGATGGGCAGTGAGGAAGAGCCGCATCAATAGAATGCAAGTAGCCTAGATGCAAATGCTGCAGTACATGAGTGGGGTGTTGAGAGCTGATAGAATTAGGAATGAGTATATTACAGGTAGCCTGGGTTTGTTTCTGTTTGTGTTTTAGGGCCCATCGACTACAAAGGTCATTAGGGCCCAGAAAGACAATCACCATGGTGGGGGGGGTGTAAAAGGCCAACCCACCATGGTGATAATAAATTAGGGCAAAAGCCCACTAAGGGTAAAAATAGTAAAAGCCAAAAGCCACAAAAATAACCAGGAGTAAATAAAGGCAAAAGCCAAAACAGATAAAGGTAAACAGGCAAAAGCCGAAACAGATAAAGCTAAACAGGCAAAAGCCTAAGCAGACACAAATAATGACAAAAGCCAAAACACATACAGTAAAAAGTGGCAAAGGCCTAGACAGACACTAACAAAGAAGGGCAAAAGCCAAAACGGACACAAAAAAGGAAAAGGCAAAAGCCAAAACGGACACAAAAAAGGAAAAGGCAAAAGCCAAAAAGAAGAATAAAAGGAAAGGATGCCAATACGAAAATATTGTCAAGATTAAATGTTGTGAGCCTCTTTCACAGCCTCTTTCACAAAGACAAATGAGCTCTCCACCCCCTAGGGGTTATCCCCAAGTGATGTGGAGAGCTCTGGGCTGACTCCCAGTCGACATATAAATTCACAGTATCTCTCACAGTGGCTAAATATGTGTGCCACTGTGAGAGGCTCCCAACAGATGTCACACCATGGTTCATCCTCACCCTGTAGTATGTAGGAGTGGGTGAGGAACGTGTGACCAATTCACAGCCAAGCAAGCACAACCTCCTCCCTCCGCGATGGCAGGACAAGGACACCCAGTGCACTGGAGTGTCCTTCAGTGTGCGGAGTTTGTTATTGGTCTCCAAAAACCACTGGGACCGCCATTGTTCATGGACGGCCCACCTCACCATCAGGAGAGCGTCAGAGGAGAGGACAGTAGTGTCAGGTACATCTGGCAGGTGGGCCACCTGCCAGGCATGGGCATCTGCCCTCTCATTGCCCATAATGCTGACATGCCACAGGACACACATAAACAACACTGTCTTGCCCTGCTTGCAAATTGTGAGCAGTGAACTATGAACACCCTGAACGATGGTATATCTGCTATAGAGGGTGTGCCACAGCTGGAGGGAGGATAGGGAGACAGTCAAAACCACAAAGTGTTGGTGATTCAAACGTTCGAAGAGTTCCAGTGCCCTGTGCAGAGCGGTGAGCTCTGCAGTTAAGACACTGGTGACGCCTGGAAGGCGGCCCCCTATGAGATGACCAGTTGTAAAGACTGACCAACCCACAGAGGTACCATCCTTCTACCCATCCATGTAAACAAAAACATGGCCCTGATAGGTCAGAGAAAGGCGTCCAAACTCACAGAGGCCGGCAGTACAGGCTGCACCCTAGGTAGAGTCACACCCAGGCCAGTGAGACCATCCATCTACCGGATGCCAAACGGAGGGGGAACCTCTGGCTGGCGGTTGAATGCCTGTCGCAGAGTGCAACTAAAAACGGCTGGGTGTGTAGGGTGCTGTGGCTGACCTTTCAGCCACAAAATATATGCAGCTTCCAAGCACTGCCACCGCACAGTCAGTGGCGGTTCACCAGACTCAGCATAAAGGCTGAGCACCGGACTTGTGCGGAATGTCCCAACAGACATCCGGAAGCCAGCGTGATGTATACTGTCCAGCATCTGGAGAGTTGATGGAGCGGCCAGGCCATAAACGACACAGCCATAGTCGCGACATGATCGAACGAGTAATCGGTAGAGCCAAAGCATCACCATTCGATCTGCCACAAAACCAGTTCCCTGCAGGCATCACAGAATATTAAGGGAGTGAAGGAACTTAGCCCTGAGCTCCTTCAAGTGTGGGACCCATGTCAGACGGCTGTGAAAACGGAGACCAAGAAACCGGGCGGCCTGGAGGAAAAAGGAGGAAAAGAGGCAAATTACCCCTGAGCCCCCACTGGTGCAAGGTCTCAAATATACCATGGCGCCATGTGATATCATACGCCTTCTCCACATCAAAGAAAACAGCTACCAAGTGCTGTTGGTGGAGAATGGCCTCACGTAACTGTAGACTCCAATGCGATCAAATGATCCACCGGAGACCTGCCAGCATGGAAGCCACATTGGGCATTGGTAAGAAGGTGGTGCCGTACTAGATACCACACCAGACGCCAGTTAACCATGCATTCCATAGTTTTACACAGACAGCTCGTCAAAGATATGGGCCTGTAATTCGTGGGTAGGCTACTATCCTTTCCAGGTTTTGGGAGGGGAATGATGATAGCCTCCCGCCAGCCTACAGGGATTTCGTGCTGCTGCCAAATATAATTAAAAACCTCAAGGAGGTAGGAAAGACCATTCTCAGGTAGATGCCATAGCAATTGGTAATGGATGTTATCAGGACCGGGGGCAGTATCCCAGGCCCATGCTAGAGCAGCCCACAGCTCCCAAGGGGTAAATGGGTCATTTTACCCCTCAGCAACACCACCAGAGAGGTTAATTAAAAGGCGTTCTGCAGCTTCCTTCTGTTTGATGAAAGCTGCAGTGTAGTGCTGGGAACTGGAGATGGCTGCAAATGTCCTTGCCAGCTCCTCAGCCACCTCACACGGCAGAAGTAAATGTCTCCCTCACACAAGTAGACCAGAGCCACAGGATTGTAAGTACCTTCACTGGAGTTTTCTCAGCTTTTCCCAGACATTCTTGGATGGCGTGTGGTGGGTAAGTGAGGAGACATACTCACTCCATGAGGAGCGTTTGGCCCCCTTGATTACCCATCGTGCATATGCCTGGGCTGTGAGGTAGTTGACACGATTGGCATCAGTTGGATGAGACTGGAAGAGGTGAAGGGAGCCCCTGCAGGCCCAAATCACACTGCGACAGTCCTCCATCCACCATGGCACCCGTGCTCATGGAGGGTTACACAAGCTCTGGGGAACAGATGCCAATGCCGCCCTGATCACCACCTCTGTGAAGTGGCTCACTAGATCATTGACCCCATCAAAATCACGCAGTGGGCGAAAGTGGATGCCATGAGCAAACTCCTCCCAGTCTGCCCGATGCAAACACCACCATGGTGGTTGTTGGGGCAATGCCCCACCTCCACTGCTAATCCTGATGGGGAAGTGGTCACTTCCACAAGGGTCAGACAGAACCCCCCATTGCAGACCTGGCGCCAACCCAGGAGAGCAGATGGAGAGGTCGATACAGGAAAGACCACCAGTGGCAGTCATCACATGTGTGGGGGCACCAGTGTTGAGGACAATGAGGCCATTGTGTGACACCCATTGTTCCACAAGGAGCCCTTGGGGGTTGCGACTGTCCAAGTCCCATTGGGGGTTATGGGCATGAAAATCTCCCATAATCAGAAAGGGTCTGGGAAGCTGGGCTGTGAAGGAGTCAAGGTCTGTCCATGGGATATCAATCCCAGGAGGCAGGTAGAGGGAACATAGAGTGGTGGGCACATTGAGTTGCAGTGAAACTGCCATGGCTTGGAGAGGTGTCTGCAAAGTCACTGGGATGTGCATGCATCCATTCCGGATAAGGATAGCCACCCCTCCCACAGGGTGGTTTCCCTGCTGCTGAGTAGCCTGGGGGTGGTGGAAATCACCTAAAAGTGAAGAATAGGTTGAGGTGTTATGAACATGTAATGAGAGGAGAGGGAGCTTGAAGAGCAAAGCAGACATGTGGGAGTAGGTTGTCCATAAGGGTTGGGTAGTGTGTTGGGTAGACAGGGACCTGGAGGACTAGAACCCCCAGACCCGAGCGTGCCAAAGGCAGGAATGGCATTATGCCGATGATGAAATTTTGATTTGGGTGTGAAAAATTTCCATTTTGAGTAAGTAAAATGTTCTAGTGTTCACCATAGTAAAAACTTTAATAACATATTTTTTGGTTTCTTGGAAAAGGACCATATTGCAAAGGGAGAAGCACGTGAGGTGTGTTGTCCCCAGAGAAATAAGAGATGCACAAACAATACAGTCGGGTCAAATACTACATCAACGAAGTCACACAAATGGTACAGTCAGGTCAAAACAGCTGTTCTGAAGATAATCATTATTGCAATGAACTTCAAAATAATACATGCTAATATATAAGTGAAAATAGGAATTTAATTGAAAGCACAGCCACTTAGTACCACATATTCACATTAAAACTTTGAAATCAAAAATTACCTGGGTCATATAGACCCGATGATTGATTTCAACAAAAATATAAGCCACATGTTCGTTTGGTCTGAAACTGAAGGATCTCGTGGGTGTCAAGCAGTTGGGGTCTGCAACAAAAATATATAATGTGAGGCTGATTTCGGTGTTATTTGGTTCCATTGCTAGGGTGAGGAAAGCATGGGAAAATACTGCATGCTTCAACGTGCAGGCTGGGTGCATCAGGGGCCAGCACTTAGCCCATATACATTCACTCTAGTAATGGATGAACTGCTGATGGGAATAGGGGAATGGGCCCCTGAGTGCCTGGTATTTGCTGATGATATGGGAAGGCTTGAGGAGTCCAAAGAGGATGCACAAATGGTCTACAGACATTAAAACAGCAATGGAAAGAGGCGGCCTTAAGGTGAACATGAAAAAGAGAGTGTACCTAGCTTTAAATTTTTGTGGCCAGGGGCAAGGGGGTGAGGGGATACCAGTAGTGCAAGAGTTTTGTTATTTAGGATCAGTTTTCCAGAGCAATGGAGAGATAGATTCTGATGTGACACATAGGATTAATGCAGGATGGCTGAAGTGAAGGCAGGCAAATGGAGTCCTGCATGACCTCTGGGTCCCAGTAAATGTTTACAGAATGGTCGTTAGGCCTTCTGTGCTGTATGTCTCAGAATGTTGGGCAGCAAGGAAGAACCATGAAGGATAATGCAAGTGGCTGAGGTGGAAATGCTGCACTATGAGTGAGGTGTCACAAGTCAACAGAATCTGTAATGATTACATTAGAGGTAGCCTGAGGTGGGAAACACCACAGAGAAAATGAGAGAACAGCAGATGAGGTGGTATAGGCATGTAGTGAGGATGAGGAGGAGGAAATCATTAGGTACATTATGGAACTGCATGTGATTGGGGGCACCAGGAGAGGGGAAGACCAAAACGGACGTGGGAGCAGGTGGTGCAGAGGGATGTGGGGGTTTGTGGGGGGGACAGAAGGGAGTGGAGTTTAAGAACCCACAGACCCTACCCTGCCGTTGGCACAATAAGGGTGGGCTTATTCTGTCTCCTTTATTCTATTTGTCTTTAGATGAAAGCTACATCAATATTTATGCATTATACAATGTTTATTTCAATTTTTTATCTTAAATGGAATTTTGAAAAACAACTTATATTAATGCATCAAATTTCTCCACTTTCTGTTTTATGGAGTTAATCGATTTTGCAAGTGAGTGGCTCAATTATACCATACCTGTGTATGGCAAAACCTGCAGAGTGTTGTGAGTTATGAGTGGAAAAGGTTGGGCATTATTTTGCAACTCACATAACTCTTGCAACATCTGATCCCTCTCACAATATTCCTCCTTAGTACCAGAAAGAAAAAAACGTGTTTGTGTCATGCTAACATTATTCTCACATGCTCAAGTGAATCTAGATGCACAATCTTTTAAGAATCCAACATGGTTACAACATATGAGCATGTGTATAGGATGCTTTAAAATACTTTAATTGATGGATTTCAAATTCTGTTTTGATATGTGAAATGGAAGAATTATATTATAGCACTATTATACAAAACTTTGTAACAATAATTATAGCACATATACTGTATACCCTTGCGAGATCACTAGGTGGCACTTGTCCCTTGGCTTGTGAGTTTATTTACTCTTGAAAATCTTAAGCAATGTTTTGGGTGAAAACCACATTTTTCAAGGCAGTTTAAACACAACGTTCCAGTTTTATGGTAGGGCTGTGGGTGTCGTGGTATTTTAATGGGTGGGGAACTTGTTGTGGGGTTTGGCAGTTAAGCCTAATCTTGGGGAATTTTTCCCAATCCCATCATGCTGCTGCACAGTGTGTGTTATCTGCATTGTAGCCTCATACCAAACCCTACAGCATAAATTTCTCCTCAATTTCTCTTTAACTACCATTTGAAGTATTTAATTATTATTAGTATTAGAATTATTATTATTTTTGGTTTGGTTGCCTACTAGGGGGCATGCAGTACTGGAGCTGCAGCCCTCTGGCATAATCAGAGTTGATCTGTCAGGTGAGTGTGAAACCTTCACTCACTTGGCAATGTTAAGATCATTGATGAGTGTCCTGTGGGGTTGAATGGCACCCCCACAGGTAGCACTACCACTATTGCTGCAGGATCTGGACGTCTGATGGGTGCCCCCAGTCAGTACTGTTACTCAAACTAGGGGGCCATATGAAGACTAGGGGCATGGCATATTGGGACACTTATGGAAAACTGGGGAAGTAGTTGCAACCCTAAGCATAGAAAGATCAGCATTGCATTCCTCCAATAGACTAAGTGGAAGGGTAATAGGTCAAGGGCCCCGGGGTAGGGATACAAGCTGGTCTATACAGGTAGTGAAGAGGGACAAAATGGGGTGAGTATTATATTAAGTAGCAATTTGCAGCAGGGGATCACTTCAGTTAGGAGAATTAGCAGCAGGTTAATGTTAGTTACTGTAGTTTGGCATGGTATATGCTCTACAAGCAGGCATGGGTGACACAATAAAAGCAGCTTTTAGGAAGGATTTTGATGAGGTGGTTCAGTCAATAGACAGCACAATTAGACAGGGCTGGAGAAATGAAAAGCTAATTATTTGGGGGTGGCTTTAATGCACACATTGGTAATGATGGTCAGGGATATGAGGAGGTATATGGGGATGTGGATATGGGATTATCAACCTAGAGGGGCAAAAAGTCCTTCACACAGCAAGAGCACATGGACTTGTATTAGCCAAGACATGGTTTACAAAGAGGGAAAGCACCTAATCACTTTCCAGTCACCATCAAACCTAGAGCCATTGGTACTGTAAATTGAGCAGGTTACCTATTGTGCCACCAAGGTGGGTCCACTATTTTAGCACAATTGCTGGAAATTATTCCACAGGCTGGTGAGACATCTATCATATTTATTCCAATAACAGCCACCCTCTATTAAGTGCCACATCATCAGGGCAAAAAAAATAATAAATGCCACCCTCCAATAATTGCTGCAACATTTTTTGCTAGTGGTAAAATATTGTTGGAAGAATCAGTGGGGTAGGCCAGCATACACCCACAGACATCATCATACCCTTATCTGACCTGTGGCAGGTTTGGCTCTGTGGGTTCCACCCCTCCACTCCCATTTATCTTCCACCAGGTCCCCATCCACCCCACACACTTCCATATCCCTACAGACAACCTTCTGCCACGTCTGCTTTGGTCTCTCCCTGCTCTGGGTGTGTCCAACTACTCACATTCCTGAAATGGACCTGAGCCCCTCTCCTCTTCTCATTTATGTGTCCATACCACCTAAACCTATTGTCCCTCATTTTTCTGTGGTGGCCACCACCACCAGGCTACCTCTAATATATTCATTCTGAATTCTATCAGCTCTCAATACATCACTTATGTATTGCAGCATTCACATCTTGGCTACTTGCATTCTATTAACGTGGCTTTTCTTCACTGCCCTGCCCTCTGATTCATATATAGCATAGTTGTCTTAACCACTGCCCTGTAGAACTTTCTTTCAAATTGATGGGGACCCTTCACTTCCACCATCCCCCATAGATTCTCTGGGCCACATGAGACAGCCTTAGCCAATATTCTTGTGGGTTTCCAGACGCCTGGCTGGGGTGCCCCCGGACCCTGCCACAAGCGGGATAAGGGTATGCCAATATCGTCGATAAAAAGCTCGCAAAATATATAAACGCCACCCTCTAATAAGTGTCACACCAAAAACGCCATGAGATAAATAACCAGTGCAGAATTTATGGAATAAATATGGTATCAGACACATCAAGGGATAGGGGTTTATCAGGTAAATTTTTAAGGCAATTAGGAAAGGTCAACTAAAGGAAATTACATATCAGATATATTTATATTTTAATTTGTTTAATTAGGTTTTTAGGCTAATAGCGACAGGGTAATTCATAAAAGGGGAAATCAGGAGTAGGGCAATTCACAAATAGAAGGAATAGGGGACATTTCTGTGTAACAGGAGAGTGACCTGGTAGGATGCAGTAAAGAGTGGAGGTCTAGGGTGTAGTGTGAAAACATGAGATTATTTCACTTGATTTATACTGTTTGTTACATAATAATTTCAAACAAAAAAAAGTGTGTTTCAATCACATTTTGAATTCTTAAATTAATAAACAAATAGGTAGTTTGGGAGACTGCTGTTTAGTAACAACCTTATGCTATAAGAATGGTAGTAATTAAGGGTTTACTTCAATGATCAGATGAGATGTGCTATCTTCTGGCATATGTATTTTTATTTTCTGAGGATTTTTGTTGATGCAAATTAGATACAGAAAATAACTTCAATTAAATAATATTCAGGTCCGTTGCACAGTTGTACACAATATAGTGTTATCTTGTAAAATTGAAAATAAAGAATAAAAAGCCCTGCAAGCTGAAACGTTTTATTTGCAATAAAATAAATAAAACTAAACCTACCATCTCCATATTCCCTGGAAACAAAATACCAGGGAGAAATTGAAGAAGGCCTGACCCAGACGTCAAACCTGGAAATAATAAAATTACCCCATGAATAACAATAAGAGTTCAATGCCATAAAAAGTCAAAATCTCAAATTTTCAAACAATCATACTCACCCTATCAATGCTTTTCCAAAGAAAACTTGAAATTGAATATCCTTGAGATGATGTCAGAAAATCTGGCTCTAAAACGTTAGTCCTAATAATAGTTAAGAATCCCTCCACTCCCGTCTGCCTCCCACCAGGTCCCATCCACCCCACACACTGCCATGTCCTTACGGACAACCTGTCCCCACATCTGCTTTGGACTCCCTCTGCCCCAGATGCAACCAACAACGTGCATTCCTGGCAAGGACCTATCAAGCTCCTCCTCCCCTCTTCTCACGACATGTCCATACCACCTCAGCCTATTCTCCCTCATTTTTTTCTGCATAATCCACCACCTCCAGGCTACCTCTAATATAATCATTCTGAATTCTACCAGCTGTTGACGTGCCCCTCTTCATCATCATCATCATCATCTCATCCTTCTCCCACCTGAGGCAGGGTCGGGTCTGTGGGTTCTAATCCTCCACTCCCGCCTTTTGCCCACCAGGTCCCCCCGCACCTCGCACGCCTCCATGTCCGCCTGCACTACCTGGTCCCACGTTCGCTTTGGTCTTCCTCTACCTCTGGTGCCCCCGATCATCTGCAGTCCCACAATGGACCTAACAAGCTCCTCCTCCTCCCTCCTCATCACATGCCCATACCACCTCAACCGATTTTCCCTCATCTTTTCCGCAATGTCCCCCACCCCCAAGCTACCTCTAACATAATCGTTTCTGACCCGGTCGGATCTAGACACCCCACACATGTATCGCAGCATTCACATCTCAGCCACTTGCATTTGCCTTTCATGGTTCTTCCTAACTGCCCAGCACTCTGACCCATACAGCATATCGGGCCTAACTACTGTTCTGTAGACCTTGCCCTTCAACTTTATTGGGATTCGACGGTCACACAGGACCCCACTTGCCTGTCTCCATTTCAGCCAACCTGCATTAATCCTATGGGTCACATCTGAATCTATTTCCCTGTTGCCCTGGAAAACTGATCCTAGCTATCGAAACTCTTTCACTGCTGGAATCACCTCTCCCCCACACCAAATCTCACCATCTTGCCCCTGGCCACTAAAGTTGAAAGCTAGGTACTCAGTCTTCTTCGTGTTCACCTTAAGGCCCCCTTCTTCCATTGCTGCTTTGATGTCTTGTAGGCCCTTTTGTGCATCTTCCTTGGACTCCTCAAGCCTTCCCACATCATCTGCAAATACCAGGCACTGGGGGGCCCATTCCCCTACTCCCATCAGCAGCTCATCCATCACCAAAGTGAATAGGTATGGGCTAAGTGCTGACCCCTGATGCACACCAACCTCCACTTTGAAGCTTGCAGTGTTTCCACATGCTGTTCTCACCCTAGCGATGGAACCATCATATGGCCTTCATCCACACCTTTCTTTCTTAAAACACTCCATACTAACTGTCTGGGGACACTATCATATGCCTTCTCCAGGTCAATGAATATTGCATGAAGGTCCTTCCTTGCAGCTCTATGCTTCTCAATCATCTGTCAGAGAATGAAGATTGGTTCCATGGTGGACCTGCCTGGCATAAACCCAAATTGATTTCCCCGGACACTAGTCAAGTCTCTGAGGTGACATTCTATGACTCGCTCCCACAGCTTCATAGACTGGCTCATCAGCTTTATGCCCCCATAGTTTCCACAGTCCTGGGCATCACCTTTGCCTTTGAACATTGGTACTATCCAACTTTCTCGCCATGCAGAAGGCATCCTGTCCCCATTTGCTATCTTATTGAAGAGCTTTCCTAGCCATGTAATTCCCGTGGGGCCTAAGGTGTGCCAAACATCCATGGGGATCTTATCAGGGCCTACTGCTTTCTGACCTTTCATCTTCTGAAGGGCTCTGACTATTTCTGCCTCACTCACCCTGTCCACAGCCTGTGGTGTGGGTGGGATTCTGCCTGTGACCATTGCCCCAGAGTCTGCATTTAAGAGACTGTGGTAGTATTCCTCCCACCTTTTGACTACCTCTGCTGGTTGAAAAAGGACCCTACCCTTGGTATCCTTGACTGTTATGGCCCTGGTAACATCCTGACTAGCCCTATCCCTGGTCCTGGCCAGTCTAAAAACAGCATTCTCTCCTTCCCTTGTCCCCAACTTTTCATATAGAGCCTCATACTTCTGGAACTTGGCCAGGGCAATGGACCTCCTGGCGATTTTCCTTGCCTGAACATATTCTATCTTTGAAACCTGATCCCCTACCTCTCTCCACCTTTGAAAAGCCTCTTTTTTTAGTTTGATGGCAGCTTTCACCTCCTCATTCCACCACCAAGTCTGCCTGCTTTGATAAGTGCCTCCTACTCTACCTAAACCTAACATTGCCTCCCCACATCTACTAATTTTCCTAGCAACCCTGTCCCACATGGCATTGGCTGACCCATCCCAATCCCAGTCCACCTGGCTGAGAACCTCCTGCCTGAATTCATCTGCTTTGGTTGGCAACTTCCACCACCTGATAACTGATTCTCCTTTCCAGGTATGATTCCTGACTCCCCCCTTCACTAGGACTTCTGTCATGAGCAGCTTATGGCCACTTACCTTCTGGAAATCCTCACTGGGTAGTGCCCAGCAATCCTTGATCTCATTCCTGTGCTGTTCCCTAACCATAAAAAAGTCTATTTGTGACATCCCCTGAGGTGCTTGGTAAGTGATTAAGTGCTTCTCCCTTTTCTTGAACCATGTATTGGCCAATACAAGGCCATGTGCTCTTGATGTCTCTAGGACCTTTTGCCCCTCGGGATTGATCATCCCATACCCCAATCCCCCATCTACTTCCTCATATCCCACACCATCCTTTCCAACATGGAAAGGATAATTCCCCAATAATTAAGTGCTCATTTCCTGTGCCCTGTCTAATTATGATGTTTGCTGACTGTACTACCTCATCAAAGTCCCTCCAGAAATCTGCTTTAGTCGTTTCACCCAGTACTGCTTGGGGGGCATAAGCACTTATGAGGTGTAGCCCTATACCTTGCCACACAACTGTTACTAACATTATTCTACTACTAACTCTCTTGACTGAGGTGATACCCTGGTGCAATTCCATACTTAACATGATGCCCACCCCATTTCGACCCTCTTCACTACCCATGTATATGAATTTGTACCCCTCCCCCATTACCCGTGACCTATTTCCCTTCCATTTCGTTTCCTGCAGGAAAGCTACACTAATACATCTGTGTTTAAGGGTGTCGACTAGCTCCCCTGTCTTTCCCGATAGGGTCTCGACATTCCATGTCCCCAACCGTAACCTAACACCGTCACCCTGTGCGACGTTACTGGCTGACGAAACCCCAGCCAGACACCTAGAACCTGCAGTGATAGTGACAGGGATACCTGTGGGGGGTGCCGTCCTACCCCACAGGAGACACTCGATGTCGTCGCCTCTACCATGTGAGCCGAGGTCTCCCACTCACATGATGACGTGCCCCTCTTGTACTGCAAAACTTGCATCTTGGCCACTTACATTCTATTGTCATGGCTCTTCCTGTTTGTTGTTTGTTGGTGTTTAAGGTCCCGTCAACTACAAGGTCATTAGAGACCCATCCACTGCATAGTTCTAATGCATATACTGTGCAGACACTACACTAATGCAACGATTATTGGGTATTAGCAGTACCCAGCTTTCCCGAGCGACCACCCATGTCAGTACTAACTTAGCTTGCATTGCTTAACTTCAGTGATCAGTCGAGAACTGGTGTGTCCAACACAACATGCCACTCCCATGGCTCTTCCTAAATGCCCAACACATATGGTATAGCTAGCCTAACCACTGCCATGTAGAACTTCCCTTTCAGCTTGATTGGGACCCTTCTATCACAGAGGACTCCACTTTAGCCATCCGGCATTGATTCTATGGGTCAAATCCAAGTCTATCTCTTTATTATTATTATGTTACAATAATGGGTTGAGGAGTAAGCCAAGCAGGCATAACAGGGTAAACCCTTAGGAGGCTGGCTGCTCATGGGAGATGACAAGACAGGTGTATAGGATAACTTACTGCATAGGAAGATGGGGAGACAGGTCCACTCGAACATACATCACTATTATTTTCCTGTCCTTCCCGATTGAAAGCTAAAACTCGGTCTTTGTCATGTTCATCTTTAGCCCTCCCATTTGTTAGGCCCTAGACCCCCCCAGAATAGTAAAATGAACCCTTACCTGCACTTAGTATGTCCACATTCCAGTCTACCATATACCTGCAAAATGTAAACAATAAGATATAGCAAGAAAACAATTAGCAATAAAAGACTTTTAATCCAAAAGCAATGACCTTCTTCTGTTACACATACTTCCCATGCTTAGACAAAAGATTCTAAATTAAGATTCCCTTGGTACATTAACAATGCTAGAGAACAGGATCCTGGATTTGGGACAATAGAAGGAAATATCACATGCTAATGCACACACAAATAAATACCAAACCCTGGGTCAGGTTCCCTAGCCAATTGCAAGTGTGTTTCCAAATTTCAAGATTATAAATACCATCAGAAAAGGCAAGACGACAGCACATGCA
This sequence comes from Trigoniulus corallinus, assembly GCA_013389805.1. Lineage (NCBI taxonomy): Eukaryota > Metazoa > Arthropoda > Diplopoda > Spirobolida > Trigoniulidae > Trigoniulus > Trigoniulus corallinus. Next base: position 8,793,295 of record JAAFCE010009125.1, on the reverse strand, counting down.
GAACAAGCCAGTGAAGAAGCTATCTTGGACCTATGCTATACAGACTTGCTAACAACAATTAGTGAGTTGCTCACCAAACCCAGAGACTTTTTAACTACAAACTGATAGGATAATTACAAATTACATGAAGTGTTGGGTACAAGTGTTGAAACGTTCAGAAACGTTCAAACGTCAGAAACGTTCAAAATCCAGTGCTGTGTCATATACCTCTACAGAAAAGAAAATCAACCAAAATACAAACAATCACTTCCTGAAGGAAAAACAAAATAAATTAGAAGCATCAACGACCCACCGCGGTGGCATAGTGGTTAGCTCACTCGGCAACTATGCCAGTAGTTCTAGGTTCGATACTGGACGATGGTGGGTCGGCTTCTTTCGTGCAAGAGAGAAGCCGTGAGTGTGCCTTCTTTCAGATGAGAAGTAAAATCGTGCGAGAGAGAAGCCGTGAGTGTGCCTTCTTTCAGATGAGAAGTAAAACCGAGGTCCCGTGTGGGTGTACGATGGCACTTGCACATAAAAGAACCCTCTCTACTATGCAATGGGTAGATGAGGCAAAATTTCCAGGTGTAATAGCTCACCCCTGGCGTCGGTAGCATTCCCCAACAAATACTAGACCGATGATAAATAAGCATAGGGGTGCAGCTTTGGCCGGCAACCGGCTGCAGAAAAAACTCCGTCCAATATATCACCCTGTGTCCATTCAGAGGGACAAATGGGTACCCGACCCTGCCATAGGTAGGAAAAGGGTTAGGAGTTGCTTTGGCGAGGAGGTAAAAAAACCCGACCCTGCCTTGGGTGGGAAAAGGGTTAGGAGTTGCATTTTTTAAATTAGAAGCATCAACAACCTCACCATGCCAACGAGGACAACGATAAGAATTCAAAATCACCACTTACCGGAGGAATCAGCTGGAAGCAGCAGCCATCTTGCATCATGGTGAAGCCAACCAGTGCTGCCAGATGCCACACACCAGCAGTACACCAACGAGGTAGGGAAAATCGTTTTCCTTTCTTTTTAATCCATATTCCTAAAATGGAGATAACATTAAGAATTCCACCATCACATTGAAGAAAAAAGAAGAAAAAAAACACCACCTTTTTTATTGGTCCTGTGGAGTATTAAGCATTACATGTTAGCAAAATAAAGACTTTAGATATTGTTTAAATTTCTTTCTTTTTCAGCTTACAAGACTAACCATTAAATCAGAGCCATAATAATTGTATTGTTTTATGTTATTTAGCAGGAGTAGGACAACTGATAAATTTGATATTGCTTTTGTAAGCGGATAATCTGTTGTAGGAATTGATGAAACTTCCACCATTGATGTTTGTCCAAATTTAATGTACTTGTTGTACTTGCATTATTATAGGCCTTAGCTAAGGTGGGGGTGTGAAATTATTCTTTTATTTTTCTTTTGATAATATTGAGATTACTGTTTACATAAATATATACCTATATATCACAATACAATAAAAATCTATGGTGACAATCTGTCATTTGTGACACACTATATATTTACATGTATTTTTCTTTAGTATAGTTGTATTGGTATAGGAATTATAGAAGCGGGAAGGGAAAACATACACACAGGGGCAGCTACACATTCAATGAAGATGTTATCTTGGTAATTACTAATCTGCGAAGGAACCTAAAAACCGTTGGGCAGGGGTAAATATCTGAAGGACAAGGTTATTCATTCATCTGAACCCTGAACAGCCCAACACATTTCTATCACTCCTCTAATATCGTTTAGTGCCTTCTCTATCTGTTCTGTGATGTCACTAACTTTTCCAATATCATCAGCAAATGCCAAGCACTGAGGGGCCCAATCTCCTACCCCTGTAAGCAGTTCATCCAAAACCAGGATGAAATGGTATGGACTAAGTGCTGAACCTTGGTGCACCCCAACTTTCACTGGGAATCTCATGGAATTCCCCTAAGGTGTGCTTACCCTGGCTGTGTAGCTATCATACATATCCTGGACTAATTGAATAATCCCTTCTTCTACTCCCCTTTTTCATAATACCTCCAAAACTACCTGTCTTTAGGCACTGTTATAGGCCTTCTCTACCTGGCATAAATCTGAACTGATTTCCATGAACACTACTTCTATCCCAGAGGTGGCATTCCATTACTCTCTCCCAGAGCTTCATAAAGTGGCTCATTAGTTTTATACCCCTATAGTGACCACAATCGTGGACATCCCCTTTGCCCTTGAAGAGTGGTACTATATACCTCTCACACCATCCAGATGGCATTCTTCCATCAGGGCTTACAGCTTTTCGACCTTCCATCTTCCTAAGTGCCTGGCTACTTCTGTTACACAGTCCATCACCCCTGTTGATCAGGATAGGTGGCATAGTCCTCCTCTCCCCCTGCAGTATTCCAGAGCTTTTGAAAGTACTCCTCCCACCTCCTCTTTACCTCTGATGGTGAAAACAGGACCCTAGCTTCACTATCATTCACTGTTATGGCTTAGGGTATGTCTGTAACTGCCCTACCTCTGGCCTTGGCAAGCTTGAAGACTTCTCTCTCTCCTTCCTTGGTCTCTAGCTGCTTATAGAGGGCGTCATACTTCTGGTGCTTGGCCAGGGTAGTGATCCACCTAGCAGTGGTCTTGACATGCCTGTATTGTATCTTAGACTCCTGGTCCCCTAACTACCACCACCTGTGGAAAGCAGCCCTCATTTTCTTGATGGCTTGTTCTACCTCCTCATTCCACCACCATGACTGCCTGCTACCCTGGACTGTGCCTCCCACTCTATCCTGCCCCAAGATGGTTTTCCCACAGGCTCTAATTTTGTGGGCAACTGTTATCTTGTGGATACACCCACAAAATGAACTGATGTTAAAAGAGAAGTAAAAAGGGTTTACTGCACAAGCAGGAGAGAAAATCTCAAAATAAAAACTCCTACTTACCCTGAACTCCCTTAAGAGCGTCCCCTTCTATTTTCTGGGGGAAGACTAGGTGTAGAACAATGCCCTGAAAGTTCCCCAATTTTTACTCACCTCTGACCTAAGCTAAGAAAAAGAAATAAAAATGAAAACAAAAAAGAAATAACAAAAAAAATGAAAAGACCTATTATGCATGCTCCCAAGATGATACAATAACAATGGTCCCTTAGGATGACCACCTTATCCCTTAAGATGAATCATGGATCCTACAAACCTTTAAACATCCCAGGACCTATCACCTAAAGAGTAATTAATTAAAAGATTTATTACCCTCCAGAGAATTGAGAGAATACAAAAGAAAAAGTAACCCTTTTAGTCCCTTGCAAAATAAACAAGCTAAATGTGCATGCACTCTTATTAAAAAAATTAATAAGGGAACCAAGGATTAACAGTAAACCCAGGGTTTGAACCACCCTAAAAGATCATTGAGGAGGGAGCGGCGAGTTGCATTGGACACACCAGTTCTCGTCTGATCACTGAAGTTAAGCAATGCAAGCCCAGTACTTTTTTTGCAGTGAAAATTTCAAATTTATTTTATTAAATATTATTGTTTGTTTGTTTTACAAAATTTTTTTGTACTTGCATAAAATATAACATGTTAGAATTATTGTAAATATTATTTAAAAGATTTTTTTATATTAATTATGGTAAAAACAGGAAATTTTAGGCATCTCAAATACTTTTTTTGCCTACTGTATGTGGCAGCCATCTTGAAAAGACTCCGACAGGCAAGGCAATGTTGCCAAACTACTAAGGTTAACAGTGTACCCTGCAAAAAAGGTAGGAATGGAAAGTTTATCTTTTAATTGCCCAAGAAAAATCCTTACCATTTAAAAGAGAATTAAAATTTCAAAAATAATTACAAAATGGAAAAAGAAGAAGCAAAGATGACCCAATGAAAGAAGAACAAATAGCTTAATTAAAAACTGCTAAACAAATATTGTAAATTTTTTTTCTTTTAGTATTTCTCAATGATTGTATAATGGCATTAATTTAAATAACAAGGAAAGGAAGAACACTAACAGTGAAATCAGAAAATCCATCATTAGATTTAATTTCCTACTATAACCGGGTACAACCCCGCAACGAACCTTTAGAATATTAAGTTAAATTCTGGTTTCTACTTGACTTTTCATAAATAAATAGTATTATTATAACCCGAAGATAACACAACCCTGTCCCACATGACATCTGTTGTCCCTTCCCAATCCCAGTCTACCTGCTTGTGAACTTCTTGTATAAATTCCTTTGTCTTGGTGAGAAGTTTCCACCAACTGCAGACCTACTCTCCTTTCCAAGAATGTAGCTCCCTATCCAATACTATGCCCACCCCATTGTGCCCCCCATTACTGGCAGTATATATGAGTTTGAATCCCTCAACAAGGGCCCTTGATCTATTCCCCTTCCACCTAGTTTCTTTTAGGAAGGCTACCTGAATCCTCCGTCACTTTAGGGTAATAACTAGTTACCCTGCTTTGCCTGTGAGGGAACCTACGTTCCTAATCTAAGATTTTTTGCCCCAGTTTTGCTATCTGAACGTGCTACAACTGGGGCCACCCCAGCTGGGCTTCTTGAACCTGCAGGAATGTTGGTGCTGCTTGCAGTGGGGGAATACCAGCCTACCCCACAGAGGACACATGGCATGCAATCTGCCATGGGGTCCAAGGTCCCAACCCCCATGCCCATGGCTGTTTCATAAGAGTTTAATACGTAAAGGTGGAAGTGTAGAGTTTTACTCTACTTTATCAATTCCATTTTTATTTACTAATAGAATGCATGCACTCTCAAATGGAATAGAGATGCATGCATTCTAGAAAAGTCGTCATATTCTTGCGTTTCGGGTTGTAACATTGAGATATACTTTTGTTTGCTGTTTTGAATGATAGAATTGAGGCACGTTCTACCACACACACGCAAACACACATCTTTTTGAATTGAAATGAATAGAACAAAAAAAGCGCAGTTCTCTATCTAGATTTTGTCCTGTATAGACGTGTCGTTAATCAGCCTTATAAATAACTGTTACTTAACTTTTAATGCCTATAAATAATTAATTAATTTGAAAATATTAAAGTTTATTCTGATGGTTCATCAAGTTTATTATTCTACATGACATTTGGAAGAGCTTGAACTTGCATCAAACACAAGAGATGCAATTTATACAAACTTCTCTATAAATACATCTACAGATAAATACCTCTGTGCGAATACATCAACGTTTTACATCTCAAGTGTCCTTAAAAGCCTTCTACCACAGAAGTAATACCTTTGAGGCTCAATCAATGATTTGTTGAAAATTTATTTTGTACCTGGCAAGAGATGCTTTCTTTTTGGCCATGATTTCTTCACCCAGTGCTTATCTTTTGCTCTATTGCTGCACTCACAAAAAGCATGGCGTTTTTGTATAGCCTGCTTGTTGACCAAGAAGCATGACTATCATTTTTAAATCTCCACAAGTTCCAGTTGTGCTCCTCATTTTTAATTTTCATCAACACCTTTTTTCACACTTTCAAAAGACTCTCTTAGCTGGATTGAATAAACTACTTACTCCCATTATAAAGAAGTATTGACTTTAAACTCCTTTTGGAGGAGTCAATGCAGAGCCTCCACTCAGAAGCAGCATATTGGATTTCAAAATATTTCATGTGGCCAGGAATGCCACAGCAAGGCACTATTGAGTGTTCCTCAGCAAAGAGTGGCAGTAGCTCTTCTCCTGTATGGTGATACCACAAGAAAAATGTCTCTGGTGCCAAAAGGTTTTTTGACTTTAACCTAGAACCAAGAACTTCTGCTGCACTTTTAGTCCTCCACTCCCACCTATCCCCCACTAAGTCCCCCTCCATTCCAGATGCCCTTTAGATAAGTTCAAATGTATCAAAATCATTAACTTCTGCCTGCATGAATAGATGAGTTATTTTGGACCAAAAACTTTACCATGGTACCAAATGCAATGACATCTCCCAACTTCATGCTCTTTGAAATACCAATGCATATTACACTTTCTGGCAACATTGCCATAATAAAAGACACTGTTTTAATTAATGGTATTCATTGATTGAGTTAAATAAACTGAAGAAATAACAATCACTGCAGGATTTCAACGAGATTTTCAGCAGGATTTCAAGATTTCCATTACAAGAACTGCTCGAAATTATGTCCCCTGCACTCAATGCACACTGCACATCTCCTCATAAAACTTTGATGCACATTTGCAAAAAAATTTGGTGTATTTCTGATTTCCTCACTAGCTACTACTAGTCTGGCTACAAGTGTTTCAGGATCATTCACTGGTGTTTCATACATCAGACTTTTGAGATGACCCCCACAAAAAGTAATCAAGTGGTAACAAAGCAGGAGAATGGGCTGGCAATTCCACTGCACCACCTCTGCCAATCCATCTGCCTGGGAATGTGTTGTGAAGAAATACTTGAACGTCATGTGCATAATGTGCAGGAGCTCCATCCTGTTGAAACCACATTTGCTGCAATAACACAAGTGGAACGTCTTCTAAAATTTCTGGGAGTGTTTGTTGTAAGAAAATCAGGTAGATGTGTGCATTTAAATTTGGTGGCATAAGATATGGTCCAATTAAGTGATCACCAATAATACCTGCCCACAAATTGATTTTAAATTGTGTTTGATTGCATGATACAAAAATAGCATGTGGATTGACATTTGCCCAAATAATCAAATGCTTGTAACTCCACAATTAAAGCCCCAAATCAAATCTTTTGCATAGTAAATATTGTTTAATTTTTACTCCTCCACCTCCCCCTTCATTTTCAGCATGACCTTCAAAATCACCCTGTATATATAAGTGTGTTTTCACAGAAGCAATTAATAGTTTAATGAATTTTTAACAGATTAGCACTAGGTGGCACATGAATATTGTTTGCTGCATTTCTCGACCTGCCTAAATTTTTCAATTGTTGGAGTATTTACTGGTGCCATTGGGGAAAAACCTCCTGACTCCAAGGCTAAGATCCAGAGGTTTCAAGTATGGTAGGGCTGTGGGTTTTGCCGGAGAGGAGAACGTGTTTTGGAGTGTGGCTTTTTAAGCCTAACACCATGACAATTTCTCCATCGAGCCTGGCATCAGCCAGTGTAGTGGGTCATCTGATCCTGCAATCACCATGCTGCGCTTGAGGCTGAGCACCCATCCTGTATTTATTTATGCTTTTCATATATATATATATATATATGTATACAAACGTTTTGTGGCCAGTTGCTAACACCAAAATTTTCCCTTTCCCCTTGTCAGTGTTACTAGTATTTATCATTATTGTTGTAGATATTTGTTGTGCCTCTTTTCCCTGCTGGGGACATGCAGTACTAGAACTGCATGCCTCTGGCATAATGTAAATAGTGTCTAGTCAGGTGAGTGTGAGACCTCCACTCACTTGGCAATGCTACAAAAGTTAATGAGTGTCTCCTGTGGGTTAACAATGACACCCTTCCCCACAGGTAGCCTTGCTATTATTGCTGTGGGTTCTGGACATCTGACTAGGGTGCCCCCAGTCAGAGATGTTACAAATAGTAAAGGAGTCAGGCTCTGAGTATGGACTTGGAATGTAGGGACTCTTACAGGGGAAACTGGGGAACTAGTGGACACCCTCAAGCACAGACACATTAGCATAGCAATCCTTCAGGAGGCCAGGTGGAAGGGCAATAGCTCACAGATGCTGGGAGAAGGGTACAAACTTATATGTAAAGGTAGTGAGGAGGAGTAAAATGGGGTGGGCATTGTGTTGAGTAGGGAATTGCAGCAGGGGACCACATCAGTCAAGAGATTTAGCAGTAGGATAATGTTAGTGAAAGTAGATTGGCATGGCATAGGTCTTCACCTCATAAGTGCCTATGCCCCCAAACAGGCCTGGGGAACACAGCTAAAGCAGACTTCTGGGGGGACTTTGATGAAGTAGTATAGTCAGTCAACAGCACAATTAGACAGGGGAAGGGAAATTAGCGCCTAATTATTGGGGTGACTTTAATGCCCATGTGGGCTTGTGTTATCTTGTGGTCATACCCACAAGATGAACTAACCTAAAAATAGA
>JAAFCE010009125.1:8765573-8785278 GCA_013389805.1 Trigoniulus corallinus | reverse complement strand
ATCGTTAAATTCGGGTTAATAAATACCAATATAACCAGAAGATAACACTTGGAGGGTTTGGGATATGTTGAGGTACATGAAGGATTGGGATATGGGACAATCACCCCTGAGGGGCAGCAGGTACTTGAGACAGCAAGAGCACATGGCCTTGCGTTAGCCAATACATGGTTCAAGAAGAGGGAAAAGCACTTAATGAAGTTCCTGTCACCACAAGGTTGGTCCCCAATAGATTTTTTCATGGTTAGGGAACAGCACAGGGCTGAGATACAAGATTGCTGGGCACTACACAGTGAGGATTTTCAGAAGGAGTTTGTTGGATACATGAAGTTTGTTTTGTTTTGTTGGTGTTTTAGGGCCCTCCAACTACAAAGGTAATTAGAGCCCCATCCACAGCATAGTTCTTATGCAGAAACTGCAGAGACACTACACTAATGTGACGATTTTTGGGTATTAGCAGTACCCAGTGTTCCCAAGTGGCCACCCATGTCAGTACTAGCTGGGATTGCACTGCTTAACTTCAGTGATCAGACAAGAACTGGTGTCCAATGCAATTTGCTGCTACCACAGCATACATGGAAAGGAGAATCCATTATTAGGTGGTGGAAGTTGCCCACCAAGGTGGATGAATTCAGGCAAGAGGCCCTAAGCAAGGTTGGCAGGGATTGGGACAGGTCAGCCAATGCCATGTGGGACAGGGTGGCTAGGAAAATTAGGAGATGTGGAGAGGCATTGTTTGGCATGGGTAGAGTAGGAGGCACTTCTCAAGGAAGGCAGACATGGCGGTGGAATGAGGAGGTGGAAGCTGCCATCAAACTAAAGAAGGTAGCTTTCCATAGGTGGAGGGAAGTAGGGGACCAAGCTTCAAAGACAGACTATGCTCAGACAAGGAAAAACGCCAGGAGGACCATTGCCCTGGCCAAGTACCAGAAGTATGAGGCATTATATGAAAATTTGGGTGGGTCAAGGGAAGGAGAGAAAGGAGTTTTTCAACTGGCCAAAAATAGGGATAGAACTAGTAAGGATGTTACCAGGGCCTAATGGTAAATGACCACAATGGTAGGGTCCTGTTCCAACCAGCAGAAGTAATCAAGAGGTGGGAGGAATACTATCACAACCTGTTAAATACTGACACATGTGCAATGGGCACAGACAGCAGTTCACGCTCCCCACAAGCAGTTGACAGAGTTAGTGAGGGTGAAAACGTTCAAGCCCTCCAAAAGATGAAAGGTCATAAAGCAGTAGGCCCTGATAGGATCCCAGTGGATGTATGGCACACCTTGGGGACCACTGGAATTACATGGCTGGGGAAGCTTTTCAATAAAATAGCAAATGGTGACAAGATGCCATCTGCTTGGCAGGAGAGTTGGATAGTTCCACTGTTAGGACAAAGGTGATGCCCAGGACTGTGGAAACTATAGGGGCATAAAGCTTATGAGCAATACTATGAAGCTGGGGGAGAGAGTCATTGAATATTACCTCAGAGACAAAACTAGTGTCTGGGGAAATCAATTCGGGTTTATGCCTGGTAGGTCCCCCATGGAACCAATCTTAATTCTATGACAGAAAGTTCTTCCCCTTATCCTCATCAAGAGCATTCCATTGCCGAATGACCATTGGAAAAAGGACCAGTAATATGAGTCTGTTCGGGCCCTGATCTCCTTCAGTTTCAACAGATGATCATTTCTCCCCCTATAGTCTGCAAAGGATAACCTGCTATCTAAAGGACCCTCATAACCTATTTTCAACAGTCTGCTAAACAGCTTAATGCTATCAAATGCTCACCTCTGACAGAGTGAGTCCCACTCTAATTCTCTGATCATGCTTGACACACTCAATCTGCGAGAGAACCGACTTAGCACAACTCTTGCTGCCCTCCTTTGGACCATTTCAATTTCCCAAGATAGGTCTTGCCTAAAAGAAACCAAAATGGACTACAGTATTCCACAATTGGCCATACCAGTGAAAAGTAAGCTATTTCTTTTACTTCCTACCAACCGGACCTAACCAACCAGAGAGCATGCCCAGCCTTCCCAATCAATTTGTCAGTGTGCTCCTTCCAGGTGCCCCGAGTGTTTAAAACAACTCCGAGGTGCTTGTGGGTGTCAACCCATTCAACCCTTATACCACCTATGCTATAAGAAAAATCAACCTGCTTTTTGGACCTGCTTATTCTACGAAAGTTACATTTGTGAAGGTTTAATGGCAACTCCCAATTTCTACTTCAATCATATATCTTGTTTAGGTTTTGCTGCAGTTCTGTGCAGGAAGACAACCAGTTTTCCACAACCCTTGTGTCATCTGCAAACAACTCAAGAAAGGATTTTATATCAAGCCCTATATCATTAACATAAAGTATATAGAGTCATGGCCCTAATACACTTCCCTGGGGTACCCCTGATGAAACAGGTGTCCATTTTGGGATCACGTGAATTTGGCGCATGACAATTTGGCGTACATACACATTTGGCATATGACAATTTGGCGTATGGAAAATTTGGCGTACCTACAAATTTGGCGTATCACAATTTGGCGTACATACTGATCTCTTGGGTGCACACATTTGTTCAAAATTGCAACTGTCATAACCAGTGGCAGATCCAGGATTTTTGTCGGAGGGGGGGGGGGGTTAGCTAATACAGCGGGGTTGAGCTAAACCTCACGTATTATGCAAATATAAGTTTATATGTGCATGGAAGGGGTTGCAACCCCAAAAACCCCATCCTAGATCCACGCGTGGGCATAACAGTCATTGCAATGGTCCCGTATAACACAGTTGGGTTTGTTTGTGTTTTAGGGTCCATTGACTTCAAAGGTCATTAGGGCCCTATAACACAGTTATGGTAGGCATTCATTGTTCTAGGTAGGCATACCTTGCAATGACTGTTGTTATGACTGTTGAAATATGTTGTTATGACCACTGCAATTTTGAACAAATTTGGGCACCCAACCGATCGGTATGTACGCCAAATTTGTATGTATGCCAAATTGTCATACGCCAAATTATATATGCGCCAAATTGTCATACACCAAATTTGTATGTACGCCAAATTGACTATGCCAAATTGCCATATGCCAAATTGTCATGCGCCAAATTGACGTAGACCCGTCCATTTTGATGCTACCCCATCAAAACGTACTCTCTGCTGCCTGCCTTGCAGATAGGCTTTTACCCACTGAATAACCTTACTATGAATCCCTAACTTGGACATTTTTGAAACAAACTTGTCATGGGGTACCATGACAAAGGCCTGTTCAAAATCCAGGAATATAAGCATTTTGAATATATTCAATTAGACAAGCCAGTTGAGTGACACACACCCAAGCTGATTATCACTAAGGATGCCATTTTTCTCCAAATATCCCATAATATGTGAGAATAATATATGCTCAAAAGTCTTGCATACCACACTCATTAAAGAAACTGGCTTGTAGCACTTAGGATCTGCAGTATCCCCTGATTTGAAAACTGGCACAACGTTTGCGAGCCTCCAGCTAGATGGAACAATGGAACTGTCTAATGATTTCTAAAAATTTCCACCAAATAGTAGCTTACAATCCCAGAAAGTCTTTGACGAATAAATGGAGAAATGTTATCAGGGCCTCCTGCCTTATGGACCACTAATTTCTCCAAAAATTTCTCAATCCCCTCTCTTGTGATAACAACCTCATCCATTTGCCCTTGATAGTCATTTCCTGACACTGGTGAATACTCATCACTATTTGCAAATGTTTTTGAAAATGAATCATTAAAAATATTTGCAGCTATAAGGCTATCACTAACTAGGTTCCCTGACTGGTCTTTAATAGCTGGAACCTTATAAACCCCTTTTCTACACATTTTGAGGTACCCCCAGAAAGCTTTTGGATTGTTCTTGAGCCTTTCCCCCAAAACATCCCTATGGAATTCCTTGTAGGCCTTTTTAATAAGAGCTTTTGCCCTTCTCCTGGCTTCCTTATGGGCGACCTCACTATATGAATCCTGCTCCCTTAAGGTGAACATGAAGAAAACTGAATACCTAGTCTTCAATTTTAGTGGCCAGGGGCAAGGCGGTGAGAGCAGTGTCATTATTTAGGATCAGTTGTCCAGAGCAATGGGGAAATAGATTCGGACATGACCCATAGGATTAATGCAGGATGGCACTAATCCTGAGTGGAGACACGCAAGTGGGGTCCTATGCAACCACCGGGTCCCAGTGAAGTTGAAGGGTAAAGTGTACAAAACCATCGTTAGGCCTGCTATTCTGTATTGCTCAGAGTGTAGGGCAATCAGGAAGAACCATGAAAGGCAAATGCAAGTGGCTGAGATGCGAATACTGTGCTACATGTGTGGGGTGTCTAGATAAAACAGAATCTGAATTGATTACGTTAGGGGTAGCTTGGGGGGGTGGGAGACATCATGGAAAAGATGAGACAGAATCAGTTGAGGTGGTATGGGCATGTGATGAGGAGGGGAGAGGAGCTTATTAGGTCCATTGTGGGGGCTGTAGGTAATTGGGGGCACCAGAGGTAGACAAAGACCAAAGTGAATGTGGGAACAGGTGGTGCAGGTGGACATGGAGTTGTGCAGGAAGCAGGGGGACCTGGCGGGGGTGTAGGATTATAACCCACAGACCTGACCCTGCCTCAGGTGGGAGAAGGGTGAGATGATTATGATGGGCTTTAATTGCAACTGAATTTTAATGGTTTATTAAGGGAAATTAATAGTTTGATTGATTGGTTTGTGGGTTGGGGTGTAAGCCAGGCAGCCATAACAGGTCAACCCCTTAGGAGGCTGCCTGCAGGAGATGAGGAGGTAGGAGAAAGAACGAGGAAGAGGGTTAATTTGCAGCACCCAACGTTCATTACCAACCACCCAAGCTTACGTTCTTTACCAGCCACCCAAGCTATTAACAAGCACCCAAGCTTTAATGGATTAGTAACTGAATTTAATTGTGATGGAATTTTAATGGTTTATTAAGGGAAATTAATACCTTAATGAATTTGTAACAATTTAGTGATTAATTCCAAATTTCTAACCAATTAGTAACTGAATGTGCTAGTTAATGAACTTGTAATGAAATTGCATATTTAACAAAATTGTAATGATTTAGTAACTGAATATGCCAGTTAATAAACTTGTATTGATTTAGTAATGAAAAAAATTCGTTGTTTATCAACTTGTAATGGACATCTTTTAATCAAGGAAAATAAATGGGCCAGAAGACATGGCAAAGTGATTTTGCTGCATGACAATGCACCATCTAACAAAGCAAAACCAGTAAAAGATACTTTGAAATCACTTGGATGGGACATTCTTCCACACCCACCCAGTGTTGCCAGGTTTGAAGATTAAGAAGTAGCATTGCTGTACACCAAAAGTAGTGGATTTGAAGCATTTGTAGCCCAAATAGAAGTGAATCATTTTCCTACTCTGAACTTTCCTAATGAAATTTTACTTTTATTTGTTCTAGGTTAGGTTAATTTTATATGGTTATGTCTGGTTAGTTGGGTTAGCGTCTTGGGGAACTACAGGAAGTAAAGTAATTGGGATCAGGGATCTAGAACAATGGGGAGATAGATTCGAAAGTTACCCATAGAATCAATGGGGGATGGTGGAAGCAGAGACAGATAAGTGGAGTTCTGTGTGATAGGAGGGTCCTAATTAAGTAAAAGAGAAGTTTTGCAGGGCAGTGGTTAGGCCAGCTATGTTATTTTTATTTATTTATTTTATTTTTACACTGCAAGCAGCCTTATTTGGCTCATTCCTACATGCAGCATCAGCTGTAATGAGTAATAGTGCCAATGAGTTTGCCAACTCATGCAGGTATAAGTTCTCCTCTGAGAAAACAAGTCATGCACTTTTGTCATAAGCGAGGGCTTCACCCTGAGCCTCAGCTTACCCGGAATAGCCGCCTCCCAATTGTAGAGCCAGCCCAGTTTCTTGGTCTCCGTTTTGACAGCCATCTGATGTGGGTTCCACACTTGAAGGAGCTGAAGGCTATGTGCCTTCACTCCCTGAATATTCTGTGGTGCCTGCAGGGAAATGGTTTTTGGGCAGATCAAACTATGATGCTGCAACTATACCGATCACTTCTTCGATAATGTTGCGACTATTGCTGTGGCGTGTATGGCCTGGCTGCTCCATCTACTCTCGGGATGTTGGAGAGTGTACACCATGCTGGCACCTGGTTGTCCATTGGGGCATTCTGCACAAGTCCAGTGCTCAGCCTTTATGCTGAGACTAGTGAACTGTCACTAACTGTGTGGAAGCTGCATTTGAAGCTGCATGCACAACCAGCTTTTTTTAGTCACACTCTGCAATACCCATTCAACCAATGGCCAGAGGTTCCCCTCCATTTGGCATGTGGTGGATGGATTGTCACATTGGCCTGGGTGTGACTCTGCCTAGGGTGCAGCCTGTGGTGCTGGCCTCTGTACTGCCCTGGAGAGTACCAGAGCCAAGTTTTAATCGGATACTCACCACCTTCCCCAAAGTCAGTTCTGATAGTTCAGTGTACCAACAAGAGTTTGGACGTCTCTCTCTGACCTATCGGGGTGATGTTTTTGTTTACCCAGATGGGTTGAAGGATGGCACCTCTGTGAGTTGGTCAGTCTTTACTACTGGCCAGTTTTGTTGGTCACTGTGAACTCATCCAATGTTTGAAACACCAACCCTATCCTCCCTTCAGCTGTTGCATACCCTTTATAGCAGACATGCCATCATCCAAGGTGTGCACAGTTTGCTGCTCACAATTCATCAGCAGGGCAAGACAGTGTTGTTTATGTGGGTCCCAGGTCATGTTGCCATCATTGGCAATGAGAGGGCAGATGCCCATGCCCATCAGGTGGCCACCTGCCAGATGTACCTGACACTACTGTCCCCTCCTCTGATGCTCTCCCAATGGTGCAGCAGGCTGTCCATGAACAATGGCAGTCCCAGTGGTTTGCAGAGACCACCAACAAACTCCACACACTGAAGGACACTCCAGTGCACTTTGTGTCCTCATGCCACCAGTCATGGAGGGAGGAGGTTGTTCTTGCTCAGCTGCAAATTGGCCACACGTTCCTCACCCACTCCCACATACTATGGGGTGAGGATCAACCATGGTTTGACTGCTGTTAGGAGCCTCTCCCAGTGGCACACATGTTTAGTCACTGTGAGAGATACCATGAACTGAGATGCTGACTGGGAGTTAGTAGAGAACTCCCAACTTCACTTGGGGATAACCCCCAGGGTGTTGAGAGCTTGTTTGTATTTGTGAAAGAGGCTGGCATCTTTCACAAAATTAACCGTGACCTCCTTTTGCTTTTTATCTTTGTGTCTGTTTTGGCTTTTGCCCTTTCTATTTCTATGGTTGTTTAGGCTTTTGCCTCTTTGATCTTTATGTCTATTTTTGCTTTTGGCTGTTTTTATTCCACGTTATTTATTTGGCTATTGCCATTTTATTTTTATTAGTTTTTGTGGGCTTTTGCCCTTGTTTATTGTCACCATTGTGGGATGACGTTTGACACCCCAATCATGGTGATTGTTTTTCTGGGCCCTAATGACCTTTGTGGTCGATGAGCCCTAATACAAAAAAAGTTGGACCACCAGTCCAGGATGATCTTTTCAACCTGCTAGTGCATTTCTGAAAGCATAAGATTGTTCTTACTGCAGACATTGAGAAGATGTTTTGCCAAATCAACATAGCACATTAACATACTAGATTCCAATGCATTCTCTACCATTTCAATGTTCTACAACCTGTTGAATAATATGAACTACTTATAGTAACATATGGGATAGCAATTGCACCATTTTTTTAGCCACACAGTGCCTAAAGCAGCTAGCCCAAGAGGAAGGGACAACATTCCCCCTAGCTGCCACAGTCATTGAATCAGATGTCAACGTGGATGACATGCTGACTGGATGTGAGTCAATAGAAGATGGAAGGCTATTGATCAGCTAGCTACAGTAGCTTTGCAGCCTAGCCCACCTCTCCTTGCAGAAATGGGCCACCAACAGTAGCCAGCCCCTACATCACATCCCGGGAGAGCTGCAGGAGAAGTGGGCCTCCTTGGAATTTGAAGAGACCCTCAGAACAAAGGCCCTAAGAATCCACTGGACACCAACCACTAATGAATTCTACTTTACAGTTACACCAGGGAGGGATGCGATGACCAAATGCCAGATCCTGTCTGAAGCTGCAAGAGTATTTGAGCTACTTGGTTGGTTTACTCCAATCACAATCTGTGCCAAAATCCTCATTCAACAACTATGGCTGCTTCCACTGTAATGGGACAGTAAACTCCCAGACATTCCACCATTCCTGGCATTCCTACCAAGCTGATCTAAGGGATGTAACAAACCTTCCAATTCCACATTATTTAAAAAGCACACTATTTAAACCACATTATTTAAAAGGCTTATGCAGCAGCAGTATACCTTAGGACATGTGGCCCAGAAATAACCTCTATTTTGGTGGTGAATAAGGCTAAGGTTGCTCCCATTAAAAAATCTCTATTCTGAAGCTTGAACTTTGTGCTGCAGTGCTCTTTGCTAAGCTTATGAAAATTATTCAAACAGCCTTAAGCCTACCAATTAGTGCCATGTATGCCTGGAGTGATTCTGCCATTGTTCTCTCCTGGATGCACTGCCAGCCATCACAGTTAAGGTGTTTTGTGGCCAATTGTGTAGGTGAAGTTCAGCAGCTCTTGCCCCCAGCTTCCTGGCAACATGTAAAAGGGACCCAGTGCATTACCTGTCACCACACAAGGACGCCCACCCAGAACAACCTAATGGCTAACCTACCTTCTGCTCGGGGGAATCCCAGTCCAGCCTTCAGTTACACCAGGGTTGACTAAGCAAGACCAGTGTTGTTAAAAAATAGAAATGGTAGGGGGTTTTCAACAACAAAAGGCTACATTGGGGTATTTCTTTGTTTAGCAACACATGCCATTCACCTAGAGCTGATAGGTAGCCTGAGTTCTGAAGCCTTCCTTGCTGCCTTCAGGCGATTTCTCAGCATTCATGCAGTTGCTACAGCCATGTATAGTGACAGAGGAACAAATTTTCAGAGTGCCTCTCATGAGCTCTGCAAATTTTTTAAATCACCATACTATATCAAGTATTTCCCAAGGGATATGGTCCAATCCACCAGCTGTTCCCCACATTGGGGAATTATGGGAGGTGGGGTCAAATCTATGAAAACCCACTTAGTATGTACTGTGGGTAAGGCCACCCTTACCTTTGAAGAAATGACCACAGCTCTGAAACAGATAGAGGTAATCCTTAATTCACATCCAATCAGCCCCTTGACCTCTTCCCCAGATGACCTCCAACCACTCCTGGTCATTTTCTGGTGGGATGGCCACTCACAGCCCTAACAGAACCAGACTACACAACACAACCATCAAATCATCTCCATCATTAGCAGCTTGTGCAGCAAAAGACCCAACATTTTTGGAATTGTTGGAGCAAGGAGTATATCACTTGGCTACAACAGTGACCCAAATGGTGGAAGAAGCAGGCAAACATCAAGGTGGGAGATCTTCTCTTCCTAAGGGAGAAGACTATGCCAACTTGATGGCAACTCGCATGGATAACAGAAGCTCATGCAGGCCTGGATGGACTTTTCAGAGTTGCAACATTGAAGACTGCCAATGGCACCTATCAACGCCCTATCACAATCATATATCCATTGCCTTTTGACTCTGAAGACAATGATTAATGACCTCAGTCTCACTTGAAATGCACATATTTCAAGGGGGGGGTCGGAATTGTTGCAGGGCCACAATTGCAAGTAAAGGGCACTAAGGTGACCAGGCCCATTGACTGCTCCCCTTCAGACCACAGGTTCACATCATTTGAATGCTGCTGTATTAATGTGTTCATTCAAGTTATATTCAAGCTAAATTTGGGCCTCCTTCTCCTTTATCTCTATTTCCAAGCATTGTGTTAATTGATTTTTCCTTCTCAATTTTTTTGAACTCAAGTTCAATTCTACATGCTTCATTCTCCTCCAACTTTTGAACTTCAATCTCTGATTCCTGGAGAGTGGCATTCATTGTCAGTTTTGCCTTCAGGAATGAACCATGGGCAGACTAGACTGCTACACTGCACCTCCCTAGCTGGCACATAGGGGAAACCCTACAGTGCAATTTCGAGGTGGCTATTTAGCCAGCCCTTGGATCAATTCTGGGGAAGAGTGAAATAAAATAGCTCCCATGGACCAAATCCCTCATGTGTCCATGAGGTAGAATTAGCACACTGTATCCCTGCATGTTATAAAAGGCAAATAAAATGGGTGACATTCTTGCCACTGTGTCAACTGTCTGTACCCAGAAGGACACACTGCTGCAACCCCCCCCCCCACTTATTTGGTTGTTGCCCACCTGGGGTCTGCAGGATTAATGGGGTGCCAGTCTGTGCCAGCATCAGCTGCCAGATGGACCCTAACCCCATTCCAGTAGCCTATTGCAGCTCAACTGCCACTTCTGGCCCATTTTTAGACCCCCAGTAGTGGCGGTGCCAGCAACATTGGAGGTCACAGATGCTTCAGTGGGAGGCATCTCCCTTGAAGGCGAGGCTCAGGGAAGGGTGATGTTCAGCCCAGCCAGCATCCTCCAAAGAGGAAGTTGTTGGGTCCTCAGGGATTCAGGTGAATGAATAACCTTGTCCTTTGGATATTTACCCCTGCCCAACGGTTATTAGGTTCTTTCACAGATGTATGTGGATTAGTAATAACGTCTTCATTGAATGCATAGCTGCCCCTGTGTGTATGTTTTCCCTTCCTGATTCTATAATTCCTATACCAATTTATCAACAATCCTTTAAAGCATAACAAATACCTATGCATGTATTTCTAAGAACAGAAATCAATTAATTTTATTAAAATAACAATTAAGATATATTTGTATATAGATGTAAATAAAATAATACGAAAATAACCAAATCCTGTTTAACCCCCACCTTAGCTAAGGTTCTGATAAGTAATACAATATTGTGACAATCCCAATTTCATCAACCTAACAACGAGGAAAGGTAACATCACTTCAAGAAAATCAAATCATTAGCTGTAAAATAATAATCAACAAAAATAGATAATAATATATTTATCTAGGGTCTGTGTTAGTATTTTTAAATCTTCTATACCTGAAGAAGAAAAATATTGTAATATATCTAGATCATTAAAAAGAAGGGTGTTTGTTTGTTTGTATTTCTTCTTCCATTTCTGGGTCGTTGGAGGAATCTTCATTTTAATCTTTTTCATAGGGATTTGTAAGGGAAAAAGAAAGGAAACGAATTTCCCTACCTTGTTGGTGCTACTGCTGGTAACTGTCATCTGGCAGCATTGGCTGCTGTTTGCTGATGATTTCTTCATACAGTAAGTATAATGCTTGGTAACATTGTCCTTCCAGCATGGTGAAGTTATTATATATTTTTATTTATTTGTTTTATCGGAGGATTGATTACTCCTGTTTTGTTTAGTTCCCTTTTTTGGTTTCTGTTATAGCATTACACGACACAGCACTAGACAACACACATTTCTCCACTCCACTCGTTCCAATACTTCACTGGTTAAGGAATGTGGTAAGTCCTTTTGATGATTAAAGTTAATAGTCACTGGTTAGGTCCCTTCAGGTTAGAAGTTTGTATTTTCCAAAGTCTTGTTCTGGTGAACAACTCTCTGATGGTTGTTGGCAATTACAGTTTACCGTGAGTCCAAAATAACTTCCTCACTGGCTTGTTCTGTCTCTCTCTCCCTCTCTGCTCTTACCTTGCTAGTGGTATTTATAATGTTGAAATTTTTGAAACACACATGCAATTGGCTAGGGAACCTGACCCAGGGGTTGGTATATGTTTGTGAGTGCATGAGCATGTGATATTTCCATCTATTGTCCCAAATCTGGGATCTGTTCTCTATATTTTGTTAATGTATAGGTTTCTAATACCTCCAAAGGAATCTTAATTAAGAATCTTTTGTTTAAGCATGGGATGGATGTATAACAGAAGAAGGGCATTGTTTTTGGATTAAAATTCTTTTATTTTTAATTGTTTACTTCTTACAGGTGTATGATAGACTGGAATGTGGACATACTAAGTGCAGGTAAGGGTTCATTTTACTATGTTGGGGGTCTAGGGGCCTAACAACTATTTTGGGAGGTCTATGGCCTAACAAAATGGTGGGTGAGACAGGAACAAAGAAACTGGTAAACACCCCACTCCAGCAGCTGGGCACAATTCTTTGGTTCGACTGCCCAGGCTCACTGGCCAACAGCCAATTATCATATAGTAAAAATAGTTAATATCAATAATATAATAATAATGATTACTTATACTATTATTCATTGAATTTTAATCAATGTGACATTATTGAACTTCAATAAGCCCAAGGCCCTGAGCAAACTATATCCGCCCCTAACCCAATGTTAGGCACTCCTCCCTTTTCTACCATGGGAAGGAGAAAAGGGCAGAATAGAAACAAGCCACCTAATGCCACTTGATGGTAAATCTCCTATAATGGAACTGTCAAAGTTTTTCCCACAAGAGGGACGAGATCACACTGCTGATCCCATGGCACATCCCCATCTATGTCTCCCTGCAGGAGATACTATGCCATTTCGTTTCATACAGACACCCAGCTGCAGGGAAGCAAACCTGTGGTAGTGATTGCTCAGGCCATGAGGAAGAACCATGAAAGGCAAATGCAAGTGGCTGAGATGCAAATGCTGCACTACATGAGTGGGGTGCCATGAGTTGACAGAATTGGGATGGGAAACATCACAGAAAAAAATGAGAGAATGGCCACTGATGTGGTATGGGCACATGATGAGGACGGGGAGGAGGAACTGATTAGGTCCATTATTGAGCTGCATGTGATTGGGGGCACCAGGAGTAGGGGAGACCAAAACGGACGTGGTATCAGGTAGTGCCAAAGGACATGGAGGCATGTGGGTTGGCGGGGGACTTGTTGGGGGATAACGGGGAGTGACTCACCCCTGACGGGATGAGAGTGAGATGATGACTATATGTGAAGTGGTTTATTGTATTATTTGAGAGTTATCATTTGTACACTGCTGCTAGTCACCTTTATGACATTTATTGTAAATAACAGGTTTCCAGTGAAATTCATGTAATCACTTGTTATTGAATTGTCATTTTCGATGCCATGAACTTTTATCATGTTAGATAATTTATTGGAACGTTTTAGCACGGAATTTTTTACTACTATATCAAATAAATAAAGTGCTAGATGCAGTTGAATAGATTAATGGACATTATTTATTAATGATAATGGCTTATCAAAACAAGTACCTGAATAAACTTTGAATATTATCAAATAGTGACCTGATGCTGTACAAACATTTCAATTTGTTTGCGTTTTACTTCCACATTGTTGTTCTTATTCATTTTAAGGATAGAGAACAGCAAGTGCAGATCACTTTATAGCATATTGTCGAGTAGAATTTCATACTTACACACACATTTAATTAGGTAAGTTGTATTGCTGTTTAAATCTTGTTTTTATAAATAACAATTTTGAATCAATGCATTATATCTAGCCCATATTACTAATTCATTTTCATACCTGTGTGTAATTAGAAACTCCATTTTTGATCTTACATACCAGTGGCTTCTAGATAGCATGCATGGCTTGTGATCATTATTTGTGGGTTCATTCCTGGTGGCCACTATCGGATGACAGCATTCAAAAGCGGGAAGTATAATGTAGCTGTGGCCCAGTGTGCTCTGCACAATGCAAGCTGCTTCTTAAAAATCCTTCCTACAAGTTCATTCTGAAATTGAGCCTGCTTTAGGAGAAGAGCGGTTGATTGTAAATTTCATAACAAACATAACCTAACTTTGACTGACGATATTGGTCTGTGAGGCAGGGCCTTATTTGTAAACGAAGTAGAATCATTCATAGGAGAACCCCTCGTCTATGGTTCCAGATATATATTTAGTGCTCAGTCGAGAAATTTGGAGGAGACTTCTTTAACCCTGCAATGCTACTGTTCGAAAATGACCCCCATTATGCTACACAAGGGTACAGGTGTACCCCAATTTCAAACCCAGTTCTCCATACTTAACAATGAATTTATTGCATTTACAGTGCAATTTTATGAAAGAATAATTCAATCAGAAATCGGAAACATAGAACAGTATCATTATAAGCAATTTGAATAATTTTAATCAGCAATTTTAAGAAAATGGATATTTTGCCCTTTATGCGCTGTGAATGGCTTTTCCTGCAAGGCGTGCAAGCTTTCAATGCAATTCCTATGGCCATTTAAACATTACACAAATGCTACACAGGGGTACAGGAGTACCCCACCCATCATTATTTGAATAAAGAAAAGCAATTAACCACCAATCTGTGACTTATCCGATAGTTCTACCTACCATGTGAAAATACAGTGAATCCCATTGTGCCAGGGTCACCCACAGAGAAGAGAGAGGAAAAAGAAAAACCCTGGGGTACACCAGTACCCCTGTGTAGCAATGGAGGGTTAAAACGTAAATTTAGAGCGCCATTTTGTGGACTCCTTTTTGTCATTCATCCTCCCACATGTTCAACACATGAAATGAAAATAGACCCCAGATCCCATCTTTGAACTAAGAGTGGACCAATATCAAAGAAGTTATGATTTAAATCACCTGTTAGGACTTTGCTGCCTCCTGGGACCTGAGACTGCTGGGCTAACAAGGAATCTAAAGACCGCTGGGTAGTCCCAAATATAGAATGCAGGTTCTAGCTGTTAGGGTGGGTATATGTAAGGGCCATTGGCAAACGTGTGAATGTGGTTCTGGATGGAAAGACAGAGAGCTGCCCCCTTCAGGCTGCTTCGGTTCTATGGTGAAATTCGTTGGGGCAATGGCATCAAATTGTCCTGCACACCAAGCAAAGCTTCACATTTGTGTCTTGTCAGCTGTCGCGATGCAATGTCTGTGCGACGACGTTGTGGCAAATAAAGTGCCTACATACGTGTACCATGCATCCTCAGGACAAGTAACAAGAGAAAAGGGCGCTACCAATGCTTCTTGCCCTTTGCACCACACCTGAATTTACACCACAGGCTCAGATAGACAGTATTAACATCTTTATGCAGCTGATTACCCTATCTATGTAAAGGTGCGACCCCTTGAATATTTTTGCATGTTTTCTTTTACACCTAGTTCAGCATGTTCAACATGTTTTCCTTTTTGCTTAGGTTAAGCCTAGTGCAGTGGCATTCACTAGAAGCAAAATTAGTGCATGTGCAACCACGAAGATAGTGGTACTGACATGGGTGGTCGCTCAGGAAACTGGGTACTGCTAATACCCAAAAATCGTACTGTAAAAGCGTAGTGTTTGTACCCAAAAAGCATAGTGTCTGTGCTGTCTATGCATTAGAACTATGCAGTGGACGGGTCTCTAATGACCTTGTAGTTGATGGGACCTAAAACACCAACAAACAACAAAAAAACCAAGATAGTGACATCAAATACAGTCACTAAAGGCTGCTTCACACTGTGTGGAGTAGCAAGTCAAGTAACATGTTACTTACCTGCCCCCAGGTGGGTAAGTAGCAAAAAAGTGATCACATGCAAGTTGTTAAGTGCACAGGCGCCAATACATTAAGGCGCAGTTCCACTAGACAGTAACTGTTATAGCAGTTTGCTAACAGTAACTGTTAACTTTGACCAAACATGTAAAGCAAACTGTTATGACAGTTCAGTTGCAAGAAAGCTTCAATAGAAACACAACAAGCTGCTGCCTTCCTTGGGTTGTAATAGATCAACCATTTACCAAAGAAAAAGAAAAAAACCCTGTCACCAAGTTTGGGTAAACAGGTTCCTAATGAGGCAGAATGATTTGTGTAGAAAATCAAATTCTATCCCTAGAAACTCCCATGCTTCTATTTTCTTCACTTGGTTTTTGTAATCCCTGCATTTTATGTTCCACAGGCATTCAATAATAATATCATCATCATCGTCATGCCCTTATCCCGCCTGTGAGAAGGTCTGGTCTGCAGGTTCCAGCCCTCCACTCGTCTATCTGCCACCACGTCCCATCCACCCACAGCACTGCCATATCCTTATAGACAACCTGCTCCACCTGCCCCAGGTCCTACCCACCACCTGCATCCCTGGGATGGACCTAACGAACTCCTCTTCCCTTCTCCTTATTATGTTTCCATACCACCTCAGCCTAATCTCCCTCATTCTTTGGGGATGTCGACCACCCCCAGGCTACCTCTAATATACTCATTTCTAATTTATTAACAATGTAATAAAATAATATAATATAATAAAGTAAATTAGATAAGAGTGGCCAAGTTGCATTGGGCACACCAGTTCTTGCCAGATCACTGAAGTTAAGCAATGCAAACCCAAGTTAGTACCAAGTTGGGTGACTGGTAGTGAACGTTGGGTGCTGGTAACTTCCTCTCTCCTATGTCCCCTAGACCTGCACCTCCTAACCCATGAGTAGCTTCCTTAGGGCTTCTGCATGTTATGGCTGCTTGACCACATACATACAGTGCATTCATTAATTAAAAGGCATTCAAACTACAGTAAATAAAATGGATTAATGAAAAAAATTAATTAATTCTATAACTATTGATCAAATACACTATTTCATTATTAAAAACAACGTGATATTTTGATGATGATGCACGTGGAGCATGATTTTCAGTTTCAGCAATATTTAATTGCCCTAACTGTTAGTAAGAACTGTGAAGAGTAGAAAATTTTCTACTTGGAATTCTGGGTAACAGTTGCTGTTATAACAGCTGAACTGTTATAACAATAGGGGGACCACGCCTTTAGACAACAGTTAAGTATTAGACGGAATTTTTGTGCAGCTGGCTGCTGGCCAAAACTCTGAAAGTCCTGCTTTCCTTGCTCCCCCACAATGCCTTCACAGCAACAACCAATCAGAAGCTGTAATTCAGCAGTGAGGGATTGTGGGAAGGCATATAATGTGTTGGAAGCGAATTTGTTTGTGTGTTTGCACTTCCAATTTGTTGGGAGTGAATCGATCCATTTTACTTGACGTTTTTACTTCATCACTTGCCAGTTTTGGCTGATCACACGTGGCAGGTTGGAGCTTGTTACATAGCCCAGTGTTAAGCAGCCTTAAGACCAATCACACCTGTACTGGTTCATTGTAGGCACAACTAGGACATGTGGTGAATGATTTTGAAAATGTCTGCTAGGTGGTGTACAGGGCACATATATGTAACAGCCATTTTTATGTATGCAGTGGATGTCATCTGCAATGCAATCCACCAATCACATGCATAAACCAGTGCTACATGGGGAAAGCAGTTGACTGTCTCTTAACTGCACTTTCCCACCCATTGCTTGCCTCCTTCCCAAAAAAATCCTCCAAATCCCTAACAGACCCTGCCTTAAGAATTTTGCTGCTCTGGAGAAAATGACCCTGGTGCTTTTTTGGTGCAGGAAAACTGTGGCATGGTTTTGGCTGCAAAGCCTAACCTCGTGGCATTTTCCAGCTGATACCAACTGCTGTAGTGCAGCTTGCCGTCTTCTCAGTCAGTTGGCACGTGGCGCTTGCAGTGGGGCATCCACAGCAGACAGCAGAAGTTTAATAGAGATTTTTTCCAGGTGAGTGTGAGACCTCCACTCACTTGGTAATGATTCAACAATTAATGAGTGTCTCCTGTGGGCTGGATGGCACCCCCCACAGGTAGCTGTGACACTATTACCATGGGTACTGGACGTCTGACTTGGGTGGTTGCAGTCACACCTGTCACACCAAATAAGGGGGCTAGACTGAGACTAGGGATGTGGAATATGGGGACCCTTTTTGGGAAAACTGGGGAACTAGTCACAATGTTGCAATGCTACAATGTTGCAATGTCAGCAATGCTACCACTATTGCTGCAGATTCTGGACATCTGATGGGTGCCCCCAGTCAGTACTGTTACTCAAACTAGGGGGCCATACTAAGATTAGGGGCATGGAATATTGGGATACTTATGGAAAACTGGGGAACTAGTTGCAACCCTAAGCATAGGAAGATCAGTATTGCATTCCTCCAGGAGTCCAAGTGGAAGGGTAATAGGTCAAGGGCCCTGGGGGAGGGTTACAAGCTGATCTATGCAGGTAGTGAAGAGGGACAAAATGGGGTGGGAATTATATTAAGTAGTGATTTGCTGCAGCACAAACATGGTAATTGTGTGGAATTAGTTTTTGGGTTCTTTAAATCTTGTATGATAGATGGTTTCTGTGAGGATCATCTTGCTCAAATATTTCTAGTAATACAAAGATGAAGGTGCCTATTTAAACCCTATTCATAGCCGAACTGTAATCCTGCATTTAGCACAGCATATTCTTTCAGGGGTGGAGCTGGGTAGCCCAAAGATAGTCTGTTTAATTCGTGTGAGGTGGGTTGCTACTTTCAACCTTATAACACTGTTGTCTAACACACTGGTTCCCAAAAAGGGCGATATCGCCCCTAGGGTTAGTGGTTTGATCAAGAGAGGCGATGGTAACCTTGGTTGCACTTGGGGGCGTTTTGTTAAAATAGTGGGTGGTGAAAGCATGAAGACGAATGTTTCACCATAGGGTGCACCACCTGTGTATGGTAGGTAGGGTGACCATCCGTCCCGGATTTTCTGGGACAGTCCCGAATTTCAGCTCTGTGTCCCGCATGGATATGCGTCCCAGAATTCACAATCCATTTAGTAATTTGTCACAATAAATTTAGCCTCTATAGTATTTCCGAATACAAATGGCTAAAGTGGAGACAGTTTGTATGGCCCAGAGTTTTGGGCAGTAAAGAAGAACCATGAAAGGAAAACGAAAGTGACAAAGATGTGAATCCTGAGCTACCTCAGTGGAGGGTCACGAGAGGACAGGATCCAAAACGACTAATTAATGGTTGTTAGGTGTGAGAAACACTGCAGAAAAGATTAGAGAAATTAGGTTGAGGTGGTATAGACATGTGATTAGGAGGAAGTTATTCTCTCCATTATGGGACTGCAGGTGATTGGTGGCACCAGGAGTAGGTGAAGACCAAAACGGATGTGGAAACAGGTGGTACAACGGGACATACAGTAAAGACGTTTGGGGTGGAGGGGAGGCTGATAAGGGATAGATAGGAGTGGAGGATAAGAACTCACAGACCCGACCCTGCCACAGGCAGGATAAGGGTGAGACGATCATGAGTATTTCCAAAGATGGATCACATTATTTTTAGAGCTTTTCATTGGTGGTGTTGAGCGTATAACGATTTGCCATTTGAAGCATATTTTTGTGTGGGGAGGGACATCGGCAAAATACAACAATCATCTGCGCAAATTTTTCATACTTTCAATACTTTTAACTGCATTTGTATGTTTTATTTTCATTTATTTATTGTTTTTTAAATAGGGTTTTGAAAAGACTTTGAAAAAGATTTTGAAAAGAGAAAAAAAATTTTTCTTGGATGACGGGAGGGGGGGGGGGTCAATGTCCCGGTGTGGCCCACGTTAAAAATGGTCACCCTAATGGTAGGGTAACATTATTTTCCAGGGAAACACAAAATGCAAGCTACAACTAATTAGCGGTTTATCCTTCTCACTAGGATTATTCTTGGGTCTCTAATGACTTTGTAGTTGAAGGGACCTTAAACTCCAACAAACAACAACAACTAGGATTATTCTTAATTTTCTTTATACTTCTTTTATCATATCATTTGCACGCACGGATCCAGGATGGGGTTTTTGGGGTTGCAATCCCCCTCTATGCACA
>JAAFCE010009125.1:8716189-8765563 GCA_013389805.1 Trigoniulus corallinus | reverse complement strand
CAAACGTAACTATGATTTATTGTTATAACCAGTGGCGGATCCAGGATTTTCGTCCGGGGGGTTGAGCTAATACAGGGGAGGGGGGTTGAGCTAACGCTCGAATATATTATGTGCATAAGTTTATATGTGCCTGGGGGGTTGCAACCCCCAAATCCCCACCCTGGATCTGCTCATGGTTATAACTAATCTTAACCATTAACAGCCAACGGGAGATCAAAAAAAATCTCCAACCAGAAATTTTAATGCCATTTTTCTGATTTTTTTCTTAATAAAGATGAAAAAAATAACTACTGACTGATTTTTCCTGCTGAATCGAATGGTGAAGTGTGTAGAAAGATTGAAGCGTCCATTTTTGCTCAAAAGGTCACTTCTCAGGTCAAACTATGTGATAATGGCAATTGATGTAGCATTACTAATTGTTTTGAATGTTTTGATTGATAATCTTATTGTAATTTGTTCAGTTTGTGCATATTCTTCAGAAATGCGCATGCATCTGTTTACTGCATAAGAGCTCATTATGAATTCCCACCCTTATGCCCAAATCCGCTGTTTTTCGACCTGCATTCAATTAAAGACATTTTCTTATGTGAAAATTCTATTTCTTAGCTTCTGACGGAGACTAATCTTTTCCTCTTATAAATAAGCTTTAATTTTTTCTATTTTTCATCTAAATATTTCAATCCGTTCAAAAGTTACAGCCCATCAAAGTTAGGAGACCGATTCTGTCTCCCATTGGCTGTTAATGGTGACGAAACAACGTTGGCTGTCGAAGGGTTAAAAGTTCAAACAGGGACAGCCTTCTAGTGAAAAGTACAGGCAACAGCTTGGGGCCCCCCATATCATAAGGGCAATTTTAACTTCTGGGTCTCCCAAATTTTACTTGCCCAGGCGGTCCCACTTCATAAAGCTGGTGCTGATTTCAAGTGTCTTACAAGAGCACAACTGTTTTACTATATCTTTTTGCCTGTTCATTTGAAGAAGTGAATTTCCATGGGGGTGCTGAGTAATGCTTTTCTGAAAAGGGGGCGTTAGAACAAATAACCTTGGAAACCTATGGTCTAACAAATGTCTGTGTTTTCAGCTCCTTGGGGCAAATGGATACCTGGCCTATATGGGGAAAAGGGAAGGGACAACGCAACTTCTAATCCTTTACCCACCCATGGCAGGTTCAGGTAATGGAGTCTAGGGCAAGATTACAAGCAGGGCAGGATGACTAATGACTTAATTATCAATTTTCCTGATAGTTGGCAACACCATAGGAATGCTACTAGGAGTTCTCATGACTAGGCAATAAAAAGTTGTGTTGTCAAGGCACTGTTGCCATTACAATATTATTTACCAAGGTTCATTGTTTTCCTGGTGTGTGCTGTAATTATCCATATTCGGGAAATAGGATATAAGCCTACTATATTTATTCTAATTAATAGTGCCCTCTAATAAACAGCACCCTCCAATAACCAGCACACCTTCAAGGTGAAAAAAATAATAAACAGTGCCCTCTAATGAATGGCACACTGATTATCAAAGGCACTGAATTCATCATTATTATCACAATACCCTTATCCTGCCTGTGCCAGGGTCAGGTCTGTGGGTCCATTGAACATGCTGTGACTGGTGTCATCCCAGCCAGGCAACTAGATTTGCATTTTAGGGCCCATTGACTACAATGGTCATTAGGGCAGGTATCTGGAACCCATAGGAATATTGGCTGGGTTTTCAGTGGGAGGTGCCTTAATAAAGGTACTAAAATATAAACAGCATGCTGCTTATTAGAATAAATACGATAATTAATATAGTGGTAAGCCACAAAGCAATCTATTAGCATTTTCATCTACCTTAAGCCAGGTTTACATGGTTCAGTTTTCACAATCATCCTGGATAATTCCGTCAAAGTGATTGTCCTATTCCCTCAAAGTGATCCATATTCATTCAAAGTGATCATCCAGGATGATGGAATGAAGAAAGTTGGGTCGTGTTCAACTTTTTGATCACTCTGGGTGATTCACTGGGGTTAATTCTCGCACAAGAGCATGAATTCTCACACATTTATCAATGAAATTATTTAAATATATTAACTAGATATTAAGAGTATACTAAATCCGAAGGAGTTGATGGACAATGCGTCCGTATACACAAGTAGTAAGGAACTGACTCTCTAGCTACAAATTCGTTTTCTTTTGTAATTCTAAAATTTTCAAAGATTTATAGAATTCAAGAAGTTAAATTTAAATTCAAAATCTGTGCGCGATGCCATGAAGTCGCACAAGAAAGCTATGTCATCACATGACATATGTGACTCACTACACCATCATGTACCACATGGGACCTTGCCCCAACTCAGTCCTGCATTGAACCTAGAACTACTGATGCAGTTGCAGTGCATGTTACCCACTTCATGATGTCCTGGCAATTGGGTGAATACAACAATGGGTGAAGGACAATTGGGTGATTATGATAATTGAGTTAATGCAAGAGTTGGACAAAAAACATGTTTTTGTTCTTTTCATGATGAGTCAGAGTGCTGGGTAGTTAGGAAGAACCATGAAAAGCCAAATGCAAGTGGCTGAGATGCGAATGCTGCGCTACATGTGTGGGGTGTCTAGATCTTACCGAGTCAGAAATGATTACGTTATAGGTAGCTTGGGGTGGGGGACATTGCGGAAAAGGTGAGAGAAAATCGGTTGAGGTGATATGGGCATGTGATGAGGACGGGAGAGGAAGAGCTTATTAGGTCCATTGTGGGACTGCAGGGGATCAGGGGGGGGGGGGACAAGAGATAGAGGAAGACCAAAGCAAACGTGGGAACAGGTGGTGCAGGCGGACATGAAGGTGTGCGGGGTGGAGAGGGACTTTAATGATCGTCTGAGGGGACTTTAATGGCCATGTGGGCAAGGAGGGACAAGGATATGGGGTCGTCCATGGCGGATGGGGATATGGCCAACTCTTAGCAGAGAGACAAAAAGTCCTTGATACAGCACATGGTGGGAGAGTTGGATTGTCCCACTGTTCAAGGGCAAAGGTGATGCCCAGGACTGTGGGAACTTTATAGAGGCATTAAGCCAATGAGCGATTCTATGAAACTGTGGGATAGGGCCATAGAATGCCACCTCAGAAATCGTAATAGTGTCTGAGGAAACCAGTTTGGGTTTATGCCCGGTAGGTCAACAATGGAACCCATCTTTATTCTATGACAGATGGTGGAGAAACAGAGCAGTAAAGCAGGACCTGCATGCGACCTGCATTGCCCTAGAAAAGGCCTATGATCAGGGGCTGATCTACATTGGGACTAATAGGGCCTCCAATGTCAAGGGGCCACAAAAATTGAAGTATCATAAACTTTTAATAATTTTTGATTAAAAATGAGCATTTATCATATAGTAAAAATAGTTAATATTAATAACATGGTAATAATGATTATTTATGCTACCATAAAATCTCACGTAGTGCCCGTGGATTATATGCAAAACATAGGGTCATTTAGTGCAGACTATATGTGAGGGCGGACTATACATGAGTACGGACTGTAAATGAAACCAAGGGTTCTCAATGAAAACATTTTATTAAACTGAACAACACGACTTTACACAGTACGTTGTTATTTATATGATAATGCAATGTAAAATCTTTCATATTTCAATTTCATCGTCACAGCAATCTGACATTTTCTGTTCAAATTCATTTGATCCCGTTGCCCCTACAAGTTGCGCCACTAGCTAAGTAGGAATTTTAAAGTGTGTACTATACACGAGTGCGGACTATATTTGAAACATACCCATCGCTAATGCGACTATAGACGGGTGCAGACTATATTTGAGATGCAAACTTTACGTGAGAATTTACGGTATTATTCATTAAATTTTAATCAATGTGACATTATTGAACTTCAATAAGCCCTGGGCTCCGAGCAACCTAGATCCACATCTGCCTATGATAGTGTCCCACGATAGGCAGTATGGGATGTTCTAAGAAAAAAGGGAGTGGATGAAGGGCATGTCAGTGGTTCCACCACAGCATTAGGGAATGGGGGAGTACTGGTAGCTTCAAGGGGAAGGTAGGGTTTCATCATGGATCAGCGATCAGCCCATATATACCGTAATTATTCTAATAAACGGCGCCCTCCAATAACCGGCGCACCTTTCAGCTGAAGAGACAATAATAAACGGCGCCCATGCAAGTGATCATGCAAGTTAACTTGAATTTTTTTAATGATTAACCCTTTAATGCTACACAGGGGTACTGGTATCATCATCATCATCACACCCTTATCCAGCCTGTGGCAGGGTAGGGTCCGTGGGTCCATTGAACATGTTATGAATGGGAACACCCCAGACAGGCGTCTGGAACCAGCAGGAATATTGGCTGGTTGTCTGTGTGGGGATGCCGGCCTACCACACTGATCCAACACCACATTTTACAACAAAAATATAAATTTTGGCAGGTAAATTAATGCTTTGTCAGTTTTAATATTGCGTGGTGTCTGACCTATTGCACAACAACTATACTGCAATAAGGAATCAGGCTCATGCCTGACCAGAGGTACTGGTGTACCCCAGGGTTTTTCTTCCTCCTCTCTGTTCTGTGGGTGACCCTGGTGCAATGCGATTCACAGTATTTTCACATGATAGATTGAACTTCCTAATAAGGCACAGTCGTGTAAACTAAGCTTTAGTGCAGATATTGTTGAAAGAAAAGTTTCAAAGAGGAAATATGCTTTAGCATTTCAATTGTTGGCAATTTCTGCAGTTGAAAATGGTAGTAATCGTAATGTGGCTAAGCCTCTACAGTTATCTGAATCTAGGGTAAGGATTTAAATTTTAAATGAACCATTGATTATTTTTCTTAACTTCATTTTGCCAACAAATTCAGATGCAAGAGTGGCATCAGCAAAAATCAAAATTAATGAAATCAACTTGTCCGGCTAAAAAGTTTCCATTTATAAATTGAAAAAAAAATAATAAACGGCGCAACAAAAAAGGCCTTTGAAAGAATAAACGGCGCGCCGTTTATTAGAATAATTACGGTATTTGCTTTGGCAATGGATGGCCTGATAACTTGAATAGGGGAATGAGCCCCAGTGCTTGGTATTTGCTGACGATGTAGGAAGGTTACAGAAGTCCCAAGAGGAGGTTCAACATGGCTTACAGGATATTACAGTGGCAATGGCAAGTGCGGCCATGTTGCGTTGGAGTGCGGCCAAGTTGCATTGGACACACCAGTTCCCGTTAGATCACTGAAGTTAAGCAGCGCACACTCACGTCAATACCAACTTGGGTGGTTGGTAAAGAACGTTGGGTGCTGCAAATTAGCCTTCTTTCTCGTCCTTTCACCTATCTCCTCATCTCCTGCGGGCAGCCTCCTAAGGGGGGTTGACCTGTTATGGCTGCCTGGCAGCCAGGGTGGCTAAAGTGGAGTGCTGTGTGACCACACAGTCCTAATAAAGTTGAAAGGCAAGGTGTACAACACTGTAGTTAGGCCTGCTATGCCGTATGGAAGAACCGTGAGAGGAGGATGCAAGTGGCCAAGATGCAAATGCTGCATTACATGAGTGGGGTGGCATGTTCTGAGAGCGTGTGCAAACGAGTATGTATGAGCTGGGTGATGAGGGCTGAGTCATGAGAAGAGGGGAAGAGGAGCTCGTTAAGTCCATTCCAGGAATGCAGGTGTTTGGTAGGACGAGACTGAAGCTAGTGTGGGAACAGGTTGTCCATAAGGATATGGCAGCGTGTGGGGTGGAAGGGGACCTGTTTGGAGATAGACGGGAGTGGAGGGCTAGAACCCACAGACCCCACCCTGCCACAAGCGGGATTAGGTTGTGATGATAATGATGATGATAACTCAGAGAAAGGTCCGAATGAACAATGCTGTTTTTCTAAATAAAAACAGAATAACAAAAACCGCCATTTGCCCTCCCAGGGGCGAAACATCCGAGGGTCAAAATGTGTGGGGGCAAAAGGTCGGAGGCGAAACGTTGGGGGTGAAATGTCAGAGGCAAAACTTCTGTAAACTGTATAGACACATAATGAAAAGAGAGGAGGAGCTCCTTAGGTTCATTTCAGGAATGCAGCTAGTTGGAAGTACCCAGGGCAGGGAGAGAGCAAAGCAGATGTGTGAGCAGGTCGTCCATAAGGATGTGGTAGTGTGTGAGGTGGACAGAGACCTGGTGGGAGATAGATGGAAGTGGAGGGCTAGAACCCACAGATCCAAACCTACCACAGGCAGGATAGGGGTATGATTATGTAATGCTAACCAAGTCTAGTAGGTTAGATGATAGAAATGGCCCACATGTGGTCTCGAATATCTGTATTACTTACTGTTATTATGCAATAGGTCAGACACCGACAAAACAGATATGCCGGTGCCACCTGTCAAAGTGTCCGGGTGTCACGCGTCAAAGTGTCTGGCCGGACACTTTGAGGTACCTCAATCTGTCCAGTGTGTCCGCTTTAACGTCAAAGTGTCCCGGCCGTTTTCCATTTTACCCGGTTAGGTTTTTTTGTTCCTTGGTGTTTTAGGGCAAAATTATTGCGAAAAACAAGTATTTTTATAAATAAACATTATTTTTGTAATGACAGAATTGCAACTTGAGTGTGGTGACGTTAAGGCCAGGCAGAAGGAAAGCAGAATTGAGATTTCTCTGTGTCTATAAAAATGAGATTCACAGAATCGATATGTATCTTCTTCGCGGGAGAAGGGCGGGGGACCAAAATACCAAAAGCAGAGATCATTGTAAAGGTATATACCAAAGACAATTCATCACCTTCATCTTTCACCTCAATCGCTAGGTAAAATTAATAACCAGGTAAAATGGAAAGCGTACGTGCATCATCTACGACAGTGGTTCTCAATGCGTGTTCTACAAACAAATTAAATGCAGAAATAAAGGCGTTGGAAAAAAATTGGTACAATTTAACATAATTTTTGGATGGGATTGTAATCAGCAAACGACATAGTTGTTCGTTTTATTGTTATATGAGGTGGTTGTAATTACCAAGTGTAGAAAGTGTACAGGCTGACTTAAAGTTTATGTTGAGTTGTAAATGTTCCGTGCAAGTAAAATGTCACAGTGTAGCGTTCCGTGGCACCTTGATTCAAGTTGTATATCTTCTCTGCAGTGCATATGTGCTATGCAGAAAAGAGACTGATTCGGGCAACATCATACGTATCTAAATGGTGGACGCTTTGAGGTACTCAAAAATTGCCTCAAAGTGTCTGGCTGGACACTTTGAGGTAGACCCCGGACACTTTGACGTACCTCATGTGGTCTCGAAGGACGCGTGACACGCGTGACACCAGCAATATTTTGGCAGGTTCCAGACGCGTGACTAGAGTGCCCCCAGTCAGAGCATGTTCATTGGATCAGCAGACCCGACTCTGCTCCAGACACAAAAAGGGTATGATGATGTTAGATATGGTAAATTTAAACAATGAATTAGATGTGGCGTTCAATTAGAGGTTGGTGCTCTATTTTTCAACCTCTACACTGGGGTGGCAGTCTATTATAGGTGGCGGTCAATTAGATTTTATGATAATTAAAAAGTGAAAATCTCAAAAAATGTCGCTTACACTGTTTTATTGGAAAGGTGTTGATATGTAAATACCGGTATTCTGTGTATGATCTCTAACTGACAAGCAAGATATTTAATTAATCTAATTGGTCAACATTGT
Source organism: Trigoniulus corallinus (assembly GCA_013389805.1). Taxonomy (NCBI): domain Eukaryota; kingdom Metazoa; phylum Arthropoda; class Diplopoda; order Spirobolida; family Trigoniulidae; genus Trigoniulus; species Trigoniulus corallinus. Next base: position 8,757,898 of record JAAFCE010009125.1, on the reverse strand, counting down.
ACTATATTTCAGATTGAAGATGTCAGAAGAATACCCACATATTGTAAACTTTTCCAGTATTAGTCCTACCAGGAAAGATTTTCAGCAATTAAATAAGCTATATATAAAACACTACAATTCAAAGCCACAATTTTATGTACGGGCACCTGGAAGAGTGAATTTAATTGGGGAACATATCGACTACTGTGGATATGCTGTGTTACCAATGGCCATTGACCAGTGTATTCTTATGGCAGTAGGAGAAGATCCTCAACAAGTTTTAAGCATTGCAAATGCAGATGAAAAATTTGAGGCATTTACTTGCAAGCTAAATGAGATGACTATTGATAAATCAACACCTAAATGGTTCAACTATATTTTGGCAGGAGTTGTGGGAATTAAAGAACTCGTAAATCCTCCACAATTTAAAGGATTGAAATTGGCTGTCACAGGTAATATACCACCTGGTGCTGGACTGTCAAGCTCTAGTGCTTTAGTGTGTGCTACAGCACTTGCTGTTACTCATGCAAATGGGTAAGTCATAATGATTAACAGTATTTATATTACATGAATTACGATATTATCTCATGTGTACCGGCAGTCAACCCCGATGCCAATGGCCCGGCACCCCGGGATTATGCCACCCTTGCAGTATCTTGCCCAAGGAATCTCGGCGACCCGAATGAGTGTCCCCGTGTTGGGCTCCGTGGTGGGCAAGACCTGATGGTAGCCAATTCATAATTATTTATATTATGAGAACTAAACAGAGGCTGGGAGCCTCATCAAATAACAACACCCCTTTACCTTCTTCTCTTTTACTGTCATGTGTTGAGCCAGAAGATGGCAGGCTCGGTCCCACCCAACTGAGTGGGCCAGCTGCCATTGAGCTGATGGAGACAACAACTGCTTCAACTAAGAGGCCACGTTCCCCCAGGCAGCCAACTGGATCAGGGAACGCACCTGTGGCGTCTACAGCATTGGCACCTGCCCTTAACAAGAGGCAACGACCGCTTAATCTTAAGGTGCAGGTCTTAACCACCGATGCAAAGCATGTTCACACATCTAAGGTCTTAGGTGCAGTCAAAACAATTACCACACCTTCCTAACCTTACCGGTTTCCTTCCATCTCTGGGGATGATGGTGCAGCCTTGGGGAAGGCGTCGCCCTTTCTTATCGCTAAACCCATCAAGGGCATTGCCGGTATTGCCACAACGGAACTGCCAGGGTTTTCCCACAAGAAGGACGAGATCATACTGCTAATCTCACGACACAACCCATCTGCATCTCCCTCCCGGGGATCTTGTGTCATAGTGATACCCCCATTTCGTTATGGGAGTACACTTTATATGCAGACACCCGGGAGAGAGGAAGCCACCCTGTGGGAGGGGTGGCTATCCTAATCCGGAATTCCCGCATGCACGTGCCAGTGGCTTTACAGACGCCTCTGCAGGGGATCACGTCAATTTGGCGCATGACAATTTGGCGTGAGGCAATTTGGCGTACATACACATTCGGCGTATGGCAATTTGGCGTACGGAAAATTTGGCGTATGACAATTTGGCGTAAATACAAATTTGGCGTACGACAATTTGGCGTACGGAAAATTTGGCATATGACAATTTGGCGTACGAAATCTTGGCGTACATACCGATCTCTTGGGTGCACACATTTGTTCAAAATTGCAACTGTCATAACAAGTGGCAGATCCAGGATTTTCGTCGGGGAAGGGGGGGCGGGGGTTAGCTAATACAGGGGGGTTGAGCTAAACCTCACATATTATGCAAATATAAGTTTATATGTGCATGGGAGGGGTTGCAACCCCAAAATCCCCATCCTGGATCCGCACCTCTTTCACAAATACAAGCGAGCTCTCAACCACCTGGGGGTTATCCCCAAGCGAGGCAGAGAGCTCCCGACTGACTCCCAGTTGCTATCTCAGATTGCGGTATCTCTCACAGAGACTAAAGATATGCGCCACTGTGAGAGGCTCCCAACAGAAGTCACACCATGGCTGTTCCTCACCCCGTAAAATGTAGGAGTGGGTGAGGAACATGTGACCGATCCGAAGCCGAGCAAGCACAACCTCCTCGCTCTGCGACTGGCAGCACAAGGACCCCCAGTGCTCTCGGGTGTCCTTCAGTGTGCAGAGTTTGTTGGTGGTCTCTGCAAACCACTGGGCCCGCCATTGTTCATGGATGGCCTGCTGCACCATCGGGAGAGCATCACCTGATGGGCATGGGCATCTGCCCTCTCATTGACCATGATGCAAACATGCCCCGGGACCCACATGATCCACACTGTCTTGCCCTGCTTACGAATCACAAGCAGCAATCTGTGCACACCCTGGACGATGGCATGTCTGCCATATAGGGTGTTCAACAGCTGAATTGAGCATAAGGAGTCAGTCGCAACAACGAAGTGTCTGTCATTCAATACTTGGATGAGCTCCAGTGACCTGTGCAGAGCTGTGAGTTCTGCGGTTAAGACACTGGCGACGCCTGGAAGGCGGCCCCGTATGAGATGACCAGTTGTAAAGACTGACCAACCCACCGAGGAGCCATCCTTCAATCCATCGGTGTAAATAAAAACAAGGCCCCGATAGGTCAGAGTGAGGCGTCCAAACTCTTGTTGGTACACTGACCTATTGGTACTGTTTTTGGGTAAGGCTGCAAGCATTAAATCTAAGCTTGGCTCTAGCACTGTCCAGGGTGGCACATAGGCCGGCAGTACATTCTGCACCCTAGGCATAGTCACACCCAGTCCGGTAAGACCGTCCATCCACCGCACACCGAATGGAAAGGGAACCCCCGGGCGGCGGTCGAATGGCCGCCTCATAGTGTTACTAAAGACGGCCAGGTGTGTAGGGTGCTGTGGCTGTGTAATCGAGACGTGATCAAACGAGTGATCTGTAGAGCCGAAGCATCACCGTTTCATCTGCCCCAAAACCAGTTCCCTGCAGGCACCGCAGAATATTCAGGGAGCGAAGACACTTAGCCTTCAGCTCCTTCAAGTGAGGGACCCATGTCAGACAGCTGTCAAAACTGAGACCAAGAAACCGGGCTGCCTCTACAACTGGGAGGAAGCGGCCTTCAAGGGTAAGCTGAGGCTCAGCTGAGGCTTACGAAAGAGGAGCATGACATTTGTTTTGTTAGGAGAGAACTTATAGCCACTAGAGGTGGCAAACTCGTTGGCACTATTTAGTGCCAGTTGCAGCTGACGCTCAATGCTATGCATCGTGCAAGCCCAGTACCTAATAGAGAAGTCGTCCACAAATAGGGACGACTTTACCAGGGGTGAACGGAGGATGGTAGGCCGTTCACTAAAACAGCAAAGAGCGTCACACTCAAGACGCTCCCCTGTGAGACACCATTCTCCTGCAGGAAGGCCGAGGAGTAGGTGTTACCCACACGCACTCTGAAGGACCGTTCGGACAAAAAGCTATGGAGGAATAGGAGCAGATTACCGCTGAGCCCCCCTGGTGCAAGGTCTCCAGTATACCATGGCGCCATGTGGTATCATATGCCTTCTCCACATCAAAGAAGACAGCCACTAAGTGCTGTCTGTGGAGAAAGGCCTCATGTACTGCAGTCTCCAGTGAGATCAGATGATCCACCAAAGACCTGCCAGCACAGAAGCCACATTGGGCATCGGCAAAAAGGTGGTGCCAATCCAGATACCACACCAGGCGCCAATTAACCATTCGTTCCATGGTTTTGCAAAGACAGCTCGTCAATGAAATGGGTCTATAATTTATTGGAAGGCTACTATCCTTCCCGGGTTTTTGGAGTGGCCCAGTAGCCTCTCGCCAACCTGCAGGGATTTCATGCTGCTGCCAGATGTAATTGAATACCTCAAGGAGGTATATAACGCCTTTCTCTGGTAGGTGTCGTAGCATTTGATAGTGGATGCTATCTGGTCCAGGGGCAGTGTCCCTGGCTCTTTCTAGAGCGGATGGTGGATTAGTAGATGGCGTTCTGCAGCCTGCTTTTTGTTTAGAAATGCTGCCCTGTAGTGCTGGGAACTGGAGACGGCTGCAAACGTCCTTCCCAGTTCCTCAGCCACTTCAAACGGCAGAAGGCAATGTCTCCCTTGTACAAGGAGACCAGAGCCACATGATGGTAAATATCTGCCTTGGATCTTCCTCAGCCTTTCCCAGACTTTCTTGGAGGGGGTGTGATGGGTAAGTGAGGAGACGTACAGAGCGTTTGGCCTCCCTGATCACCCGTCATGCATATGCCCAGGCTCGGAGATAGTCGATGCGATTGGCGTCGGTAGGACGAGATTGGAAGCAGTGAAGGGCTCATCGTCGAGCCCGAATCGCACTCCCACAATCCTCTGTCCACTATGGCACCCGTGCTCGTGGTGGGTTACACGAGCTCTGGGGGATGGATGCCAATGCCGCCCCGACCACCACCTCTGTGAAGTGACTCACTAGGTCGTTGACCCCATCAAAATCACACAGTGGGCAAAAGTAGATACGACGGGCAAACTCCTCCCAGTCCGCCCGACGCAGACACCACTGTTGTAAGTGTTGGGGTAATGCCCCATCTCCACTGCTAATCTTGACGGGAAAGTGATCACTTCAACAAGGGTCTGAGAACACCTCCCACTGCAAACCTGGTGACAACCCAGGAGAGCAGATGTATAGGTCTATACATGAGAGACCACCAGTGGCAGTCATCGTATGCATGGGAGCACCTGTGTTGAGAACAATAAGGCCATTTTGTGACACCCATTGTTACACAAGTCGCCCTCGGGGATTGTGACTGTCCGAGCCCCATTGGGGATTATGGGCATTAAAGTCACCCATAATCAGGAAAGGTCTTGGGAGCTGGGCACTGAGGGAGTTGAGGTCTGCCCATGGGATATCAATCCCAGGAGGCATGTAGAGGGAACATAGAGTGGTGGGCACATACAGTTGCAATGAGACCGCCACTGCTTGCAGAGGCGTCTGCAAAGCCACTGGCACATGCATGCACCCATTCCGGATAAGGATAGCCACCCCTCCCAAAGGGTGGCTTCCTTGCTGCCGGGTGTCTGAATATGTAGTGTAACCCCATATTGAAATGGGGGTATCACTCTGACAAAGGATCTCCTGGAGGGAGATGCACACAGGGTGGTGCCTAGAGATCAGAAGTTTGATCTTGTCCCTCTTGTGGGAGTTCCTTGTGGATAGTTCCATTGAGGGAAATTTACCATCAAGTGGACTTAGGCAGCTTGTTTCTATTCCTCCCTTTTCTCCATTCCACTGCAGAAAAGGGAGGGACGCCTTCAATTGGTTCGTCCTCCTCCATCTCGAAGGAGGAATCCCCATCTTGCCCCAGTTTGGGCATGAAACCACCCCGTGCTCTCTGCCGTTGGCCAGAGAGCTTGGGTGGACGAACCAAGGACACCCGCCCCACGGCAGTAGTGGGGGTGTCCCTACTTTCTTTTGTCCTGTCTCACCCACCACCCCTTCCGTGGAGGAGGTTGGCTGGGCTGGGACAAGGGAGGCCTTCAAGGGCAATGCCTCTCTTTGATGAGAGTCATCTGGGGCCTCCAAAGAAGCTGGCACCGCCATTATTGGGGGGCCCATGCATGGGCCATAGGCGGTGGTGGAGCCGGAAGAAGGCATGGAAATGGGGTCGGGGTCCGTCTGGCAGCCAATGCTTGCACAGATCAGCACCCCATGGACTCCGTGGGCCCAAGAGGGTGTTAAACGAATGAGAGGGGGCAGCTGAGGTAGGGTGTCCGTCTGGGTACAGGCAGAGGACACAGCAGATGCCTTTGCAGCACCTGCATAGGCCACTCCACGACTGGAGGTCCCTGGCAAGGCTAGCAGCCGCCATGCATCCAGAAAACTGATACCCTTCTGGACACGCAGCTCCTGGATTGCACGTTCCTGCAGCCAAGTGGGGCAATCCCGAGAAGAGGTGGGGTGGTTGCCCTTATAGTTTATGCAGAGAGGTGCAGTCTTACAAGGCTCAGGGGAGTGCTCACCCAGTCCACATGTGCCACACACGGCCTTGGCAGAACACGAATTCTGTCCATGGCCATATCGCTGGCACTTGAAGCATCGAAGCAGACTCGGGATGAAGGCACGTACAGGCAAACGGAGGTAGCAGCCATGATGTACTCCGGCACCTTGAGCCTACCAAAGGTCACACCAAGGTGTCAGATGTGTCCATGCCGTCGGAACGAGGTGCGGCGAACAGCCACCACACCCTGGTCCATGAGCTCCTTCGCTATCTGCTCTTCTGATTCCCCACGTAGGTCAGGGCACCGCACCACACATCTACTGGTGTTTAAGGTGTGATGGGGTTCGACCACAATGGGGATATCACCGAGCCTCCGTAGTTTCAGTAGTGCCTCTATCTGGTGAGGGGCAGATGCCTCCACCAACAAGGTGTCATTGCGCAGTTTCTTGACCGAAGTCACATCGCCGGCAATGCCCTTGATGACTTTGGCGATAAGGAAGGGCGACGCCTTCCCCAAGGCTGCACCATCCTCCCCAGAGATGGAAATAAACGGGGAGGGATAGGAAGAAGGTATGGATGGTTGTTTGACTGCACATAAAATCTTAGATGCAGGAACATGCTGTGCATCAGGTGTGGAACTCTGCACCTTAAGGCTAAGAGGTCGTTGCCTCTTGTTAAGGGCAGGTGCCGATGCCATAGACGCCACAGGTTCGTTCCCTCATCCAGTTGACTTACTGGGGGAACGCAGATTCTTTGTTGGAGCAGTACATGTCTCCATCAGCTCAGTGGCAGCTGGCCCACTCAGTTGGGTGGGACCAAGCCCGCCATCTTCTGGCTCAACACAAGTCAGTAAAGAAGAAGGGGGAGGGGTGGGGTTTTTTGATGAGGCCCCCAGCCTCGGTTTAAAAGTTCCCATAATTTTTAATAATTATGCGTTCACTGCCCGCAGGTCTTACCCACCACACGGAGCCCAACGAGGGGACGCCCATTCGGGTCGCCGAGTGTCCTCGGGCAGTATACCGTTAGGGTGGCATAATCCCCGAGTACCGGACCACTGCCGGTCCACTGAGGCATAACCACTTATGCGCCCCCGGCCAATTGATCAAGACCAGGTATCCACCGTTGGCCACCCGTATTCCCTGGAAGCTGTGGCCAAAGTGAGGTGTTGGAGCTGTAGGTCGCAACCCTAATCCTCGATGTCTGTCAGCCAAGCCACCAATGTTGGGTGGCCCAGAGACATCGCAGGACATGCGCCTCCTCAATCACCAGGATCCGCTTTTCCCAGGGGTGCAGGTCTCCACGCACGGCAAACACGCGGGTAGGCGTTTGTTTACGGTCACCTTAGTGAGGAGCTTACCTCAACCGAGATCAAGTCAGTCATCCAGTAAAGGATACAAGGGCAATGACAACCACCATGATGGTATCGTCCTGTCCAGGCCACAAGTGATGGCCAATGACGATAGTGGTGTCATCCAATCAGGGGCAAGAAAAAGTCCCCCCTTATAGTCGCCTCTTACGACATGCAGGTATGCAGTGTGCCTATTCTACCCTGGGCACACACGGGTAGATTAGTTTGGAGGTAGGTCGTAGTGGTAAGGGTGGATCAGGGGAAGCACTTCAAATAAGTGCACTCCAAATATTTTTAAATATTCAGAATCCATTGTTACAAATCTAGCTAGCAATTCAACAGATGCCCTACTGCCCCTCAGGCAGTGCCCTCTCTTCAGTGGTTTACCCAACTGTGGACTGCACTGCAACTGTTGAAAAGGCAGTATGGAAATGGGGATAGCAGTGTGAAAATGCCTCATCAGATACAAAGGTGAATCATGCATCAGTTGAAATATGTGCCCCATTGAGGCGCTGAGGGGGAAGAAATTGCTGCATTGCTCCCTCTCCTGGATCCACCACTGTCTGGAACCCACCCCTGCCACAGGTAGGATAAGGATATGATGATAAAGCATAAGAGATTGCTGTTTGTGGGACAGCAAGTGCATGAAACAGGCGTCATCAAATTTTCTACACAATGGATTTTTGGGTTGATATCGAATTGAAAGGCTGGCTGCCTATGGTTGAAAGATTATAATAAAACAATAGATAAAGCCCATCCATGAGCCATCATGCATCAAGAAATATGATAGCTTCAGAAATACCTGCATGTCAAGACATGTGTGTGCCTGAATTCCATTTCATTCAATATGGGTACCCTTGTTATTGAACAATGTGGAACTTTCTACGTATTGACGTAAGGGTTAAAAAGTGATCTCAAGTAACTCCAAGAGGAAAATTAAATCATTATGTATTCAATCATTACTAGATCTATAACATAAATGTAAAGTATGTATTTGTGGAGTGATAAAATGAAAATCGAAACATCAAAATACTGCAATTTTCTTTATTTCTTCCAAACTATGAAAATGTTTTGAGAGAAAACCTTACGTGATAGAAAAAATGAATTCCTTTTTTGGAATCAGCACACCTAATAATATAAAAATCAGTTATCAAAAGTAAAACAATATTGAAAAAGTATTTTTTTGCAGGCCTGTGTTATTGAATGACAGACACTTTGTTGTTGCAACTGACTCCCTATCCTACCTTCAGCTGTTGCACACCCTATAAGGCAGACATGCCATCGTCCAGGGTGTGCACAGTTTGCAGCTTGTGATTCATAAGCAGGGCAAGACAGTGTTGTTTATGTGGGTCCCAGGGCATGTTGGCATCATGGGAAACGAGAGGGCGGATGCTCATGCCCGTGAGGTGGCCCACTTGCCAGATATACCTGACACCGCTGTCCCCTCCTCCGACGCTCTCCCGATGGTCACGGCAGGCCGTCCGTGAACAATGGCGGTTCCAGTGGTTTGCAGAGACCACAAACAAACTCTGCACACTGAAGGACACTCCAGAGCACTGGGTGTCCTCATGCCACCAGTCACGGAGGGAGGAGGTTGTGCTTGCTTAGCTTTGGATCGGCCACACATTCCTCACCCAGTCCTATATTCTACAGGGTGAGGATCAACCATGTTGTGACTGCTGTTGGGAGCATCTCACAGTGGCACACATCTTTAGTCACTGTGAGAGATACCGTGAACTGAGATGCCAACTGGGAGTCAGTCGTGAGCTATCTCGGATAACCCTCAGGGGGTCGAGAGCTCACTTGTATAGGTCAAAGAGGCTGGCCTCTTTCACCAAATCTGAATTATACACGTTTACTTTAAAGCAGCTTTGAGTTTGTTTTTGGATCGTTTTGGCTTTTGCCTTTTTTATTTCTGTGTCCGTTGTGGCTTTTTTATTTCTGTGTCTGTTTTGGTTTTGCCTTTTTTATTTCTGTGTCTCTTTTGGTTTTTGCTGCATTTATGGTAATGTCTGTTTTGGCTTTTGCCACTATTATTGTTCTGTCTCTTTTGGCTTTTGCCACTTTTATTGTTACATCTGTTTTGGCTTTTGTTGCTTTTACTTTTCTGTGTTTTGACTTTTGCCTATATTTATTCTTAAATATTTATTTGGCTATTGCCTTTTTTTATTGTTATGACGTTTAGTGGGTTTTGCCATTATTTATTGCCACGTTGGTGGGATGGCCATTTACACCCCCACCATGGTGATTGTCCTTCTGGGCCCTGATGACCTTTGTTGTTGATGGGCCCAAACACAAAAACAAACAGATTGCTGCCCGTGATTCGTAAGAGAGGCAAGACAGTGTTGTTTATGTGGATTCTGTGGCATGTTGGCATCATGGGCAACGAGAAGGCAGATGCCCATGCCCATCAGGTGGCACACTTGCCAGTTGTACCTGATACTTTAGTCCCCTCCTTCGATGCTCCCCTGTTGATGCGACAGGCTGTCCGTGAACAATGGCGGTCCCAGTGGGTTGTGGAGACCACCAAAAAACTCCGCACACCGAAGGACGCTCTAGTGCACTGGATGTCCTCATACCACCAGTCATGGAGGGAGGAGGCTGTGCTTACTTGGCTTCGAATTGGTCACATGTTCCTCACACACTCCTAGATTCTATGGGGTGAGGATCAACAATGGTGTGACTGCTGTTGAGAGCCTCGCACAGTGGCATACATCCTTAGTTACTGTAAGAGATACTGTGAACTTTCATTCCAACTGGGTGTCAGTTGGGAGTCAGTCCACCTCACTTGGGGATAACTCACAGGGGGTTAAGAGCTCACTTGTATTTGTGAAAAAGGCTGGCCTCTTTCACAAAATGTGATTATACACATTTTCTTTTCAGCCCACTTTGGCTTTATTCCTGTATCGCTTTGGCTTTTGCCTTTTTATTTCTGTGTCTCTTTTGGCTTTTGCTGCTTTTATTGTTATGACTGTTTTGGCTTTTGTCACTTTTATTGTCAAAGGGGCCTTCTCAGGCCTTCAGCCTGGCCACAGGGGGGGGGTGATCACCCCGATCACCCCCCCCCCCATGGATCCGCCACTAGCCCTAATTAACTTTTATAGTTGATGGGCCCTAAAACACAAACAAACAAACGAAACCAAACGGAGAGCACACCCAGCATTCCCAGTCAATTTGTCTGTGTTCCTTCCAGTTGCCCTCAGTGTTTAGAAGGGTTTATGGAAGTTTCGTCCCCGACGTTTTGCCCCCGATATTTCGCCCCGGAGTACTTTTCGCTCCCGCAGCTTTTGCCCCCACACATTTTGCCCCGCGGACGTTTCGCCCCTGGGAGGGTAAATGGCCGGTTTTCTGTTGCGCTGCTTACTGTAATAATAGATAGCTAGGGCAAACGACGTAAACGTAAAACTTGAAACGTAAAATTTACGTCGTCAAAGTGTTTTAAGTGATGTTTGTCTGCTAAACTGTATGCTAAACATAAACTTTGGCACATGCGCGTGCCGCTACCTTATGTCCGAAAATCAAACGGAGTCGGTAAACATGTAGCCTAAAACGCGTCGATTTGTAGGGCACTAGTGGTTTTTTAATTAATATCATTTCTTTTAATTCAGTGGTAAAATGAATTAACGGAGATTTAGAAATTTGAGGCTGTCCCCAAACAAATTTATCAATGATTCAGCATGAAAACATTGGCTGCCCCTTATATACTGCTGCACCGAGCAAGCCAGCAAGACAGTCACATAAAAAAATGCAAACATAACCTAAAATTCGAAATTGTAGGCTATGCATTCAGAAAGTCTATTAAATTTCTATCGTTGATGTCCTCCATAATGCGTAGAATTCTTGCCGAACCTAATCCTTGAAACACTCAGGAAGAAGGTCCAAACGAACAATGCTGTTTTCCACGTAAAAACAGAATCACCAAAGTAACCGGCCAAAATATGGTAAAAATCAAGGGTTGGCAATGACGATATTTATTCTAATTTACAATATTTGCGATATTTACGATATTTACGCTGGCATTTTACCTTACCAAAAACAGAATAACAAAAATTAACAAAAAAAACGGCCATTTGCTCTCCCAGGGGCGAAACATCCGAGGGGCGAAATGTTCGGGGGCAAAACGTTCGAGGGGCGAAAGCTCCGGGGGCGAAAAGTACTCAGGGCGAACGTTCTGGATCCCGTTTACAAGAACACCAAGGTGCTTATGGGTCTCAACCGTATTAACCCTAACACCACCTATGGAATAAGTAAAATCAACTTTTTTCTAGGTTTAATGGCTACATTTGTCCTTGTTTAATGGCAACCACCCACTTTCTGCTCCAATCATATATCTTGTTTAGGTCCTGCTGCAATTCTATGCAGGAAGACAACCCTTCATCTACTACCCTTGCAATGCATGTGTCATCTGCAAATAGCTCAAGAAAGGATTGTATGTCAAGCCATATATCATTAACAGAAATTACATAGAGTAGAGGTCCCAATACACTTCTCTGGGGTACTCCTGATCTCACAGGTGTCCATTCTGAAGCCTTACCATCAAAAAGGACTCTGCTGCCTGCCATTCAGGTAGGCTTTTACCGACTGAATAACCTTACAATGAATCCGTAACTTGGACATTTTTGAAACAAGCTTGTCATGGTGTACCATGACAAAGGCCTGCTCACTCCAGGGATACAACATCAACCTGCTTACCCTTGTCTCCATTCCCCTTTGATCATCCCAAATTGACCCTGGAGTGTAATCACCCCTGCTATTTGCAAATGAATCATTAAAAATATCTGCTGCTGAAAGGCTATCATTAACAAGCTTCATGAACCACCCCTAACAGCTGGAACCCTATAACCTGCCTTATTGCACATTTTAGGTACCCCCAGAATGCTTTTGGGTTTTCTCAAGCCTTTCCTCTAAAATATTGTGATGGAAATTATTTTAGGCATTTGTAATTAATTCTTTTGCCCTTCTCCTGGCCTCCTTAAAAGTGGCCTCACTAACTGGATTTACCCTCCTCCTAAATATGTTCCTGACTCTTCTCTGCTTAACCAAAGCTGCCTTCACTTCTAGGGTACACCAATCTGGATAACCATTGTCCCACTTCTTGTTAGGGGTGGCATGTCTTGTACCCTTCTCTAGAAGTGCTGAGAACCTTAACCAAGATTCCTCAACACTACAAGCATTGGCACTGATGTGCAAATCATTAAAATGTGATTCTAAATATGGCCTAAAACACTATTAATCAGTGTCCCTACAAGGTGTACAATACCTTGGCAGCTTTCTTGCTATTTCAACCTTAACCCCAGCATGGTCACTAATACCCTTAATGCACTTCACATCCCTGACAGAGCTAGGCACATTAGTGAATACGAGGTCCAAAATTCCTCCCTTGTCATGAGTCGGCATGGTCAAAACCTGTTCAATTCCAGCCAAACAGAGTTGCTCCAAGAAGGAGTTCAGGGCACCTGAAAGACTGGAATCTGAAGTAGGCTTCATGCTATCCCACCTTACCCCTGGAAGATTTAAGTCTCCACCTAGAATAACAGCTGGAACCCTCTTTCTATGATTGACGCACTCCCTGGTGAATGGAAGAAGGCAATCATATAATTTCCCCCTGCTGAGCAAGAAACACTACAACACAGCATCTCAATGATTTGTTTACAGCAACAAACACACCTCCCCCTCTAACTACTTCCCTGTCTCTTGTGGAAGAGACTTGAGATTTTTCCTGATAGATACATGAGGAAAAATCTCATTAGAGCTTATATCAGGGAGTGCAGAATTGCATTGGACACACGAGTTCTCGTCTGATCCCTGAAGTTAAGCAGCGCAACCCCAGCTAGTACTGACATGGGTAGCTGCTTGGGAAAACTGGGTACCACTAGTATCCAAAAATAGTTGCATTAGTGTCATGTCTGTGCAGTTTCTGCATCAGAACTACACAGTGGATGGGGCTCTAATGACCTTGTAGTTTAAGGGCCCTAAAACACCAACAAACAACAAAACAACAACAAGAGCTTATATCTTCCCTTAACCATGATTGAATGCCTATAATGACATCAGCATCCCATGTGACAGAAAGTGCATTAAATTTGCCCATCTTATTGACTATGCTTCTACAATTCAGGGGGTTAGAATCAAAACAGGAATTCTCCATTTTTGACAAAATTGAGATAGCAGCATATGTGGAAATATCACACTTCAAGCTATCATTTCAGGGCTATTTCCAGTGGTTTTCACTATTTTGGGACCCTAAAATTTCCAAAATTTGCATACATGCTGGCAAAACTCCAGAAGGTGTTTGGCGATTATCTCAGAATGAGTTTTTGGGAGAATTCCTGTTTTGATTCTAACCCCCTCAATTAATTACAAGCAAAGTCAATTGATCAGTTGCAGCCAATTTCCTGCCCATCCGTATGCTACTGCTATCTAATAGCCCCTTGTTATGTATGTTGCATGTTAACCTGGAGTACCATGACCTTCTCTTTTCCCTAACAAATCAACTCTAAACTCCTTAATTTTTGTTCCAACCCTAGTGGCAGCCCTCTTATTGAAAAGAAATCTATCCCTTTCAAACCTGTTATGTAGATCTGAGAGGCACACGCTATATTCAAGTAGCTTCACTCCAATCCTTCTTCTCAAGCTATTCTTCTGTGCAAGAATAGCTTGCTCACACAGCCAATTGTGATTCTTATAATTGGTTTGAATTTTGGGAAAACTTTTTTCAATGAATTGTTTTGCATAGCATACAATGTGGATAAGTCAGCCAACTCCTCTAAATATGACTGTGGTAGAATTCTAAATATAGTTTGATAGGTTCCAGTTCTAATTCTAATTCACTACACTGCAAGCAGCCTTTTTTGGCCAATATGGTAGTGGAAAGACCAACTGTCATTCCAAAACCCTAGACTACACTTCTCGTGGTCCCTCTACAATGCTAGCAATGGTTAGGCTTCTTTTGAGGAAGCCCTCCACTTTATCCTCTCCAAGGCTATTCCATTGCCAAATGGTCCTTGGTAAGAAAGACCATTAGTATGGGTCTGTCTGTGCCCTATTCTCCCTCAATATGAATGATCCTCATTATTCCTATCAACTGCCTGTACAACAACTCTACCACACACATCACTGGGAACAATTTCATCGAATACTTCATCATCAATTTTCTCTTCATCTGTAATATTAGCTGTTTCTTCTGGAAGAAGCTGAATAATATCAATCTCATCATCTGTATCAACAATATGTTCATCCTGTAGTGTGTCCACAAATTCACTTTTGAAAGGTTGACATTATGAAGAAAATTAAGCAGAGTTAGAAGATGAAAGCACAACCCACAATGTACCAATGTTAATAAACAACAAAAGTCAGTGAACAAGCAACACCACAAAGCAAAATAAACTGAATATTGCTGGTGAACCTCACAAATGTTTGCAGTGCAAAAATTGAAAAATTGGATTACATGTGGATTTATATTGTCTGACAACTAAAGTGATTTTACAATTAACATTGTCCAGCACAAATAGTTTAAGTTACACAGTAGCATAGATTACAACACAACTGCAAACTTAAAAATTCAGTTCTCAAAACACAAAATTTGCTCTTACAACATTTGCTTGGTTGGCCATCAATATGAAGTTCAACCACTGTTTGATATGTAGCGAACCAGGAAGTGATATAGACTAACATACTCCCAAGGTGCCAATGTTCCCATTTCGGAACATGGTCATTTAACCCTGTGCTGAGATTGAGTTGAGTATTTCTTGCAATATAAATCAATATATTTTAGCATGGCAACATGTCTTCTTTTATTAAACAAAACAATTTCAAAAATATATTCAAATTTGTGCAAGTTATTATGAGAAAATAAATCTAACCCTAAAACCACTGGGAATGGCCAGTTTTGAGTCAAATATTCTTAATTATGAATGAGACATTTTGGTCTGAAACTGGATTTAAAAATAAGTGTAGAATTTTATTAGATAAGTAAAAGAAATGTCTCACAAAAAACTAGCATATTAGCTATTAAAAATCTTGGTCAGTAAAGGGTTAATGCTAACCCAAATGGTCTGATGTCACCACAAAAATCTTGCAATGATCAATCAAGAGCCTCTTCAGGAATACTTTTCCCATGCCAGATGCTTTTGAAATGTTGCATGAGTGAGTTTCAATGAATTTCACGTTCAATGGCAATTGCAGAGTGGAATGAGCAGTTCTTCCACCTGGTAGCAATGTCACAGACATTCCAGACAATGCAATGTCTAGGGCTATGGGCTAGGGCTATGTCATTTCAAATTGAACTGTTGCAAGAATCAATGTAATTAGGAAAGTTTTTCCAGTTCCTCCTGGTGAATCTAAGAAGATTCTCCAGCACCATTATTAACAGTTTGCATTATTGATTGTACATGCTATAAACGTTCACCAATGTTGTAATTTTGTTCATGGCACAATTGAACATTGAATGAAGCAAAAGCAGATTGATTTGGTGATGGCATTCCCAACTGATTGAGAGCTTTGTTTTTGATTTGTAAGCACAAATCTTCAATCATTATCAATGCTTCAATGTAGATTTGTTCTGTGTAATCCATGTTCATATTTGAATTTTCTTTAGATATTTCACAACAAATATCTTCAGCCAGGTGTGATTTATATTTCTCCCATAACTGTTTTGGAGATGGTGAGCATGCAGTTAATAGGATTGCAAACAATGCATGGATTTGATTTGGATGTGATGTGTTGCATGCATCATCAATGCATATAACCCAGTGTTTGTCAATCTCCAATAAATTCAGAGCTTGACATGCACTGTGGAAGGTGGCATGTGTAATGCTATTAACAATTCTCAATTGCTGGAAAGACAGTGGCAACTAACAGCATGCAAAGAAAGAAACATTCAACTTGATTGGGATGCACAGTGCACAGTCTGCCTATCACATTTTCTTTGAATATGCCAGGTTGTCCATCAACTCACCTTCCTCGGTTGCATTATTGAAATGATTTTACACTCACATTCCATGTGTAATATGCAGGCACTTCTGAATAAAGCAGTATTGATTCAGAGCTATTTGCTACACATTTGCAGCATTACCCTGAATGGCCACCTCCTCCCAGTTTCCGAGGCAGCCTGGTTTCTTTGTCTCCATTGTGACAGCCATCTGACATGGGTCCTGCACTTGAAGGAGCCAAAGGCTAAGTGCCTTCGCTCCCTGAATATCCTGTGGTGCCTGAGGACTCTGCCTAATCTCCAGATGCTGGGCAGGGTACATCATATTGGCATCTGGTTGTCCTTTGGGTCCAGTGTCTTAATTGCAGACCTCACAGCTCTGCACAGGTCACTGGAACTCATCAAATGTTTGAATCACAGACACTATGGTTATAACTGACTCCCTATCCTCCCTTTGGCTGTTGCACATGATGGCGACATGCCATCGTCCAGGGTGTGCACAGATAAGCAGGGCAAGACAGTGTTGTTTATGTGGGTCCCAGGGCATGTTGGCATCATGGGGAATGAGAGGGGCAGATGCCCAGGCTCGTCAGGTGGCCCACCTGTGTCACATTGCACAGCATCATAGCATTGAAGAGTTTGTGCAACTTTTGTCCATTGATTGTTTCCCTGAGGCAGAATAATATCTCTAAGTTGGAATTGATCTCCAAATACAACAATTGCCACTTTGTCATTAGTTCGAGCATTGAATCTTCACACATATTCTTCAGCTGGTGAATAACAATCTTGAACACGAATAAGAATCTTGTGTGTATCATATGGCATCATGTCAATTCCTGTTTTGAACAAATGCACCAAATTGTTTTTAGAAGAATCTCTTGCAGTTAGGAAATTTTTGTTTGTTTGTTTGTTGGAGTTTAAGGTCCCGTCAACTACGAGGTCATTAGAGACCCGTCCACTGTATAGTTCTAATGCATAGACTGCACAGCACTACACTAATGCAACGATTATTGGGTATTAGCAGTACCCAGCTTTCCCAAGCGACCACCCATGTCAGTACTAACTGGGCTTGCATTGCTTAACTTCAGTGATCAGACGAGAACTGGTGTGTCCAACGCAACTCGCCGCTCCCGCAGTTAGGAAATGATGGACCTTCTTATGCCAGGAGAAATATCACAGCATGCATTCAGTTCATCATTGCCATCACCAATGAAATACATTTGTAGGAATTTATGTTGACCATCCAGGAATGAAAGCAGGAAGCCAGCTTTATGATACAATTTTTCCTTTCACATTGAAAGTTGTCATGAATTGTCACCAAATGACTCATTTGGAAGCATGAGTTATATTTCCTGATGTTAGATAGGGAATGATTTGATTGTGGCAATTGCGGCATGAGATACATTAGTTACAATGGGGGAGTGCAGTGCCGCCACGGCTCCAAAAACTGGAGTTGCATCTGGAAGTGCCTGCAGTTCCCTGCAAAACTGCCATGGTGCTGCCTTTGCACATTCGGTCACATAGTACCTCGTGGTCTATTGAGTGATGCACACATCTGCGTGGTTTCTTTGTGTGGCTCCTTAGTTTTGACATTTGGTGGGCAAAAAAGCATGCCTTCTGGACAGTTGCCAAATGTGTACTGGTGACATTTCCCCACATGTGTGCATTGAATTGCTGCGGCATCGCTGCAGTGTCCCTGCAGCACCTGCATGAGCAAAAATTGCATGTGTGCACAGGGCCTTAAGCACCATTATACATCTTTATCACAGTTCAGCAAAACCAAAAAAGGAGGGAGACCTGCTGATCAAGGCAGAATCCAGGTTGCAGGGCTTTCTTTATCTGCATTGTTCTCCTCACGTGGCCCTCTCTCTCATTGCCCTTTTTCTCACTCACTTCCTTTGTTCTTCTTCTTTCTTTTTCTCAGCCTCAGTTGTTTTTCTACTCCCCGTCACCTAGCAGAGGCGTCACCGCAAATATTGTGTGACACTCCTGTAACGCCATCTAGCGAGGGCGTCTGGCACAGAATGCGACTGCAACCCCACAATACGTTTATCTAGTCTGTTTCTGGGTGGGATTTTCGTGTTATGGCCAGTGGGGCGACACCTCAATGGGAGACCCATTTCCTTAAGTGTAATTCAAATATGGGACTGTGATGGCGCTGTGGTCGTTATCATAACGTATTGCATCGTATCAAATGGATCTGATTCGTCATCATGACGTATTACGTTGTTATTGACCGCTGACATTTAAAAAACCAGTAACTAAAGATGGCGGTGACCCGTGTGCTTTGGGGGCATAGTGGTTAGCGTGGTAGGGAGCTACGTTAGTAGTTTTGGGTTCAATACTGGATTTAGGTGGGCTGGCTTCTTTTGGGTGAGATAGACTGTTTAAGGGTACTGTGTTCAATTCATTTCGGTTGGTTGTGTACATTACATGTCCTTCATTTATCATAATGAAATACCGTTAAAAAAAATTGAAGCATGCATCAGCTGGGATGTGATCCCAGGGCACATCGTGAAAAAAACTGGGAGTCCAGCAAGTTACCCACTGAACTATTTTGTCATAGGCAAATTTTGCAAAAAAAATAGGGGTTTTAACCATGATGACGTGTCTAGTTCCAATATCGGACTGTGAGGGCGCTCATTTTAGGAAAAATTTTTTAACGTTAAGTGTCGCTTCTTTAAGTATATATGTTCTGTGGTTATGGCCATCTACTCGCACCTACCTCTTACTAGGTTAAGACCAAAACATTGACAAATGGTGCAATTCAACAATAGTTTTCTTTAAGTATAAGAATCTCTTTATATTCTTCTTCACTGCCTAATCCATGTAGAGTAACTAAAACACTTGTACCATCACGAAAGGGTTCAGGTTGTTATTGTTGATTGTAGATTGCCAGATCTGGTCATAAATATCAAATTCCAGTAATATGAGCAGTATAAATCCTTCACAGACGAATTCCGAATCGTGTTTTTCATCTTAGTGTGGCAAGTATTTTAAGCAGTTATATGTTTTTATAGGTGCCACGTGAAAAAAATGGATTTGGCTAATATTTGTGCTAAATGTGAGCGGTATGTCGGTACAGAAGGAGGTGGCATGGATCAGGCAATATGCTTTTATGGTGAAACAGGTGAGCTGAATGTAACAAAACTAAAGTTTAACAACTCAATTAAAAATTTTAAATATTCATAGGCACTGCAAAACTAATTGAATTCAACCCAATTAGAGTTAATGATGTCACTCTTCCAGAAGGCTACAAATTTGTTATTGCTAACAGTCTATCACAGATCAATAAGGCTGCAACTTCACAGTACAATACAAGAGTAGTTGAATGCCGTTTAGCATGCAAAGTATGTATTCCAATAACTTTTATTTATTGTGGTGATCGTTTATTTTTTGTGATGATCATGGCGTTTTCCTCTGACCGGATTACTTTTTTGATGGCAAATCCATATGCCATCCACTTGGCACTACAAGTGAAAACAGCATGCATGCAACCAACAAAATGGTGATGTAAAGCACTGTCACCAAGACAAACAGCACCTGTACTCATTCAGTGGTAAGGTGACAGATAGGATGCCCACTGGCTGATTTTGACAATGTCTGCTAGGTGGTGTAATGAGCAAACAATGGCATAATGGGCACCATCTGCAGTACAATTAGCCAATCACATGTGTGCATGAGTTTCCACCCATTCCTCAACTCCCTCCAACATACAGTAGAACCTCTGTAAGTTGACCACCCAAGGGCAGAAGAAAAGTAGTCAACATAGGGAGGTGGTCAACTTATGGAGAACTAGGTGTACTGTACTGATACATGGGTATTATTGCTTTTATTGGATACAACTCGTACTGCTAGTGGATTGGCATAGCTAGCCCCAATGCCATTGATCTAGTAGTTGGGGGTTATGTGCCCCCCAGCAGTTAGCTGCATCAGATTCATTACAGCAGTGCTTCCCAGCCTATGTGTCACGGCACAGGTGTGTGCCATGGCAACAGTAGAAGTGTGCCGTGGCAAAACGTCAAAAAAATTTAAAATTATCATGGCGTTGCACTAAAATTAATTATAAGTTAAAATAGTATACTAGCCTGATGATCCTGATAGGATTGTAATAGTGTTGTTAGCACGGTAAGTCTTACAAGTTAAGCATAATACGTAATTTTAAAATGAAATCGGAAGATTTCAGTTCGAGTGTGCTGTATACTGTTTGATATCTGACTAATGTGCCTTGGCCAAAAAAAAGGTTGGGAAGCACTGCATTAGAGGTTTACACTTCATTGCCCATTTCAACAATACTTTCAAGGGTTACTACTTAAAATTCTGAAATGGAAGATGGGCTCTATGAGGCTGTTGAATGGGTGTGATGGGCTGGTTGAATTTTTGTCAAGCAGAATTATCTAAAGGACAGGACCCAGAGCATTAATGGATGCAGCAAATGAAGCTGCTTCCACAGGCTGGTGACACATGTTTTACCAATAACCCACTCCAAGAGCTGGGCTTAGTAAAACACTTTGAATGATTTGATAACACCTTGGTCAAGAGGTTGGATCCTTGAGTTGCATTTGGAAGAAGATAGTTAAGTGTCAAATTTGTCAAGTGACTAACTTGCAGTTCATCAGGGCAGTTGTCTACTGTTAGTAGGATAGATCATTTCTTCTTCATTTCTTGATCCACACCCCTTACCTGTTCTTCAAACAGGGCAGCAGTCACCCATGCACATTTGTTTGATCTCCATGTTACAAGGTGGTCTTCAATTTCTTAAATGCACATGAATTTGCTGACTTACCAATCACTAATTTCTTTAGATTTCCCCAAGAAGAGCTAGTGCTAAGCAATCCAGTGAAATGTTCCTTGGATACTCTTTCAATCTTGTATTTGTCACCCTTGGCAAGGCTCTTGTCAGGCACAAGGGATGACAAGGGGTCAACTTATGGAGGTTAAATCAATATTATATGTCACAGTCATAGTGGTCAACATACAACTTACAGAGGTGGTCAACATGGGGAGGTTGGTCATCCATTAATTAATGTGGTGTACATCCAGTCCTTGAAAATTTGGTCAACTTAGGGAGGTGATCAACAAATAGGGGTGGTCAACTTTGGAGGTTCTACTGTAATTGCCTGCTGACATCATCTATTTCTGTGTTCTTTTGTCTCCTCACACAGTATCTGCATCTGTTGTGCATTCCACTGAACCAAGCTATACTTAGCACATTATTGCTTAGCTTAATGCTTAGTTCCATATCACCACAGTTATGCCTAGTTCTGTATCACGACAGTTATGCCTAGTTCCGTATCACCACAGTTATGCCTAGTTCCGTATCAACACAGTTATGCCTAGTTCTGTATCACCACAGTTATGCCTAGTTCCATATCACCACAGTTGTGCCTAGTTCCATATCACCACAGTTATGCCTAGTTCCATATCACCACAGTTATGCCTAGTTCTGTATCACCACAGTTATGCCTAGTTTGATATCACCACAGTTATGCGTATTCCATATCACCACAGTTATGCCTAGTTCCATATCACCACACTTTAGCACTAATGTTGACACTGATGGCATTTTGATGACGTTTTGTGCTAGAGCATTATGAAGGAGCGCCAGTGCACTTCCTTAAGTGTAGTGCTTTTTTGGAGTACGTCACACTGCCCTCATGTCTCAGTTTATCCTCCACCATTTTTCAAAGACAGCTCAACTGCCAGCCAATCAGAATGCAACGTGACTTGTGGGACACTACCGTCATGCATAGCTGCTCTGTGGCCACCCAAGTAGCAGTGTGACCACCAATTTTGTGCTGTATCATCTGATTCATGCATGTGGGCATATGAAACCAGGCATTAAGCTTTAACCCTAGGTCATAAATCAGTAGTCATTTTGCCACCCTGTATGTTGAAAATTTGTGGCTTTCATAGAAATTAAAAATTTAGAAGCTTTTGCCTTTGTGTACTCTCCTAAATATCACACATAAGCACAATTCCATCAAAATTTCCATATTTTTACTTTTATTTTATTAGTTACATGCAGTTGGTAGTCCTGTAGACTACTGTTTTGTAACAACGTACAGTAGGAAAAAAAAGTATTTGAGCACCCTTAACTTTCTTGTTTCCAGATTATTTAATGCAAATAAATCTTTCAAATATTATTTATAATAATTCTTACATGTTATATTTTAAGTAAACACAAAAAAAAAAGTTTTGTAAAAAGAAACAATAATTTTTAATAAAATAAATATGAAATTTTCACTGCAAAAAAAGTATTTCAGCACTTTTTCCATTTTTAAAAGAAGCTAAAGTTTTAACAGTTTTGTAATTGATTTTGTAATTCACGTTAGATATAGTTCAGAGATCAAAGTTCACATTCTATTTTTGTAGCAAAGTTCTATTGAGAATTCCATGTTCTATTCAAAATGGCACCTAAAAAGAGTGAAATCCCATTAACAACACATTTAAATGTTATTAGAATGAGTGGTGAAGGTTGTTCACAATGAGAAATTTCTAGAAATTTAAAAATATCTTGTGGTGCTGTTAACTACATACTAACAAAACAAAAAGAAACTGGTGGTATGGAAAACAGGCAAAGAACAGGCTGTCCATGCAAGTTTAATTGAAGAGAAAGGCAACATGTTGTCAAAGAAGCCTTAAAAAATCCTCAAGGTTCTGCTCAACTTGTGGCCTCACATATTGCTTTGATATCAGGGACCATTATGACACCACAAACAATAAGAAATGTTCTGCACAGTGCAGGCACTAAAGGTCACAGATCAAGAAAGAAACCATTCATTGGTGAAGTTAATCGAAAAAGAAGACTTCAGTTTGCTCTTCAATATAAAGATGAATCTGTTGATTTTTGGAAAAAGGTTATATTTTCAGACGAGAGTAAATTTGAAATATTCAAGCCAAGACACATTTGTTCTGTCTGGTGAAAGAAAGGCACAGCTTTGGAGCCCCAAAATATTTTGAAAATGGTGAAGCATGGTGGTGGTAGTGTTATGGTCTGGGGTTGCATGGGGTATGATGGAGTTGGGAATTTACATTTTGTAGAAAATACAATGACAGCTGAAACATATGTCAGTGTTTTGGCCGTTAATCTTAAAGAAAGTGCAGGAAGATTGGGGTTAGAAGATACCTTCATCTTTCAACAGGATAATGACCCCAAACATACTGCACATATTACAAAATTGTGGCTCCTGTATAATGTTCATCAGCAATTAAAAACACCCCCTCAGTCCCCAGACCTTAACGTTAGAAAACGAAACACTACTGGCAAAGAATCTCTTAAAATGACAATACAAGAAGCATGGAATAAGTTTGGCCCAACTGTAACAAAAACACTTGTGGAATGAATGCCAAGACGTTTGTCAGCTAATATAAAAGCTACGGGGCTTCATACAAAATATTAGTTATTCTATAAAATAATTGAAAAGAATTTCCAAATCTATTACCTGTATTAGTGCTCAAATACTTTTTTTGCAGTGAAAATTTCATATTTGTTTTATTAAATATTTTTGTTTCTTTTTACAAAATTTTTTTTGTATTTACATAAAATACATGTTATAATTATTATAAATATTATTTGAAAGATTTATTTGCATTAATAAACTGAAAACAAGAAATTTTAGGGTGCTCAAATACTTTTTTTTGCCGACTGTATGTGAAAATGAAATTCTCTAGAATAGTGAACAGGAGTCTCCCAGACTACCCTGGATGACAAAAATGAAAGGTTTTAAGTTTTAAACTGTTGCATTACAAGAGAATGCAACATTCAATACTTATTCAATGCATATAACCCTGTTGGTTGTTTTTGCTGCAACCAACAGATCGGCTTCTCTGCATGTCAGCCATTCTCTTTAATTCAAACTTTCATAATTTAAATTTTAAATTTTTGGAATGAGAAAATTCGCACATGCATCACGCTCGCATTTTAAATTTTATTGTTCGTTTTCAAAAGTTTAAAAACAGAATCAAGAGAGAATTTGACTTTCGATCCTTATCGTCTATAATATTTTGTGCTCCGTTTTCACAATACAATTTTATTCATATCAATTCATATTTATCTTTTGTTGCATCAATTCTGAAAATATTAATTGTTTTAAAGAAAATGTATTGTTATAATATTTATTTCTTGCATTGGATAACAATTATTTATCAGAAAATACAGACTACAAATGTAACTGACACACATAACCAGACGGGGATTTATTGAACACACATGGATTCTAGGAATTACTCAACCTTGGAATTACTTCAATTTCACATTCTTCCAAATCAAGAGGGATATTTTACATTTTAATTTTCTTCCTAAAAATCTATTATAAATTGGTGACACGGATGTGATCCCCACCAGTTACTTAACACAGTTTACGGAAGAAAACATCATTCATATTCAATAGTGCATATCATTAGTGCCATTGCTACTACTAGGATACAAGCATTCATTTAATTCATCTTAGGGTTCATTTATAGTGCCAAGTATATTTTGTGCCACGCATAATTCTCTCCGCGCATGATCCATAGGTGGCACAACACACTCGAAAACGAATATATGTATATATATTGCATATCAGCATATTGTAACAAGGATTCAGTAGTAATTAGGAGCCTTGATGGTAAGACCACTGCTTAAATTTTATTATAAAATATGGAGGGTCCTACACAATTCCCAGACTTTAGTGCCAATACTGTGGGAAAGGGTCATAGAGGGTCACCTCAGAAATGGTATGAGTGTCCAAGTAATCCAGTTTTGGTTTATGCGTAGTAGGTCAACACTGCAACCCATCTTTATTCTATGACAGATGGTGGAGAAACAGTGCAGTAAATAAGGACCTGCATGTGATCTTTGTTGACCTAGAGAAGGCCTGTGATAGTGTCCCATGACAGGTGGTATGGGATGTTCTGAGAAAAAAGGGAGTGGATGAAGGAAATATCAGAATAATACAGGATATGTGTGATGGTTCCAGCACTGGGGTTACCTGTGTGTGCCCGGGGTAGAATAAGCACACTGCATACCTGCATGTCATAAGAGGCGACTAAAAGGGGTGACTTTTTCTTGCCCCTGATTGGACGACTCGACTATCGTCATTGGCCATTACTTGTGTCCTGGATAGGATGATACCATAATGGTGGTTGCCGTTGTAGGGCTAGGGCCTACAGTCACAACACATCACTTTGGCTACAGCTTCCAGGGGAAATGGGAGGCCAAGGCATAAGCCCGGTCTTGTTCAATCGGGTGGGGGTGCATTAGTGGTTATGCCTCCTAGGGTGACTGTAAGTGGACCGGCAGTCAACCCCAATGCCAATGGTCCGGTACTCGGGGATTATGCCACCCTAATGGTATCCTGTCCGAGTAGTCTCGACGACCCGAATGGGCGTCCCTGTGTAGGGCTCCATGTGGTGGGTAAGACCTGTGGACAGCGAAAACATAATTAGTACAAATTATGGCAAATATAACCCAGAGGCTGGGGGCCTCTACAAATAACCCCACCCCTCCCCCTTCTTTAGTTTCTTGGCGACCCGAATGAGCGTGCCCTCGTTGGGCTCCGTGTGGTGGGTAAGACCTGCAGGCAGTGAACACAGTGGCAACCGTAAAACCGAGGCTAGGGGCCTCATCAAATAACCCCACCCCTCCCCCTTCTTCTTTACTGACTTGTGTTGAGCTGGAATATGGCAGGCTCTGTCCCACCAACTGAATGGGCCAGCTGCCATTGAGCTGATGGAGACATGCACTGCTCCAACAAAGAGGCCACGTTCCCCCAGTAGGCCAACTTGATCAGGGAACAAACCTGTGGTGTCTATGGCATCGGCACCTGCCCTTAACAAGAGGCAACAACCTCAGCCTTAAGGTGCAGGGTTCCAAAGCTGCATCTAAGAATTTAGGTGCAGTCCACCCACCATCCATACCTTCTTCCCATACTCCCCGGTTTATTTCCATCTCTGGGGAGGATGGAGCAGGAGGATCGCCAAAGCCATCAAGGGCATTGCCAGTGAAGTGACTTTGGTCAAGAAACTGCGCAATGGCACCTTGTTGGTGGAGGCGTCTGCCCTCACCAGATAGAGGCATTATTGAAACTGCAGAAGCTCGGTGATATCCCCATTGTGGTCGAACCCCATCGCAACTTAAACACCAGTAGAGGTATGGTGCGGTGCCCTGACCTACACGGGGAATCAGAAGAGCAGATAGTTGAGGAGCTCACGGACCAGGATGTGGTGGCTGTCCGCCGCACCTCAGTCCAACGGGATGGAGAATCACGCCCATCTGACACCTTGGTGCTGACCTTTGGTAGGCCAAAGGTGCTGGAGTACATCATTGCTGGCTACCTCTGCTTGCCTGTCCGTGCCTTCATCCCGAGCCCGCTTCGGAGCTTCAAGTGCCAGCGATATGGCCATGGACAGAATCCGTGTTCTGCCAAGGCCATCTTTGGCACGTGTGGACAGAGTGACCACTCCCCTGAGTCTTGTAAGACTGCAGCTTTTCGTGTCAACTGTAAGGGCAACCACTCCACCTCCTCTCGGTATTGCCCCACTTGGCTGCAGGAACTTGCAATCCAGGAGTTGCATGTCCAGAAGGGTATTAACTTTCAGGATGCACAGTGGCTGCTGGCCTTGCCACGGACCGCCAGTCGTGGGGTGTCCTATGCAGGTGCTGCCAAGGCAGCTGCTGTGCTGTCGGACACAGACACCCTACCTCAGCTCCCCCCTCTCATCCGTTTAACGCCCTCTCGGGCTGCGGGGTTACTGGGGTGCCGGTCTGTGCCAGCATTGGCTGCCAGACGGACCCCAACCCCATTTTCATGGCTTCTTCCAGCTCAACCACCCCCTCTGGCCCATGCATAGGACCCCCAATGATGGCGGGGCCAACTTCTTTGGAGGCCCCAGATGCCACTCATCAAAGAGAGGCATCTCCCTTGATTTCCTCCCTCCCTTTCTCAGCCCAGCCAGCCCCCTCCATGGAGAGGGTGGTGAGTGAGACAGGAGGAAAGAAAGTAGGGACACCTACCGCTTTCTCAGTGGGGTGGGTGTCCTTGGTTCGTCCACCCAAGCTCTCTGGCCAATGGCAGAGGGCTCGGGGTGGTTTCATGCCGAAACTGGGGCAAGATGGGGATTCCTCCTTTAAGATGGAGGAGGACGAACTTATTGAAGGCGTCCCTCCCTTTTCTGCAGTGGGACCAAAGTGGGGCACAATGGGGATTCCTCCTTCGAGATGGAGGAGGACGAACCAATTGAAGGCGTCTCTCCCTTTTCTGCAGTGGGACGGAGAAAAGGGAGGAATAGAAACAAGCCGCCTAAGTCCACTTGATGGTAAATTTCCTACAATGGAACTGTCGAGGGTTTTCCCACAAGAGGGACGAGATCAAACTGATGATCTCGAGGCACAACCCTGTCTGCATCTCCCTCCAGGAGATCCTGTGTCGAAGTGATACCCCCATGTCGTTACGGGGATACACTGTATATGCAGACACCCGGCAGCAAGGAAGCCACCCTGTGGGAGGGGTGGCTATCCTTATTCAGAATGGGTGCATGCATGTGCCAGTGGCTCTGCAGACGCCTCTGCAAGCAGTGGCGGTCTCATTGCAACTGGCTGTGCCCACCACTCTGTGCCCACCACTCTGTGCCCATCCCTCTACATGCCACCTGGGATTGATATCCCATGGGCAGACCTCGACTCCCTCAGCACCCAGCTTCCAAGACCCTTCTTGATTATGGGTGACTTAATGCCCATAATCCCCAATGGGGCTCGGACAGTCACAACACCCGAGGGCACCTTGTGGAACAATGGGTGTCACACAATGGGCTCATTGTTCTCAACACAGGTGCCCCCACACATATGTTGACTGCCACTGGTGGCCTGTCATGCATAGACCTTTCCATCTGCTCTCCTGGGTTGGCACCAGGTTTGCAGTGGGAGGTCTTGTCAGACCCCTGTGGAAGTGATCACTTCCCCATCATGATTAGCAGTGGAGATGGGGCATTGCCCCAGCACCCACCACAGTGTTGTCTGCTTCGGGCGGACTGGGAGGAGTTCGCCCGCCATATCTTCTTTCGCCCACTGTGTGATTTTGATGGGGTAAACGACCTAGTGAGTCACTACACAGAAGTGGTGGTCGGGGTGGCATTGGCATCTGTCCCCCAGAGCTCGTGTAACCCACCACGAGCACGGGTGCCATGGTGGACGGAGGATTGTCGGAGTGCGATTCGGGCTTGCTGACGAGCCCTATGCTGCTTCCAATCTCGTCCTACCGAGGCCAACTATATCGACTTTCTCCGAGCCCGGGCATATGCACGACGGGTGATCAGGGAGGCCAAGCACTCCTCATGGAGCTGGCCTCTTTCACCAAATCTGACATATTTATACATATATATATATATATATAACATATTTATAGACATATTTATGGCTTTTGCCTTTTTATGTCTGTGTTGGTTTTGGCTTTTGCCTTTTTATGTCTGTGTTGGTTTTTGCTTTTGCCTTTTTATCTCTGTGTTGGTTTTGGCTTTTGCCGCTTTTACTGTTGTGTCCTTATTGGCTTTTGCCACTTTTATTTTTTGTCTGTTTGGGCTTTTGCCCCTTTTATTGTTTTGTTTGTTTTGGCTTTTGCTACCTTTATTGTTATGTCTGTTTAGGCTTTTGCTGCTTTTATTGTTATTTCTGTTTTGGCTTTTGCCGCTTTTATTGTTATGTCTGTTTTGGCTTTTGCCGTTTTGGATTTTTTGGATTTTTGCCGGTTTGGTTTTTTTGCTGTTTTGGATTTTGCCTGTACTTATATACTATATTTAATTGGCTATTGCCTTGTTTATTTTTATTAGTTTTAGTGGGCTTTTGCCCTTATTTATTGCCATCATGGTGGGATGGCCATTTACACCCCCACCATGGTGATTGTCTCTCTGGGCCCTAATGACCATTGTAGTCGATGGGCCCTAAAACATAAACAAACAAACAACCGATGTCCAATGTGGCTTCCATGCTGGCAGGTCTTCGGTGGATCATCTGATCTCACTGGAGACTGCAGTATGTGAAGCCTTTCTCCACAGACAGCACTTGGTGGCTGTATTCTTTGATGTGGAGAAGGCATGGCGCCATGGTATACTGGAGGCCTTGCACCGGTGGGGGCTCAGGGGTAATCTGCCTGTCTTCCTCCATAACTTTTATTCTGATCGGACCTTCAGAGTGCGTGTGGGTAGCACCTACTCCTCAGCCTGTCTGCAGGAGAATGGTGTCCCACAGGGGAGCATCTTGAGTGTGACGGTCTTTGCGGTTGCAGTGAATGGTTTACCATCCCCAGGTACAGACGTCTCTATTTGTGGACGACTTTTCTATCAGTTACGGGGCTGCCACGATGCACAGCATGGAGTGTCAGCTGCAACTGGCACTCAATAGTGCCAATGAGTTTGCCATTTCACGTGGCTATAAGTTCTCGCCTGACAAACAATGGTCATGCACTTCTGTCGTAAGCGAGGGCTCCATCCTTACCCTCAGCTTACCCTGAGTGGCCGCCTCCTCCCAGTTGTAAAGGTGGCTTGGTTTCTTGGTCTCCGTATTGACAGCCACCTGACATGGGTCTCACACTTGAAGGAGCTGAAGGGTAAGTGCCTTCGCTCCCTGAATATTCTGCACTGCCTGCAGGGAACTGGTTTTGGGGCAGATCGAATGGTGATGCTTCCGCTCTACAGATCACTCGTTCGATCACGTCTCGATTATGGCTGTGGCGACTATGGACTGGCCGCTCCGTCTACTCTCCGGATGGTGGACAGTGTTCATCATGCCGGCATCCGGTTGTCCATTGCGGCATTCTGCACAAGTCCAGTACTCAGCCTTTATGCCGAGACTTGCAAACCACCACTGACTGTGTGGCGGCAGTACCTGGCAGCTGCATATATTCTGCGGTTGAAGGGTCAGCCACAGCACCCTACACACCCAGCCGTTTCTAGTCACACAGTGAGATGGCCATTCAACTGCTGCCCAGGGGTTCCCCCTCCTTTTGGCATGCATTGGATGGATTGTCTCATGGGCCTGGGTGTGACCCTACATAGAGTGCAGCCTGTATTGCCGGCCTCTGTGCCACCCTGGATAGTGCCAGAGTCCCAGTTTTGACCTTGTGCTCGCAGCCTTCCCAAAAACCAGTACCGATAGGTCATTGTACCAACAAGAGTTTGGACGCCTCTCTCTGACCTATCGGGCCCATGTTTTTATTTCCAAGGATGGGTTGAAGGATGGCTCCTCGGTGGGTTGGTCAGTCTTTACAACTGGTCATCTCATAGAGGGCTGCCTTCCAGGCATCATCAGGGCACTGGGCCCTGGAACTCATCCAAATATTGAATGATAGACACTTTGTTGTTGTGACTGACTCCCTATCCTCCCTTAAGCTGTTGCACACCCTTTATGGCAGACATGCCATCATCAAGGGTGTGCACAGATTGCTGCTCGTGATTTGTAAGCAGGGCAAGACAGTGTTGTTTATGTGGGTCCCGCAGCATGTTGGCATCATGGGCAACGAGAGGGTGGATGCTCATGCCCGTCAGGTGGCCCACTTGCCAGATACACCCGACACTGCTGTCCCCTACTCCGATGCTCTCCCAAAGGCTGCTGTGGACCGTCCATGAACACTGGCGGTCCCAGTGGTTGGTGGAGACCACCAACAAACTCCACACACTGAAGGACACTCCAGTGCACTGGGTGTCCTCGTGCCTGCTCGGCTGCGTATCGGTCACATGTTCCTCACCCACTCCTACATTCTAAGGGATGAGGATCAACCATGGTGTGACTGTTGTTGGGAGCCTCTCACAGTGGTACACATCTTTAGTCACTGTGAGAGATACCATGGACATAGATGCTGACTGGGAGGCAGTCCAGAGCTCTCCACATCACTGGAGCGGTGAATTGCATTGGACACACCAGTTCTCATCTGATCACTGATGTTAAGCAGCGCACCCCAGCTAGTACTGACATGGGTGGCCGCTTGGGAAATCTGGGTACTGCTAATACCCAATAATCGTCAAATTAGTGTAGTGTCTGTGCAGTCTCTGCATAAGAACTATGCTGTGGATGGGGGTCCACATCACTTGATCCACATCACTTGGGGATAACCCCCAGGCAGTGGAGAGCTCGCTCGTATGGCAAGGCTGGCCTCTTTCACAAAATTTGAATTTGAATTATACACTGTTTACTTTTAGATATCTTTGTATTTATTCTTGTATTATTTTGGCTTTTCCCTTTTTATTTCTGTGTCTGATTTGGCTTTTGCGGCATTTATTGTAATGTCTGTTTTGGCTCTTGCCACTATTATTGTTCTGTCTGTTTTGGCTTTTGCCACTTTTATTGTTATGTATGTTTTGGCTTTTGCTGCTTGTATTGTTATGAATCTTTTGGCTTTTGCTTTTTTATTGTTATATCTGCTTTGGCTTTTGCTGCTTTTACTTTTCTGTGTGTTTTGGCTTTTGCCTATATTTATTTATAAATATTTATTGAGCTTTTTCCTTTTTGTTGTTATGGGTTTGTCATTATTTATTGCCATACATGGTGATTGTCTTTCTGGGCCCTAATGACCTTTGTTGTCGACGGGCCCTAAAGCACTAACAGACAAACAACCAAACCAGCTGACAGGAATAGGGTTGTTGTTGTTTGTTGGTGTTTAGGACCCTTCAACTACAAGGTCATTAGAGCCCCATCCACTGAGTAGTTCTGATGCAGGGACTGCACAGACACACTACACTAATGTGACGAGTTTTGGATACTAGTGGTACCCAGTTTTCCCAAGCGGCCACCCATGTCAGTAATAACTGGAGTTGCGTTGCTTAACTTCAGTGAACAGACAAGAACTGGTGTGTCCAACGAAACTCGCCGCTCCCACTACAGGAATAGGGGAATGGGCCTCCTAGTGCTTGGTATTTGCTGATGATGTGGGAAGGTTAGGAGTCCCACGAGGAGGTTCAACAGGGCTTATGAGACATTACAACAGCAATGGGAAAGGGGGGGGGGCTGAAGGTGAACATGTAGAAAAACAGAGTACTTAGCTTTCAGTTGGAGTGGCCAGGACAAAGGGGTGTAGTTAGTTGTGGAAATGAGGTGATGCCAGCAGTGAAAGACTATAGGTATCTAGGATCGGTGTTTCAGAGCAATGGGGAAATCGACTCCGACGTTACCCAAAGAATCAATGCAGGATGGCTAAAGTGGAGACAGGAAAGTGGTGTGCTGTGTGACTGCAGTCCCGATAAAACTGAAAGGTAAAGTTTACAAAACTGTAGTTAGGCCCTCCATGCTGTATTGATGAGAGTGCTTGGCAGTGAGGAAGAACCACAAGAGGAGAATGCTAGTTGCCGAGATGCGGATGCTGCATTACATGAGTGGGGTGTCACATGCAGACGGAGTCCATAACGAGAACGTTAGATGCAGCTTGGGGTGGGAGACATTGCAGAGAAGAGGAGGGAAAAAATGTTGAGGTGGTATGGGCATGTGATGAGAAGGGGAAGGAGGAGCTCACATGGTGTATTCTGAGGCAGCAGGTGGTGGGTGGCATCAGGAGTAGGGGGAGACCTAAGCAGATGTGGGAGCAAGTTGTCCAGAGGGACATGATTGCATTCAGGGTGGATGAAAGCCTGGTTGGGGATAGATGAGAGTAGAGGGTTAGAACCCGCAGACCCGACCCTGCCATAGTCGGGATAAGGGTGTGATGATGATGATGATGATTAGACTAGGCCTTTGTTTTGTCCTTAGGGGCTTGTGATGTATTTGGGCTGCATGCCTGGGATATATTGGGTTTGTATTAGATAGCTATATTTTGGGGAATATGTTGAGAATTATTAAGCTTAGGACAATTCTATACATCTATAAGAGTTTTTGAGCATACATGCTATAAGTAACACATTAGTGAATTTCACATACATATTAGAAATAAATTATTTTTATCCATTCTATCCTGTTTAGCTTTTCTCTTCTTTGCCCTTTCATTTATCTGAACTAAACTAATAGAATCAGGGTTTGACGTTTGCATGAAACTACATGTGCCTTGGAGACTTAATGTCACAAAAATGCCAGGGAAAAAAGTTGAAAATTGATCAGATAAATGATCTAAGAATAGGATCAGTTTTCATTAGTGGAAATTTTTCTTTGTAGATCCTTTCAAAACAAATGGGATATGATTGGAGAAAATTTTCAATACTAAGTGATTTACAAAAAGCTGCAAATGTTACATGTGACAAAATGACAAAACATGCATTAAAACACTTGCATAAGGAGCCATATTCAAGACAGGAAGTGTGTGATCTTCTAGGCCTAACAGATGATATGTTTAGTGAAGGATTCCTCAGTCAAAATACATCTAACTTGAAGACTTTCAAGCTGCTTCAAAGAGCTCTTCATGTGTATTCAGGTAGGGGAGATGCTAGATATTTTAAAATATCTTAAAATGGATGGTTTTTAAGAAAAATGCAAACCACAAGATTTTATTATCAAGTATAAATATGATATTAGTGGGTTGAGTGACGGCCACTTGATTTTAATTCTAATTGAACACACTGCAAGCACCCCTTATAGGCCAAATTGGCAGTGGGGAGTGTAACTCTCATTCCTAATAATTGACCAATCCAAAAACCCCAAGGAACCTGAGGCATAGAATCTATTCTGCCATACATTGACTACCTCCTATATTGGCCCCTTCCTTCTGACAATTCCTCACAATATCCTCATCCAGAGCATTCCATTGACGAATGGTCCTTGGAAAAAAACAACCAGTAATATAAGTCTGTTCAGGCCCTGATCTCCTTAATTTGAACGGATGACCATTTCATCCCCTATATGCTGCAAAGGATAACCCCTCAACTAGAGAACCCTTGTACCCCATTTTTGACATTGTAATAAACAGCCTAATGCTATCAGATACCTACCTCTGATGTAGTTTGTCCCACCCTAATTCCGTAATCATTACTGACACACTCAATCTATGAGAGAAGCGTTGAGCACAATTCTTGCTGCCCTCCTTTGCACCATATATTTCCCAAGATACGTCCAGCCAAAACGTTAACCAAATTGGACTACAGCACTCCACAATTGGTCATACCAGTGAAAAGCAGGTTATTTCTTTCACTTCCTTTGTGCTGTCACAAGGGTCCTTCGAACCAACCAGAGGGCATGCCCAGCCTTCACAATCAATTTGTCAGTGTGCTCCTTCAGGGAACCCAAGTTTTTAGAATAATTCCAAGGTTTTGTGGGTGTCAACCCTTTTAACCCTCACACCACTTATGCTATAAGAAAAATCAACTTGCTGGTTAGACCTGCTTACATTTGTAAGCACATTTGTACAGGCTCAATGGCAACTCATCTGCAACTCCAGTCATATACAGTATCTTGTTTAATTCCTGTTGCATTTGTTCATTCAACTTTGTTCAATTTGTTTGCTCCTTCATCTACTAGAGACCCGTCCTACTTAGAGCCCCATCCACTGTGTAGTTCTGATGCAGAGATTGCACAGACACTACACTAATGCAACGATTTTTGGATACTGGATTCTGGATTTGATTCGATTAACCCTTATGTCAACAACCGGGTACCCGGGTGCCCACCTGACAATTTCTAGTAAAAATTTTTAATGTTATCATTAAAAAATTTTTATATCCTCCTAGATCATCTCTATTTCACCTTTTCTCTTTCGTTATATGTAAAAATTTTTGAGTGCCAACCATCCTAACATATTTAAAATTTGGTTTGAATTCACCTATGCAATTTCAACTACCAGGGTACCTGGGTACCCAGTGGCTATTTTGAATATAAATCGTTAAAAATAGTTATACAGAAATAATTTATGCCACTAAGATGAGTCAATAATTACCATGGAACTGCACAGTCTTTATATTTTGCTACAGTGGAGGCATTTTCACCAGAATTATCACAAAATGTTGTTGGCATTCCATGCAAGACTTTCTTGTTTATCTGTTTCTTTATGGGTGTTTTGTCCCTAACATAATGCAAACAATGAGCACTAGTGGAATTGCCTTCAGATCACACAGTAATTTGGCAATGGACAATCATCATCAAACCCTTATCCTGCCTGTGGCAGGGTTTGATTTGCATGTTCTAACCCTCCACAGCTGCCTATTTCCCAACACGTCCCCATCCACCCCATACACTACTACCTCCTTTTGGACAAGCTGCTCCCACATCTGCCTTGACCTACCCCTGCCCTGAGTGCTTCCAACCACTTATATTCCTATAATTGGCCTATGAGCTCTCCCTCCGCATTTCTCATTATGTGTCCATACCACCTCAATCTGCTCTCCACCATTCTTTCTGTGATATACCCAACCCCAGGCTACCTCTAGAATACTCTCCTAATTTTATCTTAACACCTAACTCCTGTAATGCAGCAATCTCATCTCAGCTACTTGCATTGGATTTATGTGGCTCCTCCTCAATTCCCAACACTGATCCATATAGCATAGCTGGCCTAGCCACAGCCCTGTAATACTTCACTTTCTAATTGGTTGGACCCCCATAACAAAGGACTCTGCTTGCCTGTCTCCACTTCAAACATCTGCCATTGATTCCATGGAAAACATTCCAATCTATCTCCCCAATGCTATAGGAGCAGCTGAGTTGCATTGTACACACCAGTCCTCATCAGATCACTGAAGTTAAGCGATGCAGCCCAAGTTATTGGTCACATGGGTGGTCTGCTGAACATTGGGTGCTGCTAATTTCCCCTCTCCTACAACCCACACTCCTACCTCCCTCTCACCCACAAGCAGCCTCCACGAGGTGCAGCCCGTTATGATTGCTTGACTGACTCCCCAACCCATTGATGCAACATACTAACATCATGCAGCTTTGTTACCAGCTTACTTGCTCGCCATTATTATTCTGGCCTTCCCAATTGAAAGCTAAATAATCTCTCTAGACCAGTGTTTTTCAACCAGGGTTCCATGAGGTCCGCCCAGGGTTCCGCCAATGGCAAGGTAAAATATAAAAATAACAATGAAAATACAAGAAATGAGAACTTTTGTCAGTGAAAGATGAACTTTAGGTATCTCTCTCAAACATTAGGCCACGAATTCAAATGCTTATGCTAACACACACTTGAATCAATTAATGCCTTTTTTCTGTCACTGTATGGAGTTCTGCAAAAGGACTACATGTTCCAAAGGGTTCCGTGAGATGTCTAAGTGCTCAAAATGGTTCCGTTTAAATAAGAAGGTTGAAAAACACTGCTCTAGACGATGGACAATGATGGTTCATATAAAATTTAAATGGGATCTCCCTTTCAAGAAATCAGAGGTGATTATGTTGGATGCAAAACACCTTATGAATACTTGTGTTGAAAATTGCAATGCACAGGATTGATTAGTAATATTGACTTTTAGAACTTATGTATGCCTTAGATTGACACATCAGGCTTCCAATTATCATAAAAAACAAAAATGTTGTGAGCTTTAAGAAAAAAACATTAGTTATTCAATAAATTCCGTAGGTGGGTATCCGGGTACCCCGGTTGTTGAATAACGTAATGAAAGTTGGTTGTCAACATAAGGGTTAATGGGTTGGGGAGTTAACCAAGCAGGCATAACAGGATGAACCCTTAAGAGGCTGCTCACAGGAGATAAGGAGGTAGGTAGTGGACATTGGGGAGGGGAACTCTGCAGCACCCAACATTTTTTACCAACCGCCTATGTTGTTACTAACATGGGCTTGTGCTGCTTAACTTCAGTGATCTCATGAGAACTGGTGTGTCCAATGCAACTTG
Source organism: Trigoniulus corallinus (assembly GCA_013389805.1). Taxonomy (NCBI): domain Eukaryota; kingdom Metazoa; phylum Arthropoda; class Diplopoda; order Spirobolida; family Trigoniulidae; genus Trigoniulus; species Trigoniulus corallinus. The sequence goes on along the minus strand of JAAFCE010009125.1, from coordinate 8,720,959 downwards.
GCTGCATGTGGTACTAGCGGTACTCAGTTTTCCCAAGCAGCCACCCTTGTCAGTCCTAGCTGGGGTTGAATGGCTTAACTTCAGTGATCAAACGAGAACTGATGTGTCCAATGAAATTTGCCACTCCCTTCCTGTTACAATTCTGTGCAGGAAGATAACCATTCTTCCACCACACTTGCTATGCATGTGTCATCTGCAAGGAACTCAAGAAAGGGTTTTATACCATGCCCTATATCAGGGGTGGCCAGCAAGTCGATCGTGAAGTCAATTTTGGCCAATCACTCGCGAGTGGTTCTAGGTTCGATACTGGACCGAGGTGGGACCATTATCGGTCCTCCCCTCCCCACTTTGACTATGCATAGGACAGCAAGTTGATCGTGAAACTTTTTTTAAGATAAAAAGTTGATCATGACACATTTTTAAGATAAACAGTAGATCTTATGTATACAAAAGTTGGCCACCCCTGCCCTATGTCATTAACATAAAGTACCGTATTATCTCGTGTATAATACGCACTTTTTTTCCCAAAAAATCGGATGCAAAGTCTGGGTGCGTATTATACATAGGTGTAAAAATTTCAGCCATTATCAGAGAACACTAAACATGCATAAATAATAATGGATAATCGATTGAAAGCAAGAAGAGATATGTTTGCTTATTAACCTCATTTAACTTCTATTAGATGATGTTTTGAGTTAGTTTTATAAATATAATATTTAGCTACCTACACTTTATTTACCTTCATACCATAGATACAAGTGCTTGTATATTAATACATGTGTAACCATAGATATAATAATACTAGTGTACTACCATAAAAGTTCTGTAATAAAAATGAATATTCTAAGTCCAGTTATGTCCAACAATACCGATGTTATTAGCCTAAAAATTCTTCACAATCATCATCTGAAATAATTGGGAACTGGCAAACTTAACCTTCATATTATACATGGGCATTAATATTTTTCTTTAACTAAGTCTTAAAACTTCGGGTGCATATTATATACAGGTGCATATTATACATGAGGTAATACGGTATTATCAAATACAGGTGCAAATAGGCTTCCTTGGGGTGCCTTCTGCTGCCTGCCATACAGGTAAGCCTTTACCCTCTGAGTAACCATACTATGAATCCCTAACTTGGACATTTTAGAAACAAGCTTGTCATAAGGTACCATGACAAAGGCCTGTTCAAAGTGCAGGAATATAACGTCAACCAGCTTACCCATATCTAAACATTTTCTATATAGTCAAATAGACAAGGCAGTTGAGTGTCACATGACCTACCTTTCCTAAACCCATGTTGATTACTGCTAAGAATGCCAGTTTCCTCCAAATATCCCATAATACATGAGAATAATATTTGCTCAAATGTCCTCCCACAGGATGGAATGATGGCACTGTTTAGAGATTTTTTGAAAAATTTTAACCAAATAATAGCTTACTATCCCCAAAGGTCTTTTGCCGCAGTGGCATAGTGGTTAGCACGCTTGGCAAATACGCCAGTAGTGCTAGGTTCGTAACTGGACTGTGGTGGCTCGGCTTCTTTTGGGTGAGAGAAGCTGCGAGTGTGCCTTCTTTCAGATGAGAAGTAAAACCGAGGTCCCATGTGGTTGTACGATGGCACTTGCACGTAAAAGAACCCTCTCTACCATGCAATGGGTAGATGAGGCAAAATTTCCAGGTGTAGTACCTCGCCCCCTGGCGTCGGTAGAATTACCCAACGAACACTAGACTGATAATAAATAAGTGTAGGGGTTCAGCTTTGGCCATCAACCGGCTGCAGAAAAAACTATGACCAATATATCACCCTGTGTCCATTCAGAGGGACAAATGGGTACCCGACCCTGCCATAGGCGGGAAAAGGGTTAGGAGTTGCTTTAATGCCTGAGGGTCTTTGAAGAATAAATGGAGAAATGTTTTAGGGGCCCTCAGCCTTATATACCTCAAATTTATTTAAAAGATCATGAACTCCCTCTCTTGTAAGGACAACCTCCTCGATTTGCCCTTGACAGTCTTTTCCTGACACTGGTGAATAATCATCCCTAGTACAGCATTTGCAAATGAATCATTAAAAATGTTTGCAGCTATAAGGCTATCATTTACTAGGTTTCCTGACCCATCCTTAATAGCTGGAACCCTATAGCCACATTTTCTGCACTTTTTTGAAGTATCTCTGGAAAGATTTTGGATTGTTCTTGAGATTTTCCCCCAAAATATCCCTATGGAATTTCTTGTAGGCCATTTTAATCAGAACTATTCCCCTTTTCCTGGCTTACTTATGCATGACCTCACTATTTGAATCCTACCTATGCAAAGCTGCCTTCACTTCCTGGGTATACCAGTCCCTCTTCTTAATAGAGATGGCCTGCCTTGTACCTTCTTCTACAAGTGCTAAGATTGTTTGCCAATACTCTTCAACACTGTAAGCCTTGGCAGTGACCTGAAAATCTTTCAAATGTGCTTCTAAATAAGAACTAAACATCTGCCAATCAGCTCTGTGAAATTGATTAGTCTCCCTGCAAGCTGTACACTACCTTGGTAGCCTTCTATGTATCTCAACTCCAATTGCAGCAAGGTCACTAATTCTCTTCATGCACTTCACATCCTTGATGGAGCTAGGCATATTTTTAAAAACTAGATCTAAATTCCTCCTCTTTCATGAGTTGGTATGGTCACAATCTGCTCTAATGCTGTACAATAGAACTGATCCAAGAAGTGATTAAGGGCACCTGAAAGAGTGGAATTCAAAACAGATTGCATGCAGTCCCACCTCACCCCTGGAAGATTGAAGTCCCCACTTAAAATAACTGTTGTGACCTTCCTCCTATGAGTCACGATCTCCAAATAGTGTGCCAATCTCAACAATGGATTTGGAACATATCCTGGTGGGACAGTGGTTGGAACTCTCCCTCCTTCCCTGTCTTATCTACACACTATGTACCTATCAGAAGAAGTCTCAGTTGGGCTTATATCTTCCTTTAATCATCAGCATTCCATGTAGTAGCAAGGGCATTAAACTCAGCCACTTTAGTGACCATGCTTCTACAGTTGATAACAAGAAATGTCAATTGATCAGTTACTGATACTTTCCTTCCCCTCCCTGCACTATTGCTCTCTAGTGGCCCCTTGTTATATACAGTATGTTGTGCCTTAACCTGGAGTGCCATGACCATCTCTCTTCCCTAAAATCAAGTATAAACTCCTAAATTTTTCCCCAATCCTAGTGGCAGCCGTCTTATTGGAATGCAATTTATCCCTTGTAAACCTGTTACACAGATCCATGAGACATGCCCTATATTCAAGGAGCCTCACTCCAATCTTTTGTTCTTCAAGAAACACCCTGTCATTCACCTATTGGGCCTTAGCCATAGTTACTCTACCACTGTCCCTTCTTTCAATGAGTGGGCAGAGCATTACCTTTGTTCTTATGCTTTTGATTTAATTAGCTTAGACATGATCAGAAAATTAGGATGAGACTCACTATGTCAGAGGCAGGTATCTGACAGCATTAAGCTATTTATCAGAGTGTTGAAAATAGGTTACAAGAGTCCTCTAGATGGCAGGTCTTATGCAAGACCTAAACAAGATATATATGACTGGAAGTATGGGCCACACCCAAAACGCACCCAAGAGTTAATAAATAATATGCCATTCTATAAGTTCCATTTATGGGTATCAAAACTTTCCCAAATATTGACAATGTATTTTACTCTGATCGGGTACTTTATAACCACCACACACTGATATTCCATGTGACAAGTGGCATCCAACAAAACCAACATACCAGTTAGTTTATATGAATACCCGCTTAACCAATTGTACAAAATTGGCTGTAATAGATGATCTGCAAGCAGATTTGTAAAAGAAACGATTTAAAAACAGTTGGTTAATGGGGATTAGTCACACCTGTGGATGAGGTATTATGGAAATCCCATGCCACTGAAATCGATTATACAGTTATGTGATAGCTACTATTTACATTATGAGTGGCTGAGTTATGATGGATGCACCAGTTCCCATCAGATCACTGAAGTTAAGCAATGCAAACTCAAGTTAGTATTGACATGGGTGGTTGGTACTGAACGTTGGGTACTGCTAATTTCCCCTCACCTCTCCTACATCCTCTACACCTGCCTCCTCACCAGTGAGCAGCCTCCTTAAGGTGTATTATTGGAGAATGTTTTCAGACTAACATTGCCCAACACTTAACCCAAGTGGGTGAATAAATATGGGACTATCATTCTGCCCTCCAACCATTGTCATAATAACGTTTAATGGCATATTCATCACCATTCTTATATTACACCACAAAATTTAGGTAAATACAGTGCTTTGAAATAGTGTGAATAAACCAACAGGTTTTCTACAAAATTATCAAAAACTTGTTTTGAAACGCTTTTTTTTGTAAAACACGTCAATTGATACACTTATTGGGCTTTGCTACTTACAACACAGTAGTAATTTTCATTGCCAATTTCGATTTCATAATTAAAATTTTCAAAATAGTCATAATGAATAGAAAATCAGTGTAGAAAAAGTCTGAATGCAGGGGATATTTGTAGTTAAAATTTCTGAATTTCACACCTTTTGTCCTCATCACCATACTGTATTTCTTAACGAAGTTGACTATATGTGTTTTGGTGAGAAAAGAATATTTAGATAGTATTTGGTAGAAAGATATCAATCATCAGCCCACTGAAAAGGAAGGAAATAGAGCCTGCAGGGAGAAAAATTATTTTAGACCTTAAAAATGATGGAAACTCGTAT
>JAAFCE010009125.1:8618225-8716179 GCA_013389805.1 Trigoniulus corallinus | reverse complement strand
CAGGGAGAAAAATTATTTTAGACCTTAAAAATGATGGAAACTCGTATCCATTCATATCCAATACTTTGATAATACCTTGACAATACCTTGAGTGTTGTTAGACCATTTAAATTTAGAGTAGAAGTAAAAACTTATTGCAGAAGTAGACGTCCCAGGAAAGTTGATAAGTCTGCCATGAAATTTATTTTAAAGGAAATTGGGAAAACTCCCTCTGCAACACTTTCAAAATTGATATCAGACCTGGAATTAAATTTGGGTAAAAAAAAATTACATCCATCAACAATTTGCAAAGCACTCCACAGGGCCCAAGTACAAATCATGCAAAACTGTGCAAAAGCTGTTCATCATCAAAATTAACTCTAAAAAGTGAGTAACATTTTCCAGGGATAATTTGATGAAAACAGAAGACTTCTGTAACAAGATGTGCTTTCACATGAGAACAAATTTCCAGTAAGGCAATGACCCAAAGCTCACTTCAAATATTGTTCAGTAGTGGATTGTACATTCTACAAATGCACCTCAATTCTTTCATACAAGCTCCACTAAGTCCTGACCTCAAACCAATAGAGCAATTGTGGGCAAATTAGAGGCAAATAAGAAAACATCACATTAGCAGCAAAATCACCATTTAAAAACTGTTAAGGCTCCCTCACACCAACGCAAATAAATCGCATTCGCCACGGATGTTTCGCGGCGAATTATTCGCATCAAACGCTACCCAAGAAGAGCAATGGTCATGTGTACACCGAAGCGAATGTATCGCGCTCACTGTTGCGAAAGTGCAGCGAATTAGTTAACATCGCTGCACGCACGGTTTTAAACGTCATCGTTGTTCGAATTCTGATAGAACAAGATGGCGTTCACCTAAAAAATAATAGAATTAATGAGAACAAGCTGGTCAAAAAAGAACTAAACTGACGCGTTGGTGTGCATATCAAGGCGAATCCACCGCGGCGCAGCGCGTGCTCCTGTTCAGTGAGTGTTCTTGTGGCGAAAATTCTGCTGTGACTGCGATTGTTTCGCGTTGGTGTGAGGGAGCCTTTAAGGCTCCCCTTTTTTTTTTTAAAAAAAAGTGATAATTTCAAGGTCCTCGCTCATTTTATAGAAAAATTGTAGGTACGGCTGTAACGAGGGGGGTGGTGAAGAAGGCGGCCGCCACGGGCGCAACTGGGTTTGGGGCACAAAATGTTTAAGTTTTTGTCAATAGAGAGCTTGAGTGATCCGTTATAGAACAACGTGTGTTACACAACATAAAAACACAGTAGAACGTATGGTTCTGTGAAAAACACAGTTTGAGTGATCTGGAACCACACCTTATCTTTAACGTCCTGCCCTCTATTGGTTGGAACGTGAAACTTGGTTCCTTTCAAAGTCATTTTAGATATTTTGAATGGGTCCGCCATTTTATCGTAACGTTCGTTTAAACCTACGTAGAACGTATGATTACTTCAGCATACGCTCAAACACACGTTTCTAACTTTACTTTGGAATGTTCCACATGCGCAGTAAGATATTCGTCTGCTTTGCGTAACATGCATTGTTCGAAAACGGATCACTCAAGCTCTCTATTATTGGGTTAAGGGCAAGAGAAAGTTAGACACTTGCCACAGGCGCTTCATTTGGCATATTCATATGCCACATTTGGCATACCTTGGGTACCACAGGAATTACATGGCTAGGTAAGCTCTTCCCTAAGTTAGCATATGGTGATAGGGTGCCTTCTGCTTGGAGAGAGAGTTGGATTGCCCCAATTTTTAATGGCAAAAGGGACGATGAGGACCATGAGAACTATAGAGGCATAAAGCTGATGAGCCATTATACGTATGAAGGTCACTTCAGAGACTGAACTAGTGTGCAGGGAAACCAATTTGGATTTATGCCAGGCAGGTCTACCATGGAACCAATCTTTATTCTAAGACAGATGATAGAGAATCATAGATCAGTCAAGAATGACCTTCATGCAATATTCGTCGACCTGGAGAAGGCATACGATAGTGTCCCTAGACAGGTGGTATGAAGCGTTTTAAGAAAGAGAGGGGTCGATGAAGGCCATATTAGGATAGTAGAAGATATGTATGATGGTTCCATCACTAGGGTGAGGACATCATGGGGAAATACTGCATGCTTCAACGTGCAGGCTGGTTTACATTATGGGTCAGCACTTAGACCATATTCATTTACTCTAGTAATGGATGACCTGCTGATGGGAATAGGGGAATGGGCTCCCAGTGCCTGGTGCTAGCTGATGATGTGGGAAGGCTTGAGTAGTCGAAGGAGGATGCCCAGAGCGGCCTAGAAGATTTTAAAACTGTAACGGAATGAGGGAGTCTTAAGGTGAAAGTGAAGACAGAGTACCTAGCTTTCAATTTTAGTTGTTGTTGTTGTTTGTTGGAGTTTAAGGTCCCGTCAACTATGAGGTCATTAGAGACCCGTCCACTGTATAGTTCTAATGCATATACTGCACAGACACTACACTAATGCGACGATTATTGGGTATTAGCAGTACCCAGCTTTCCCAAGCGACCACCCATGTCAGTACTAACTGGGCTTGCGTTGCTTAACTTGCGTGATCAGACGAGAACTGGTGTGTCCAACGCAACTCGCCGCTCCCATTCAATTTTAGTGGACAGTGGCAAGGGGGGAGGGGTCAGAGTATTGTCGGGAAGAGGAGATTCCAGTGGTGCATGAGTTATTTAGGATCAGTTTTCTGGAGCGATGGGGAGATAGATTCTGCTGTGACCCATAGCATTAATGTAGGTTTGTTAAAGTGGAGACAAGCAAGTGAGGTCCTGTGCAACCGACAGGTCCCAGTAAAGTGGAAGGCAAAATCTACAGAACTGTCGATAGGCCTGCTATGCTGTATGGCTCAGAATGTTGGGCACCTAGGAAGAATCATGAAAGAGAAAGGCAAGTCCCTGAGATGTGAATGCTGCACTACATGTGTGGGGTGCCACGAGCCAACAGAATCGCAAAGAATTACGTTAGGGGGAACTTGGGGTGGGAGACATCACGGAGAAGATGAGAGAGAATCGGTTGAGGTGGTATGGGCATGTGATGAGGAGAAAAGGGGATGAGCTTCATTTGGTCCATTATGCATATAATTGGCTAAACAAGGGGAGAGGAAGACCAAAGCAGACGTGGGAGCAGGTGGTGCAAATGGACATAAAGGCATGCAAGGTGGAGGGTGGCCTGGTGGGGGATAGGCTGAAGTAGAGAATTAAGAACCCACAGACCTCACCCTGTCTCAGGCGGGAGAAGGGAGAGATGATGATCACCGAGTGCTTTCTCTAGTTAACAATTTTACAATTTGCTTTCAAGAATCCCAAAGAGTATATGATTTTAAAAAAGCTTGTGTTGAGGGTAAGCAAGACGTCGCAAAGACATTAGGAACACTTATGATGATGAGTCATGCCAGCTGCCGCGATGATTACGAATGCAGCCATCCTGACCTAGATGAACTGGTTGATGTTGCAGTCACTGCTGGTGCTTTGGGTTGTCGACTAACAGGAGCAGGGTAAGTATTTTTATGTTTGTCTGTAGTCATAGTGCTTCTATTGCTGTTCGCCTCCTTGAAGGATTATGTAGTAGGCCTACCTACATTAGAAGCACTGAAAGTTATCTATACAAATTATGTATTTTTCTGCTTAATACTATTAAAGGATATTTTCTTTTATAGATGGGGTGGATGTACTGTTTCATTAGTTGCTGAGGAAAATGTGAATTTTTTTAAATCTGAAGTTCTGGACAAATTTTATGAGAAACATCCAGCACGGAAAGAGTTTAGTAAGTCAGCCATTTTTGTCTCATCTCCAGGAGGAGGTGCAACAATTTATAAGATGTGAAACTTAAGAAAAATGAAGTCAACTACATCCTTTGAGATCGTATTAATGGCAGGTCGATTCAGATAGAATTTTAGCAAGATATTACAAGTTCTGTGTGTTCACATACGTGCAGTGGCGGATCCAAGATTTTCGTCGGGGGGGTTGAGTCATAGGCAGCGATTGGAAACGCAATTTTCATTTGTCAGTGTCAATGTGGACCCAAAATTTGGGGGTTGCAACCCTCAAAACACCCCCTTGGATCCGCGCCTGCATACATGTGTGTTCAAAAGCAGTTTGTGGCAAGCACGGAGGAAGGATTTATTTTCAATATAAAAAAATGAATAGTCCAATTTTTTTGCTATCATTTTAAATGTTTGCACAATATTAAAACATTTTTTTTCTAAATTTTTATATCCATTATTTTTTTTTTAATCCAAAAGAAACTTTTTTAGTCTCACAGACTAATGCTTAGTAACTATGTCATTTATATGGTACCATAGTAATCTAGGGTTAAAATGTAGCACACTGATGCCAGTATCTTTGTTGTTAGAGTAGTGTAGATAAAATCTAACGATGCCTGACAGCAAATATAAGAAAGGCAAAATGAAAGGGTGCAAATTCAAAACTTGGGATGATTCATAAAAAAAATTAATAAATGTGCACAGAAGCCTCTATTAAGATTTTATGTTCGGTTGTATTACCTTTTATATTTGTGAAGTAGTGGTATAGCTGATATCGACACCTTCCCAGTAAAACATCGTAAGCGCCATTTAATAAATTTTACAGGAGATGAGAAAAACGTTCTGATTTCCTCATTCATTCTTATGCTTAAAATAATTTTTAGATATTAAAAAATAAAATAACTATTTAACGTAGGGTAAAACTGATTACAGTATTAATAAAGACATAATGTGCAGAATTTGATTATATTAAAAAGTGAAAATCTCAAAAAATGTCGCTTACGATGTTTTACCGGGAAGATTTCGATATGGTTGGTTGTCAACCAGGAAGCAAAAATGCATATTAATAATAACTAAATATATAACTTACCTTACTATTAATTAATAGAAGGAGTTTGGGAAAGAAAATTTAAGGTCGTTGGCGGTTATATAAATGTATTAACTGATTCATCCTGAACTGTAGCTGATTCATTATATAATAATTGTGAATGCCACGTTATAACACAGTACCTCTTAGCAACAATGAAATCTTCATGAATCACTTGTGACAGTCATGTTATTCATAATTCATTCTTATATAATTGGGATAAATTTGATACAGTATTCATTATTAAAGACATTTTGTAACTTATGAGTTTTACCTGTGATGAATGTCTACTGTAATTAAGAATGCCACATTATAACACAATACCTCTTATCAATAACTAAATTTTCATGTATCCATTTGTAACAATCATGCTATTCATAATTCTTATGTACATAATTGGGATAAATTTGATACAGTATTCATTATTAAAGTCATTTTGTAACTTTTACGAGTTTTACCTGTGATGTTTGTCTGCTGCTACACCAAATATAATTTTCACTGGCATTGCTTGTAGCCCAAAAGGTATCCAACTTCAATGCACCATATAATCGAACTCCGATTGGAAACAATAAAGGCTCCCTCACACCAACGGAATAAATCGCAGTCGCCGCGGATGTTTCGCGGGGGATTATTCGCATCAAATGCTACCCAAGAAGAGCAATGGTCATGTGTACACCGAAGCGAATGTATGGCGCTCATGGAGGTGTATAGAGGACAGCCTTAATATTGGAACATTGCTTATTGACATAATCATCTCAAGAAAGATTACTCCTTTCAGGTGTGAAGTAATCACCTGGCAGATGCAGTTTGACCATACATTATATAACTATATATACAAGAGTAATTCCATGCTTGACAAAATTCGATTTCTCTAGGGAATTTATGTCTATACATGCCACAATTAATAAATAAGAATTTCATGCTAAGATTTCCTACCTCTATATATCCTATCTCATGATCATTCAAGAGATAAGATATGTGATTACACACACTATAATTTCTTAGAGTAACTCTATGCTACCTAGTCCATTGATGGTTCAAATAAGAATCATTTGTGAATAAGAAACGAGATTCCATTCTTATTTGTATTGCTTGATTGGTCCTTGATTTGGAGATGTTTCCATTTCCTTTGTATCCCTTCTTCTCCTGATGAATCTTCTTATGTGCCATGTACACCAAGATTTCAGCAGCACCAAGATTTTCTCCCAGTTAAAATCGACACTGCCAAGGCTTTTGACTCTGTCAACCATACTCAGCTGATCGTCCAGTTGTGAAAGGCAGTGTCGAATCCCTGGGTCCTGAACCTGTAGAGGGTGCACTGATACACAACCATTAGTCAGGGGAGTCCCTGAGGGGTCTGTCTTGGGGCCCCTACTTTTCAATGTGGCAACTGCTTCATTGCCCTCAGTCTGTGGTGAGTGGACACCATGGTCCTTTGCTGACAACAACTACCTAGGCCAGGAGGTGGAGCTGAATCACCTTCATGATGCCCTAGTGCAGTGGTGGCGAACCTGTGACCCGTGGGTCACAAAGCGACCCACTGTGCAATTTTAAGTGACCCACCCGAACGTGAATCATATCTAGTTTTTGTATCATAGTGTGTAGGTTGAACGGGGACCTGGAGGTTAGAACCCATAGATCCGACCCTGCCACAAGCGGGATAAGGGCATTATGATGATGTTCTGCATGTGCTAATTCAATAAACTAATACATTCATTATTAATAATATTTTTTTATTCATAAAATTTAATAGTGATTGCAACTGACCCATGGACAACTATTTTGCTCTTTTTTTCATGTTTCACCACCACTGCCCTAGTGTCTTCCTCTGATCTCAGCTCCCTGTCACACTGGTACACTACCTTATAAATGAAAATGAACCTGGATAAGACCCAGATTACAATATTCCTACCTAGAAGCTCTAATTTTCCACTGACTCCTTCTAACCAGCCCATGACAATACTGGAAATAAAGTTTGACCCCACACTACGCTTCTTGGAGCACCATGACACCCTTATCGCCAAGCTAAACACATTATTGTATTTATTTAAACGTATTAAACCAGTCCTCACCTTAGGGAAACTAGTCCAGATCTTTTTTGTGAAAGTACTCCCACCAATCGAATTTGCTTGCCCTCGCACAGGTGTGGCTGTTGTGCCACCCCTACAACAGAATTCTAAGGCTCATCTTTGGTATTCCACCAATGACAAGTGTCTCTCGATGTTGGAGGAAGTTTAACCTTTTTCTTCTCAAGGACTTCCTGCGGTTTTGCCATCTCTGTCTCATAGCAAGTGCTCTCCACAACCCCGCACACCCATGTCATTATATTAGCCAATTTTTCATTGCATCAAGTGAAGCATGTACCACCAGAAGGTTTCTTCTCCAGCCTACTCTTCCTTACCGTGATCTCCGAAGTCATTGCATCAAGTGAAGCATGTACCACCAGAAGGTTTCTGTTCCAGCCTATTTTTCCTTTTCATGATCTCCAAAGTCGCAATTTCCAATAGTCGCCTTTACCCAATGGAACTCCCTTCCATACTCATTACGTTCAAAAATCTTTAACTGTCGAGTACAAGTGCCTATTGAATTGTTGACACTTCAAAAGGTCCCTTCATAAACACTTCTTGCTGTCGCAGTTAATAATGTGACACCTACCCTGGAGTCCACTGCATGATTCCACCAATGTAACCAAGTGGGTTGTGACGAATTAGCTCAGTTGTGTATCCTCGGTGCCAAATCCTGGGTGGATGTTCTTGTGTGTTGGGTGCTGTGGTTGGGCCCTAAGCTGGGGAATATAAGAGGCCACCATGTGGTGATGCCACATGGCCATCACTGGCTCCCCAGATTCAGCATAATGATTTTCTACTGGGATTGTCTGGAAAGCCCCAGTTGTTAATCAAATGCAGGGATGATGAAAACTGCCCAGCACCCAGCAATACATGCTGCAGCCATAGTCGAGATGTGACAAAATGAGTGATAGATTTAGGCACAGCATCACTGCTCAGTCTGCTCCAACACCAGAGCATTGCAGGCAATGCAATATAGGGGAGCAAAGGCACTTACCTTTCAGCCCTTTCATTACCCGTGTGTGCCCGGGGTAGAATAGGCACACTGCATACCTGCATGTCGTAAGAGGCGACAAAAAGGGGTGACTTTTTCTTGCCCCAGTCTGGACAACACCACTGTCGTCTCTCTCTATGACGTGTTCTGGACAGGACGATACCAACATCGTGGTTGTTTGCGTGTTCAAACTGACTTGTACGTGGTCGATGTAGGCTCCTCACTGAGGTGACCGGAAACAAATGCCTACCCGCGTGTTTGCCGTGCGTGGAGACCCGTGCCCCTGGGAAAAGCGGATCCTGGTGGTTGAGGAGGCGTATGCCCTGCGATGTCTCTGAGCCACTTCACACTTGTGTTTTGGCTGACAGACATCGGGGACTAGGGTTGCGACCCACAGTCTCCAAAACATCACTTTGGCCACAGCTTCCAGGGAAAACGGGAGGCCAAGGCAGTAGCCCGGTCTTGGTCAACTGGCCGGGGGCGCATAAGTTGTTATGCCTCCTAGGGTGACTGTCAGTGGACCGGCAGTCAACCATGATTCCAATGGTCTGGTACTCGGGGATTATGCCACCCTAACGGTATACTGCCCGAGGAATCTCGGCGACCCGAATGGGCGTCCCCTCGTAGGGCTCCGTGTAGTGGGTAAGACCTGTGGGCAGTGAACACATAATTCTCTCAAATTATGGCAACTTTAAACCCGAGGCTGGGGGCCTCATCAAATAACCCCACCTCTCCCCCTTCTTCTTTATTGACTTGTGTTGAGCCGAAAGATGGTGGGCTCGGTCCCACCCAACTGCGTGGGCCAGCTGCCACTGAGCTGATGGAGACATGTGCTGCTCCAACAAAGAGGCCACGTTCCCCAAGTAAGCCAACTGGATCAGGGAACGAACCTGTGACGTCTATGGCATCGGCACCTGCCCTTAATAAGAGGCAACGACCTCTTAGCCTTAAGGTGCAGGGTTCCACTGCTGATGCAAAGCATGTTCCTGCATCTAAGATTTTAGGTGCAGTCCAACAACCATCCATACCTTCTTCCTATCCTTCCCGGTTTATTTCCATCTCTGGGAAGGATGGTGCAGCCTTGGGGAAGGCGTCGCCCTTCCTTATCGCCAAAGCCATCAAGGGCATTGCCGGTGATGTCACCTCGGTCAAGAAACTGCGCAATGGCACCTTGTTGGTGGAGGCATTATTAAAAATGCGACAGCTCGGTGACATTCCCGTTGTGGTGGAACCCCATCGCACCTTAAACACCAGTCAAGGTGTGGTGCAGTGCCCTGACCTATGCGGGAAATCAGAAGAGCAAATAGCTGAGGAGCTAAGGTACCAGGGTGTGGTGGCTGTCCGCCGCACCTTGGTCCGACGGGATGGAGAATCCCGCTCATCTGACACCTTGGTGCTGACCTTTGGTAGGCCCAAGGTGCCAGAGTACATCATGGCTGGCTACCTCCGCTTGCCTGTCCGTGCCTTCATCCCGAGCCCGCTTCGGTGCTTCAAGTGCCAGCGATATGGCCATGGACAGAATTCGTGTTCTGCCAAGGCCATGTGTGGCACTTGTGGACTGGGTGACCACTCCCCTGAGCCATGTAAGACTGCACCTCTCTGCATAAACTGTAAGGGCAACCACTGCGCCTCTTCTCGGGATTGCCCCACTTGGCTGCAGGAATGCAAGATCCAGGAGCTGCGTGTCCAGAAGGGTATCAGTTTTCTGAATGCACGGCGGCTGCTAGCCTTGCCAGGGACCCCCAGTCGTGGGGTGTCCTATGCAGGTGCTGCCAAGGCAGCTGCTGTGACATCTGTCTGCACCCAGACGGACACACTACCTCAGCTCCCCCCCTCCCATCCACTTGACGCCCTCTCGGGCCCACGGGGTCCATGGGGTGCTGGTCTGTGCAAGCATTGGCTGCCAGACGGACCCCGACCCCATTTCCATGGCTTCTTCTGGCTCCACCGCCGCCTCTGGCCCATGCATGGGCCCCCCAATAATGGCGGTGCCAGCTTCTTTGGAGGCCCCAGATGCCACTCATCAAAGGGAGGCATCTCCCTTAAAAGCCTCCCTCACTGTCCCAGCCCAGCCAACCTCCTCCACGGAGGGGGCGGTGGATGTGACAGGAGGAAAGATAGTAGGGACACCCCCCACTACTGCCGTGGGCCATGTGTCCTTGGTTCGTCCACCCAAGCTCTCTGTACAACGGCAGAGAGCACGGGGTGGTTTCATTCCCAAAGTGGGGCACAATGGGGATTCCTCCTTCGAGATGGAGGAGGACGAACCAGTTGAAGGCGTCCTTCCCTTTTCTGCAGTGGGACGGAGAAAAGGGAGGAATAGAAACAAGCCGCCTAAGTCCACTTGATGGTAAATTTCCTACAATGGAACTGTCGAGGGTTTTCCCACAAGAGGGACGAGATCAAACTGATGATCTCGAGGCACAACCCCGTCTGCATCTCCCTCCAGGAGATCCTGTGTCGAAGTGATACCCCCGTGTCGTTACGGGGGTACACTGTATATGCAGACACCCGGCAGCAAGGAAGCCACCCTGTGGGAGGGGTGGCTATCCTTATCCGGAATGGGTGCATGCATGTGCCAGTGGCTCTGCAGACGCAGTGGCGGTCTCATTGTCTACATGCCACCTGGGTTTGATATCTCATGGGCAGACCTCGACTCCCTCAGTGCCCAGCTTCCAAGACCCTTCTTGATTATGGGTGATTTTAATGCCCATAATCCCCAATGGGGCTCGGACAGTCAAATCCCCGAGGGCGCCTTGTGCAACAATGGGTGTCACACAATGGCCTCATTGTTCTCAACACAGGTGCCCCCACACATATGATGACTGCCACTGGTGGCCTGTCATGCATAGACCTTTCCATCTGCTCTCCTGGGTTGGCACCAGGTTTGCAGTGGGAGGTCTTGTCAGACCCTTGTGGAAGTGATCACTTTCCCATCAAGATTAGCAGTGGAGATGGGGCATTACCCCAGCACCTACCACGGTGGTGTCTGCATCGGGCGGACTGGGAGGAGTTCGCCCGCCAAATCTACTTTCGCCCACTGTGTGATTTTAATGGGGTAAACGACCTAGTGAGTCACTTCACAGAAGTGGTGGGCGGGGCGGCATTGGCATCCATCCCCCAGAGCTCGTGTAACCCACCACGAGCACGGGTGCCATGGTGGACGGAGGATTGTCGGAGTGCCATTCGGGCTCATCAACGAGCCCTTCGCTGCTTCCAATCTCATCCTACCGAGGCCAACCATATCAACTATCTCTGAGCCTGGGCATATGCCCGACTGGTGATCACGGATTCCAAACGCTCTTCATGGAGTCAGTACGTCTCCTCACTTACCCGTCAAACACCCTCCAAGAAAGTCTGGGAAAAGCTGAGGAAGATCCAAGGCAGATATTTAACATCATGTGGCTCCGGTCTCCTTGTACAAGGGAGACATTGCCTTCTGCCGTGTGAAGTGGCTGAGGAACTGGGAAGGACGTTTGCAGCCGTCTCCAGTTCCCAGCACTACACGGCAGCATTTTTGCAGTCCAAACTAGCTGCAGAATGCCACCCTCTTAATTTTTGCTGCGAGTATCGCTGAGGGGTATAACAACCCTTTTACCCCTTTTGAGCTCCAGGCAGCTCTAGCAAGAGCCAGGGATACTGCCCCTGGACCACAGAAACCAGAGAAAGGCGAAAGGCGTTAGAAAGGCGTTAGATACCTCCTTGAGGTATTAAATTATATCTGGCAGCAGCATTAAATCCCTGCAGGTTGGCGAGAGGCTACTATAACCCACTGCAAAAACCCGGGAAGGATAGTAGCCTTACAACAAATTATAGACCCATCTCATTGAAGAGCTGTCTTTGGAAAACCATGGAACGAATGGTTAATTGGCGCCTGGTGTGGTATCTGGAACGGCACCACCTTCTTGCCGATGCCCAATGTGGCTTCCTTGCTGGCAGGTCTTCGGTGGATCATCTGATCTCACTGGAGACTGCAGTACATGAGGCCTTTCTCCACAGACAGCACTTAGTGGCTGTCTTCTTTGATGTGGAGAAGGCATATGATACCACATGGCGCCATGGTATACTGGAGACCTTGCACCAGTGGGGGCTCAGGGGTAATCTGCCCCTCTTCCTCCATAGCTTTTTGTCCGAACGGACCTTCAGAGTGCGTGTGGGTAACACCTACTCCTCGGCCTTCCTGCAGGAGAATGGTGTCCCACAGGGGAGCGTCTTGAGTGTGACGCTCTTTGCTGTTCCAGTGAATTGCTCCATTCACCCCTTGGTAAAGTCGTCCCTCTTTGTGGACGACTTTTCTATCAGGTACTGGGCTGCCATGATGCACAGCATTGAGCGTCAGCTGCAACTGGCACTCAATAGTGCCAACGAGTTTGCCACTTCACGTGGCTAAAAGTTCTCCCCTGACAAAACAATGGTCATGCACTTCTGTCGTCAGCGAGGGCTCCACCTTGAGCCTCAGCTTACCTTGAATGGCCGCCTCCTCCCAGTTGTAGAGGCGGCCCGGTTTCTTGGTCTCCGTTTTGACAGCCATCTGAAATGGGTCCCGCACTCGAAGCAGCTGATGGCTAAGTGCCTTCGGGCCCTGAATATTCTGCGGTGCCTGCAGGGAACTGGTTTTGGGGCAGATTGAACGGTGATGCTACGACTCTACCGGTCAGTCGTTCGATCCCGTCTCGATTATGGCTGCAGCATATATGGCCTGGCCGCTCCATCTACTCTCCGGATGCTGGACAGTGTTCATCACGCTGGCATCCGGGTGTCCATTGGGGCATTCCGCACAAGTCCAGTATTCAGCCTTTATGCTGAGACTGGTGAACCACCACTGACTGTGCGGTGGCAGTACCTTGCAGCTGCATATATTTTGTGGCTGAAAGGTCAGCCACAGCACCCTACACACCCGGGAGTCTTTAGTAATGCTATGAGACGGCCATTCGACCGCAAACCCGGGGGTTCCCCCTCCATTCGGTGTGCGGTGGATGGACAGTGTTACCGGCCTGGGTGTGACTCTGCCTAGGGTGCAGCCTGTACTGCCGGCCTGTGTGCCACCCTGGACAGCGCCAGAGCCAAGTTTCGATTTATTGCTTGCAGCCTTACCCAAAACCAGTACCGATAGGTCAGTATACCAACAAGAGTTTGGACGCCTCTCTTGGACCTATCGAGGCCATGTTTTTATTTACACGGATGGGTCGAAGGATGGCTCCTCGGTGGGTTGGTCAGTCTTTACAACTGGTCATCTCATAGGGGGCTGCCTTCCAGGCGTCGCCAGTGTCTTAACTGCAGAACTCACAGCTCTGCACAGGGCACTGGAGCTCATCCAAGTATGGAATGAGAGACACTTTGTTATTGCGACTGACTCCTTATGCTCCCTTCCGCTGTTGCACACCCTATATGGCAGACATGCCATCGTCCAGGGTGTGCACAGATTGTTGCTTGTGATTCGTAAGCAGGGCAAGACAGTGTTGTTCATGTGGGTCCCGGGGCATGTTGGCATCATGGGCAATGAGAGGGCGGATGCCCATGATCGTCAGGTGGCCCACTTGCCAGATATAAATAACACTGCTGTCCCCTCCTCTGATGCTCTCCTGATTGTGCGGCGGGCCGTCCATGAACAATGGCGGGCCCAGTAGTTTGCGGAGACCACCAACAAACTCCGCACACTGAAGGACACTCCAGAGCACTGGGGGTCCTCGTGCCGCCAGTCGCGGAGGGAGGAGGTTGTGCTTGCTTGGCTTCGGATTGGTCACACCTTTCTCACCCACACCTACATTTTATGGGGTGAGGACCAACCATGGTGTGACTTCTGTTGGGAGCCTCTAACAGTGGCGCATATCTTTAGTCACTGTGAGAGATACCGAGAGCTTAGATGGCGACTGGGTGTCAGTCCAGAGCTCCCCACTTCACTTGGGGATAACCCCCAGGCAGTGGAGAGCTCGCTGGTATTTGTGAAAGAGGCTGGCCTCTTTCACAGAATTTGATTTATACTCGGATTTTTAGACAGTTTTTGTATTTATTCTTGTATGATTTTGGCTTTTGCCTTTTATTTATATGTCTGTTTTGGCTTTTGCCAAGTGTATTGTCTGATTTGGCTTTTGCCACGTTTATTATTGTCTGTTTTGGCTTTTGCCTTTTTATTTCTGTGTCTGTTTTGGCTTTTGCCGTGTGTATTGTTATGTCTGTTTTGGCTTTTGCCACTTTTATTGTTATTTCTGTTTTGGCTTTTGCCACTTTTATTGTTATTTGTGGTTTCTATTTTTGATGTCTGTTTTGGCTTTTGCCTTTCTTTCTTTTTCGCATTATTTATTAGGCTATTGCCTTTTTATTCTTATTATTGTTAGGGGGTTTTTGTCCTTATTTATTGTTATTATGGTGGGATGGCCATTTACACCCCCACCATGGTTACTGTCCTTCTGGGCCCTAATGACCTTGTTGTCGATGGGCCCTAAAACCCAAACAAACAAACACAAACAAATGGATGGACGAACCAAGGACACCCGCCCCACGGCAGTAGTGGGGGGTGTCCCTACTTTCTTTCCTTGTGTCTCACCCACCACCCCCTCTGTGGAGGAGGTTGGCTGGGCTGGGACAGAGAGAGAGGCCTTCAAGGGAGATGCCTCTCTTTGATGAGTGGCATCTGGGGCCTCCAAAGAAGCTGGCACCGCCATTATTTGGGGGCCCATGCATGGGCCAGAGGCGGTGGTGGAGCCGCAAGAAGCCATGGAAATGGGGTCGAGGTCCGTCTCACAGCCAATGCTTGCACAGACCGGCACCCCATGGACCCCATGGGCCCAAGAGGGCATTAAACGGATGAGAGGGGGGAGCTGAGGTAGAGTGTCCGTCTGGGTACAGACAGAGGACACAGCAGCTGCTTTCACAGCACCTGCATAGGACACTCCACGACTGGAGGTCCCTGGCATGGCTAGCAGCTGCCGTGCATCCAGAAAACTGATACCCTTCTGGACACGCAGCTCCTGGATTGAACGTTCCTGCAGCCAAGTGGGGCAATCCTGAGAAGAGGCGGGGTGGTTGCCCCTACAGTTTATGCATAAAGGTGCAGTCCTACAAGACTCTGGGGAGTGGTCTCCTTGCCCACAAGTGCCACACATGGCCTTGGCAGAACAGGAATTCTGGCCATGGCCATATCGTTGGCATTTGAAACACCGAAGCGGGCTCGGTATAAATGGACGCACAGGCAAGCGGAGGTAGCCAGCCATGATGTACTCTGGCACCTTGGGCCTACCAAAGGTCAGCACCAAGGTGTGGCGAACAGCCGCCACACTCTGGTCCCTGAGCTCCTCCGCTATCTGCTCTTCTGATTCCCCACGTAGGTCGGGGTACTGAACCAAATCTCTCCTGGTGTTTAAGGTACGATGGGGTTCGACAACAATGGGGATATCACCAAGCTTCCGCAGTTTCAGTAGTGCCACTATCCGGTGAGGGGCGGATGCCTCCACCAACAAGGTGCCATTGCGCAGTTTCTTGACCGAAGTCACGTCGCCAGCAATGCCCTTGATGGCTTTAGTGATAAGGAAGGGCGATGCCTTCCCCAAGGCTGCTCCATCCTCCCCAGAGATAGAAATAAACCGAGGAGGATAGGAAGAAGGTAAGGATGGTTGTTTGACTGCACCTAAATTCTTAGATGCAGGAACATGCTGCTTAATTTGCTTAAATGCTGCCTTGTAGTGCTGGGAACTGGAGACGTCTGCAAACGTCCTTGCCAGTTCCTCAGCCACTTCACAAGGCAGAAGGCAATGTCTCCCTTGTGCAAGGAGACCAGAGCCACATGATGTTAAATACCTCCCTTGGATCTTCCTCAGCTTTTCCCAGACTTTCTTCGAGGGCGTGTGACCGGTTAGTGAGGAGACATACTGACATTATGAGGAGCGTTTTGCCTCCTTGATGACCCACGTGCATATGCCCAGTCTCGGAGATAGTCGACATGCTTGGCGTCAGTAGGACAAGACTGGAAGCTGCAAATGGCTCGCCACCGAGCACGAATCACACTCTGACAATCCTCTGGCCACCATGGCACCCGTGCTCATGGTGGGTTACACGAGCTCTGGGGGATGGATGCCTATGCTGCCCGACCACCACCTCTGTGAAGTGACTCACTAGGTCGTTGACCTCATGAAAATCATTCAGTGGGCGAAAGTAGATACGGCGGGCGAACTCCTCCCAGTCCGCCCGACGCAGACACCACCATGGTGGGTGTTAGCGTAATGCCCCATCTCCACTGCTAATCTTTATGGGGAAGTGATCACTTCCACAAAGGTCTGACAAGACTTCCCACTGCAAAACTGGTGCCAACCCAGGAGAGCAGATGGATAGGTCTATGCACGAGAGACCACCAGTTGCAGTCATCATATGCATGGGGGTACCTGTGTTAAGAACAATGAGGCCATTGTGTGACACCCATTGTTCCACAAGTCGCCCTCGGGGGTAGTGATTGTCCAGCCCCATTGGGGATAATGGGCATTAAAGCCACCCATAATCAGGAAGGGTCTTGAAAGCTGGTAACTGAGGGAGCTGAGGTCTGCCCATGGGATATCAATCCCAGGAGGCATGTAGAGGGAACATAGAGTGGTGGGCACATCAAGTTGCAATGAGACCGCCACTACTTGCAGAGGCGTCTGCAAAGCCACTGGCACATGCATGCACCCATTCTGGAAAAGGATAGCCACCCCTCCCACAGAGTGGCTTCCTTGCTGCTGTGTGTTTGAATATGTAGTGTACCCCTATATTGAAATGGAGGTATCACTCTGACAGAGGATCTCCTGGAGGGAGATGCACACAGGGTGGTGCCTAGAGATCAGAAGTTTGATCTTGTCCCTCTTTTTTAGAAAACCCTCGACAGTTCCATTGTAGGAAATTCACCATCACGTGCACTTAGGTGGCTTGTTTTGGTTCGTGCACTTAGGTGGCTTCTTTTGGTTCGTCCTCCTCCATCTCGAAGGAGGAATCCTCATCGTGCCCCAGTTTGGGAATGAAACCACCCTGTGCTCTTTGCCGTAGGCCGGAGAGCTTGGGTGGAAGAACCAAGGTCACACGCCCCACGGCAGTAGTGGGAGGTGTCCCTTGTTTCTCTCCACCTGTCTTACCCACCACCCCTTCCGTGGACAAGGATGGCTGGGCTGAGACAGAGAGGCCTTCAAAGGAGATGCCTCTCTTTGATGAGAGGCCTCCTGGCCTCCTTTGCATCTGGGGCCTCCAAAGAAACTGGCACCGCTATTACCGGGGGCCCATGGATGGGCCAGAGGCGGTGGTGGAGCCGGAAGAAGCCGTGGAAATGGGGTCGGGGTCCATCTGGCAGCCAATGCTTGCACAGACCGGCACCACATGAACCCCACGGGCCCGAGTGGGCGTCAAACGGATGAAAGGGGGGAGCTGAGGTAAGGTGTTCTGGGTACAGACAGAAGACACAGCAGCTGCCTTTGCAGCACCTGCATAGGACACCTCACGACTGGGGGTCCCTGGCAAGGCTAGCAGCCGCCACGCATCCTGAAAGCTGATACCCTTATGGACACGCAACTCCTGGATCGCACGTTGATGCAGCCAAGTGGGGCAATCCCAAGAAGAAGCGGGGTGGTTGCCCTTACAGTTTATAGAAAAAGGTGCAGTCTTATAAGACTCAGGGGAGTGGTCACCCTGTCCACAAGTGCCACACATGGCCTTGGCAGAACACGAATTCTGTCCATGGCCATATCGCAGGCACTTGAAGCACCAAAGCAGACTCGGGATGAAGGCACGTACAGGCAAGCGGAGGTAGCCAGCCATGATGTATTCTGGCACCTTGGACTTACCAAAGGTCAGCCCCAAAGTATCAGACAGGCGGGATTCTCCATCCCGTCGGACGGAGGTGTGGCGGACAGCCACCACACCCTGGTCCCTAAGCTCCTCCGCTATTTGCTCTTCTGATTCCCTACGTAGGTCAGGGCACCACACCACACCTCTACTGGTGTTTAAGGTGCGATGGGGTTCGACCACAATGGGGATGTCTCTGAGCTTCCGCATTTTTAGTAATGTTTTTGTGTGTTGGGGGCAGATGCCTCCACCAACAAGGTGCCATTGTGCAGTTTCTTGACCGAGGTCACATCACCGGCAGTGCCCTTGATGGCTTTGGCGATAAGGAAGGGCGACGCCTTCCCCAAGGCTGCACCATCCTCCCCAGAGATGGAAATAAACCGGCCAGGATAGGAAGAAGGTATGGATGGTTGTTTGACTGCACCTAAAATCTTAGATGCAGGAACATGCTTTGCATCGGCGGTGGAACCCTGCCCCTTAAGGATAAGAGTTCGTTGCCTCTTGTGAAGTGCTGGTGCAGATGCCATAGACGCCACAGGTTCGTTCCCCAATCCGTTTGGCTTACTGGTGGAACGCGGCCTCTTTGTTGGAGTAGTACATGTCTCCATCAGTTCAGTGGCAGCTGGCCCACTCAGGTGGGTGGGACCGAGCCCCCATCTTCCAGCTCAACACAAGTCAATAAAGGTAAAGGATGGGGAGGGGTGGGGTTATTTGTAGAGGCCCCCAGCCTCTGTTTTATAGTTGCCATAATTTGAAATAATTATGTGTTCACTGCCCGCAGGTCTTACGAACCACACGGAGCCCAACGAGGGCACGCCCATTCGGGTCATCGAGGTTCTTTGGACAGGATACTGTTAGGATGGCATAATCCCCAAGTACCGGACCATTGGCATCAGGGTTGACTGCTGGTCCACTGGCAGCAACCCTAGGGGGCATAACAACTTATGCGCCCCTGGCCGATTGACCAAGACCAGGTATCCGCCCTTGGCCGCCCATATTCCCTGGAAGCTGTGGCCAAAGTGATGTGTTGAGGCTGTAGGTCGCAACCCTAATCCTCGATGTCTGTCAGCCAAGCCACCAATGTCGGTTGGCCCAGAGACATCGCAGGACATGCACCTCCTCAATCACCAGGATCCGCTTTTCCCAGGGGTGCGGGTCTCCACGCCCGGCAAACACGTGGGTAGACGTTTATTTACGGTCACCTCAGTGAGGAGCCTACATCGACCAAGATCAAGTCAGTCATCCAGTAAAGGATGCAACGACAATGACAACCACCATGATGGTATCGTCCTGTCCAGGCCACAAGTAATGGCCAATGACGATAGTGGTGTCATCCAATCAGGGGCAAGAAAAAGTCACCTCTTTTAGTCGCCTCTTACGACATGCAGGTATTCAGTGTGCCTATTCTACCTCGGGCACACACGGGTTACCGAGATGCAAATGCTGCAGTACATGAGTGGCATGTTGAGAGGTCATAGAATTAGGAATGTGTATATTATAAGTAGCCTGGGGGTGGTGGAATAGGCTGAGGTGGTATGGTCATGAAATGAGAAGAGGGGAGGAGGAGCTCAGTAGGTCCTTGCCAGGAATGCAGGTGGTCGGTAGCACTCTGGACAGGGGGAGAATAAAGCAGACGTGGGAACAGGTTGTTCGTAGGGACAGGCAGTGTGTGGGGTGGACGATGACCTGGTGGGAGACAGACAGGAGTGGAGGGCTGGAACCTGCAGATCCGACCCTGCCACAGGCGGGATAAGGGTGTGATGATGATGAGGATGATGATGATACAATTGCTTTTCATTACACTTCATTCATGACATTAACAGTTCTTTAGAACTGCAGAAAAATTTATATTTACATTGGGGTTGCGCTGACCCCACAGTGACTTCTATTTACAAAATAATTCAGTGTGACCTGAGGGTTAAAACAAATCTCTTGCCAATTCTTCCACCTTTTTGGATATCCCTACTTGCTAAGTAACACCTAATGTTATCTTCCCCCGTTTTGGTTTTCATAGCTTGTGGCTAGCAATCTGTTCATTGTGCAGTGGAGTGACACACAACACCAGAAAGGTTGTAACCCTGCTATAGTTCAATGGCAGGGTTGTTAGGTTAAGTTCAGGCTATGTTGCATTGACAGGGGCGAGTGAGGGACATTACCCTTACAATGACATAATAAACTTTTTATATTAGCATTTAACTGATGATGGGGTCCCCGCAACTGTGGAGCCCGGGTGCATTTCACCCACTGCTTCTCCCGGATGGCCTGCCCTGGCACAGGGCGCATTACTTTGTTAAGTCTGTCGAAGTTTATGTAAAATAGAAAACGGGTTTAGTTGAAAGTACCATATGCGCTCATGAGATGTTGATTTCTGGAATTTTAATGCCAAGTAATAATTTAGCAGACACGCCGTAGATAGCATTCACCCGCCGCGGTGGCGTAGTGGTTAGCACGCTCGGCAACTGCGTCTGTAGTTCTTGACCGAGATGGGTTGGGTTCTTTCGGGCGAGTTGGAGGCCGCGAGTGTGCCTTCTTCCGGATGAGACGTAAAACACGGTCCCGTGTTGGTGTACGATGTCACCTGCACGTAAAATAACCCTCTTTACTATGCGACGGGTAGATGAGGCCCAATTTCCAGGTGTAGTAGCTCATCCCCTGGCGTCAGTAGAATTACCCAACGAACACAAGACCGACGATAAATAAGCGTAAGGGGTTGCAGCTTTAGCCGGCAACCGGCTGCAGAAGAACTATGTATCGCCCTTTTGTCCATTCAGAAGGACAAGATGGGTACCCCACCTTGCCATAGGCGGGAAAACGGGTAGGAGTTGTTAGTTGCTTTGTTTGCCGTAGATAGCATTCAAAGGATGCGACCTTGTGCTCATGTGGAACCAGCCAGAAAGACAAAACGGAAAGCTACAGTACCTGCATGCGTGATAAGTTTCAGGTTTCAGACATTATGATCGTCCCCTGAGATTTTCAGAATCCCTAGAAAATCACTATAACACAGTTTTATCATCTAGTGTGATTCGCTTTTATATTAGTTGTCGGCATAAGATTTCTCAGCGGTTAATCATAGGATTCAGCAAACTATTTCAATATATTAGAGCAGACTTTTTAATGTACATCTAACTGTTTACGTCGTAACACAGGGGGTATGTCGGCTCGTTCATAAATGTTACAGTTCAACAAAGGTTATTTCGTTTTTTTCTTTGTTACTCGTTTGTCGTTGATAGTAATATTACCAGGAAGGAAGATTACTCAGAGTATGTTGCTTTTTAAGTTATTTATTGCGCGTTTAGATTATATGCGTTTTGCAATTTGGATAATCTGAAATACTTTTTATAATCAGTAATAATTAAAAACTAGTACGTTTTTGTCACGCGATTTGACATCGCATATGGAATGAATGCTGGTTTACGTTGATATTTTCCAACGATTTCGCCTAACTACATCGCTTTGGCATTCAAAAAAGGCCTTACTAAATCTAATACTATCAAGGGAAGAACGCAAGAACAAAAATATTTTGTAGGTAAGACTGAGTTTATCAGTGACTTGCGTTTCTAAAGAGGGGCGTTAGCGCGTAATATCAGTTGGCATCAAATAATGTGACGCGGTTGAATTATTATCCTTTCCGGCTACACATTTTGAGTCAGTATTGTGACTGATAACGTGTATCGCTCAGGATAGTGTGAACAACAGCATCAATGATTTACAGGAAACGACAACAATTATGACAAAAGAATACCGCAAATGCTGTATACTGCAGTGTACAGTACAATTTACAGTGCTTTTAAAAAGTCTGAATACACCTAAAGTTTTTCTACAAAATTATCAAAAAAACTCCACAGTATAAAGCGCAGCTTTGCATAAAAACAGTACAATATAGTCCCGATTATCCGTCGTTGCGTGATATTGCTGCCAGAAAGAGATAATGTGAAAAACAAAGTGTGATAACAAATTTCTATAAACAATAAACAGTGAATTTATTGCCAATGATATTTAAGTAATTTTATACAAAGTCAATGATGTTGATTAAGAATTTGTCATTGGTTTTGCTGAATTGGCTCTAGTTGTTGGAAAAATTAATAATTAACTAATTAATGTTTGCACCATGGTGGTGTCCAGAATAGCCAGAAATATAAATCAAATTCTTAAAAATGGTAATGAAACTGTTTAAAGTCATACAGAAAGTTATAGCGCAAGTATATATAGTGTAATTTTTAAAGTAACCAATGCCTTTATTTCAAAAACTACACCATATAGCAGAGGCGTAACTAGGGGGGAGCAAGGGGGACAGATCTCCCCGGGCGCAGAAGGCAGGGGGGGGGGCGCAAAAATGTACAGCAAAAATGCGCTTAGCGGGTGCCAGAGGGTACAGATTTTGGTCTCTGAGAGGGTGCAGAATACCCTCGGCCTGCCTCGGTACGCCACTGCCATATAGGAAACAATCATTAGGGAAAACCTATAGTTGATGGAGGGGGACAATCATTTCCGAAAACAGTTCAGAAATTTTGGTAGTAGATTTTTCAGACTAATGCAAAGTTACATTCTTTTCAATAGATATGGGTATGTTTAACTATTGCATCAGAAAGCTCTAAAAAATGAAAATTTTTGATATAGCATGTTCCTATACCTGAAATTAAAAATAAGCCTTCAAATCTGCATTAAGGAGGATATGTTAATGGCCTGTGGCTGCAGGATTTTGTTTCAGGTATGCAGCTCAGCAAATTGTCACTTATACACTCCAACTAGCTAACTTGGAGCACAGAATTGGAGTGCAGACTTTGCTATCTTGGAGCTCAAACCAAATCTTCACTCCAAGTTAGCTAGGTGGAGTTGGAGTGGCCAAGTGCAACAATCTGTTGTTGCATACCTGAGACAAAATCCTGTAGCCATAGGCCATTAACAAATCCCCATTAATGCAGATTTGAAGGCTTATTTTTAGTTTTAGGTCGAGGATAGTTAAAAATACCCATATCTATTGAAAAAAATGTAGCTTGGCATTATCCTGAAAAAAAAAAAAGCTGCCAAAATGTCTGAACTTTTTTTAGGAAATGAATGTCCCCAAACAGTCTTTCTAAAACAGTTTATACTTTATGACATAGTTTTTGAAATAAAGTCATTGGTTACTTTAAAAATTATATAGTGTATATACATTTTATTATATATACTTTATATATACACATAGGCATGAGCCTGAGTCCTTTTGCCAGACACCATGCAATATTGTAACCAACAAAGCATTAATTTACCTGCCAAAGATTTCTATTTTGGTTGTATACTGCAGTGTTGGAACAGTGGGGTAGGTCGGCATCCCCCCACAGCAACTTAGCCAATATTTTCTGCGAGTTCCAGGCGCCTGACTGGGGTGCCCCCAATCAGAGCATGTTTCGTGGGCTCGCAGACCCGACCCTGCCATGGGCGGGATAAGGGTATGATGATGATGATGACTTTATATATACACATGTATCTATGAGTTATTACTCTATATATTTATGACTCTATTACATGTATATATGTAATACAGCCATAAAAGAAAACGTTCATTTTGATTAATTTTAAGACATTTAGTATTATGTATCATATTTTCAAGATTGTGCAATATATCTCAAAAAGTGGAGCCAATTTTGCAAAAGTGGTGGCATTGTTGAAATCTGCACCCTCAAAATAATCTAAATTCATTCATATATTCTTGGCAACTGCAAAAAAAAATTTTTTTGTTGGGCTGTGTAATCAATGCTTGCTTTCTTATCATTTTTAATATATCCATTTGTGTAATAATTATTTCATGAATTTCAGATTATCTGACTTATTTCCTTATCTGACATACCACTGGGGTGTAGTGGTTCTCAATCCGTGTTCCACAGAAAACTGGTGTTTTGGGAGAACACTTCAAGTGTTCTGCAAAAAAATTAAATGTGCAAATGAAGGTGTTGGAAAAAATTCGATACAATTTAAAATAATTTTTGGATGGGGTTGTAATCAGAAAACGCAAATGATATACGAAGTTGTTCATTTTATAGTTATATAAAGTGGTAGTAGGCCCCTTAAGCCACAATTCCATTGAGGCAACTTTGTAGTATGTGACATTGATGCATGCTACTGTAGTCTTTCCATTGCAGCAGCTAGAGGCAACAAGAGACAAGTCTCCTTCATGCATGCTACTTGTTGCCAGGTTGTATGCTCCACCTCTTGGCATCATTCTACATGTCGAACAGTGTTGTCGTTATCGGAGGGTCTGCAGATCGGTGCGACTTGTCTTGTGTGACAGGGTCAGCTACCATGGCAAGCTTCAATCCATATGCTTATTTATCGTCTGGTTACTGTTTTCTTTGGGGCACTCCACCGATGCCAGGGACAGAGAGCTTCTTCACTTGGGAATTTTATCTCATAGTAGCCACAGGCAGAGGTGAACTGTCGCATGGTGGTTCCCCAAGTAAAGAATATTTTATTCATCCCTACACATGGACGGGTTAGTTAACCAAGCAGCAAGTCCCTTATTTGGTGGAGGAGTGCCCACTGCGTGATTTTAATGGGTGTCAATGATCTAGTGAGCCACTTCACAGAGGTGGTGATCAGGACAGCATTGGCATCTGTCCCCCAGAGATCGTGTAACCCTCCACGAGCACGGGTGCCATGGTGGACAGAGGACTGTTGGAGTGCGATTTGGGCCCGCAGAGGCTCACTTCGCCTCTTTCAGTCTCATCGAACTGATGCCAATCGTGTCAACTACCTCTGAGCCCAGGCATATGCACGGCGGGTAATCAAGCAGGCCAAGCGCACCTCATGGAGTGAGTATGTCTCCTCACCCACCACATGCCATCCAAGAATGTCTGGGAAAAGCTGAGAAAAATCAAGGGAAGGTACTTACAATCCTGTGGCTCTGGTCTCTTTGTGCAAGGGAGACATTTCTGCCTTGTGAGGTAGCTGAGGAGCTGGCAAGGACATTTGCAGCCATCTCCAGTTCCCAGCACCCCGGTGGATCATTTGATCTCACTGGAGACAGCAGTAGGTGAGGCCTTTCTCCACCGACAGCACTTGGTGGCTATCTTCTTTGATGTGGAGAAGATGTATGATACCACATGGCGCCATGGCATATTTGAGACCTTGCACCAGTGGGGGCTCAGGGGTAATTTGCCCCTGTTCCTCCATAGTTTTTTGTCCAACCGGACCCTCAGAGTGCATGTGGGTAACACCTACTCCTCCGCCTTTTTGCAGGAGAATGGTGTCCCACAGGGGAGCATCCTCAGTGTGACGCTCTTTGCTGTTGCGGTGAACGGTTTTCCCTCCTCCATTCACCCCCTGGTACAACCGTCCCTATTTGTGGAAGACTTTTCCATCTGGTACCAGGGTGCCACAATGCATGGCATTGAGCGTCAGCTGCAACTTTCACTCAATAGTGCCAATGAGTTTGCCACCTCACGTGGCTATAAATTCTCCCCTGAGAAAACAACAGTCATGCACTTCTGTCGTAAGCGAGGGCTTCATCCTGAGCCCCAGCTTACCCTGAATGGGCACCTCCTCCCAGTTGTAGCGGCAGCATGGTTTCTTGGTCTCCGTTTTGACAGCAGTCTGACATGGGTCCCACAGTTGAAGGAGCTCAGGGCTAAGTGCCTTCGCTCAATTAATATTCTGCGGTGCCTGCAGGAAACTGGTTTTGGGGCAGATTGAACGGTGATGCTTCGATTATACCGATCACTCATTCGATCACGACTCGACTATGGCTATAGTGTATATGGCCTGGCCGCTCCATCTACTCTCTGGATGCTGGACAGTGTTCATTATGCTGGCATCCGGTTGTCCATTGGGGCTTTCCGCACAAGTCCCGTTCTCAGCCTTTATGCTGAATCCGGTGAGCCACCACTGACTGTAAGGCGGCAGTGCTTAGCAGCTGCATATATTTTGCGGCTGAAAGGTCAGCCACAGCACCCTACACACCCAGTCGTTTTTAGTCGCACTCTACGACGACCATTCGATCGCCCGGCCAGGTGTTCCCCCTCCATTTGGCATGCGGTGGATGGATGGTCTCACTTGGCTGGGTGTGACCCTGCCTAGGGTGCAGCCTGTACTACCTGCCTCTGTTCTGCCCTGGACAGTACCTGAGCCGATTTTTAATTTGACACTCACTGCCTTCCCCAAAGCCAGTACCGATAGGTCAGTGTACCATGTTTTTGTTTACACGGATGGGTCGAAGGATGGCACCTCTGTGGGTTGGTCAGTCTTTACAACTGGTCATCTCATAGGGGGCCGCCTTCCAGGCGCCACTAGTGTCTTAACTGCAGAGCTTACTGCTCTGCACAGGGCACTGGAACTCATCCAATTTTTGAACCACCGACACTTTATGGTTGCGACTGACTCCCTATCCTCCCTACAGCTGTTGCACACCCTGTATAGCAGGAATACCATCGTCCATGGTGTACACAGTTTGCTGCTCATGATTCGTCAGCAGGGCAAGACAGTTTTGTTTATGTGGGTCCTGGGGCATGTTGGCATCATGGGGAATGAGAGGGCTGATGCCAATGCCCTTCATGTGGCCCACCTACCAGATGTTCCTGACACTACTGTCCCCTCCTCTGATGCTCTCCCGATGGTGCGGTGGGCTGTCCATGGGCAATGGCAGTCCCAGTGGTTTGTGGAGACCACCAACAAACTCCGCACCCTGAAGGACACCCCAGTGCACTGGGCGTCCTCCTGCCGCCTGTCACGGAGGGAGGAGGTTGTGCTTGCTCGTCTGTGAAACGGTAACACGTTCCTCACCTTGCTTTTGCGTTTTCCTTTTGTGTGTTTTGGCTTTTGCCTCTTTATGTTTGTATCCGTTTTGGCTTTTGCTTTTTATCTCTCTGTTTGTTTGGCTTTTGCCTGTTTTATCTTTGTCCTTTTTTTGGCTTTTGCCTTCTTTGTATTTTTTGTCTGTTTAGGCTTTTGCCTACTTTTTTGTGTTTGTTGTTGGCCTTTGCCCTTACTTTTTGTCTGTTATCTATTTGGCTGTTGCCTTTTGTTTTGTTAATTTTATTGGGCTTTTGCCTTTATTTATTTTCATCATGGTGGGATCGCCACTTACACCCCCCACCATGGTGATTGTCTTTCTGGGCCCTAATGACCATTGAAGTTGATGAGCCCTAAAACACAAATGAACGAATGAACGAACCCATTCAAAACTGTCTTGCCGATTATGAAAGGATATGATAGTGTGCATGTGTGTAGTGGATGGGGACCTGGTGAAAACAGACAGGAGTGGAGAACTATAAAGCCACACGGGCCCCAGCTTTGACGGAAGACAAACTTTCTCTTACCCAAAAGATGCCAACCCACCTCGAGCCAGCATTGAACCAGGAACCATTTGACCATGCTACCTCTGCTCAACCGAGGCAATCTTCCTGGCAGCAAGCATCATCATACTCTTATCCCACCTGTGGCAGGGTCGGGTCTGCAGGTTCTACCCCTCCACTGCCATCTATCTCCGACCAGGCCCCTGTCCACCCCACACACCGCCATATCCTTACAGAGAACCTGTCCCCACATCAACTGCAGTCTCCTCTCACTCCAGGTACTGGTATGGCCCTAACGAGAGCCTCATCCTCTCTTCTCATTACGTGTTCATACCACCTCAGCCTATTCTCCCTTCATTTTTTGGCGATGACCCCCCACCCCCAGTTCTCTTCACCACCACTGTGGCTTTCTCCTTTTCTGATTCAATGCTGTCACCAAATAAGCAGCTGCTGTAACTGTTTACAAATACATGTTGAACAAAGCTGAAAGTGTTCATGTTGCCTGAATGGAATTGCTGTAGACGCATGCTACAAGCATGAACCACAAAGCACGTGCGATTTAGAGAAACAAAATTAGCACATGACATTTTTTAATTCTGTCCAACATCGTTGCATACACACAGTGAAGCAACACTAGGAAACAAGTTCTAATTCTAGTTGAATACACTGCAAGCAGCCGTGATAGGCCAAATTGGCAGTGGAGAGAATATCTCTCATTCCAAAAAATTCACTCATTTTAAAACCACAAGGAACCTGAAGCATAGCATCTATTCTACCATACATCGCCTGCCCTCTATAATGGCAGGTTGTGTCATGTTGTTGCCTCATGTCGTTCAGTGTTGCCTTGGTGGAATTGTGGCTTAAGTAACAAGTGCTTTAAAGCACTTGCTTTAAAGTTTATTTTGAATTGTAAGTGATCCATGCAAATAAAATGTCACAGTTTAGTGTTCCCTGACTTCAAAAAGATTGAGAACCACTGCTCTACTGTACATGTATAGTGGCTCCAGGCAAGTTGTGTTGGACACACAAGTTCTCCTCTTATCACTGAAGTGAAGCAACGCAACCCCAGCTAGTATTGACGTGGGTGGCCGCTTGGGATAACTGGGTACTGCTAATACCCAAAAATCATCGCATTAGTGTAGTGTCTATGCTTTAGAACTATAGTGGTATATGAGTGGCATGTCGAGAGCTGATAAAATCAGGAATGTATATTAGAGGTAGTTTCGGGTGGTGGACATCACTGAAAAAATGAGGGAGAATAGGGTGAGGTGGTATGGACACGTCATGCAATGAGTAGAAGGTTAAGTGTATCTCAGAAAAGCAGGTGGTTGGTAGCACCCGAGGTAGGGGAGACCAAAGCAGCTTTGGGAACAGGTGGTCCATAAGGACATGGCAGTGTGTGTGTGTGTGGTGGACAGGGGCATGGTATGAAATAGACAGGAGTGGAGGGCTAGAACCTGCAGACGTGGGGAAATGGGGTACAGTTTCAGGGTAGGAGGCAAGAAGCCAATACTAATGGGAAAAATGATGCAAAAGAGGTATGAATGAGCAAAACAACATAGGTCAAGCACTGCAAATGATTGGATGAAGGTGATTTTTAGTGATGAGCAGGGCCGCTCCTATAGGTTTGGCTGCCGACGTGGAGTTATGTCGAGGCTGCCCCCCTCATAATATTTTCACTTAAATTCCTTAATGTCTACACGTTAACAATTTGTCCTTTTGGGATAAAAATGAAGTCACATTGCAAAATTTGTGAACTTCAATCAGAATAAAATCATTTGATTCCATTGACTTACAAGATTATAGAGTTTTTGAATTAAAATTTATCCACATGTTAGCCCTGGCACTGCTACCACTTTCCATTAGCCCCTAACCATTTCATACCTAGGGTGGGATACATTAAGCCAGAGGCATATATCTCACAGCATTAGCCTTTTTATAAGACTGCTGCTGCTAGGATGTAATGGACCGTTGGCTGGAAGTGTGTCCCCAGGTGTGTATAAAAGCAGAAAGGATCATCCATATAAATTGAAAGAGGTTAGGGCACAGACAGACTCATACTACTGGTCATTTTTGCCAAGAGTCATTCGACAATGGAATAGCCTTGTTGAGGATAGGGTGGAGGGCTTCATCCAAGGAAATCCAACAATAGCTAGTATTGTATTAGGGGAGGCTCCTGAATTACAGCTTAGGGTTTTAGGAGTATTATGTTATCATAAGTAGGATTGAGAGTTAGTCTCTCCACTGCCATATTGGCCAAAAAGGCTGCTTGCAGTGTATTAAATTAGAATTAGAATACCTGGAGAATGAATCAAATGCCAGTTTCCTTATTAATCCTTCTCTGTTTTTTAGCTTACAAATGATGTTCTCCTCCATTGCTTTTAAGTATCCCCTATCATTTGTGAGTTTAACCCCCAGGTATGTAACCTCTGACGCTACATCTATCTTCCTCTCTCCAAGCTTGATTGGCATCTTATCACTAGGCCACATGTTGTCCTCTCCTATGATCATCAGCTTTGTTTTGTCTTGACCAAATTCTAACTGAAAATCCCTACTGAACTGTTCACAGATATCCAGTTCTTCTTGGAGCTCTCCCTCTGTCTCTGTCAACAGCACTATATCATCACATTGGAAGATTGCAGGCAATTTGATACCATCCCCCAGGGAAAACCCTAGCCCTCTATCCTGTAGCCTAATCCCCAGCTCATTGATATACACTAGGAACAGAATTGGTGATAATGGACAGCCCTGTCGCAACCCCTTGTCCATATCTATCTGTCCAGTATTTATTCCCTCCCAATGGAAATCATACCTAGTGTCTACATACAGCTTCTGGAGCAGCTCCACTAGCACCCTGTTCACCACATACTTGGGAAGGACCGTCCATAGCTTCTCTCTATCCACCTTATCATATGCACTCGTGGCATCCAAAAAAACAGAGGTATGCCTTCCATTTTTTCCTTTGAACTACTTCCATAATCTGTGTGATCATGTACAGGCTATCTCCTGTTCTATGCCCCTTTCAGAACCCATTTTGGAACTCTACTAATTTGCCTGACCCTTCTATTATTGTCCCTAATTGCCTCCTCACTAGCCCAGCAAATAACTTATACATGCAACTATTTATAGCTACTGGCGGATAGCTATCTAGACTTTCCTTGCACTTTCCCTTGCCCTTGTACATCATCACTACCCGTGTGATGCCCCAGTCATCTGGTATTTTTCCACCCCCTAAACACTCATTAAATATCCTTAAGAGCAGTTCTCTGCCTTTACTCCCTAGTGCTTTGAGAAACTCGTTTGCTATCTTGTCCTCCCCACATGCTTTTCCCAACTTCAATGCATTAATCTCCTTATCTAACTCTACCCTGGTAAAGCAAGCCTCTCCAGCAGATGGCCCCTGGCTTGTTATGAGTCTGTTTGGCCCATCCACCACCTTTCCACCTGCATTGGAGAACCCATGTCCATATTCCTTCAGTATCCTCCTAATGCCTTCTCTGCTGGTTGTATTCCTACCATCCTTATCCACTAGGGCTTTTCTATCATCACCTGTCACCTCACTCCTCCCTCTACGTCTATCCCTGACATATCTCTAAAATTTCTTGGTCATCTGTTTTCCCCCATCCATGATTTCCCTCCATTTCCTCCTATCCCCCTCTGCTATCTTCCTACCCACTACTTCCTTTGCCTCTCTTTTCTCTGCCAGCCCCATGATATCTACCTTTTCCAGCCTCATGATTTCACATATCTCCATCCACTTCCCTTTCCTCCTCACCCCTTGCACATTTGCAAATGCAATCTTCAGGCTTCCTAGCATGTCCCTATCACCCTTGCCTCCCTTACTCTGTTCTAGCTAGGAACTCCTTCACAAACCCCTGCATCTGCTTCCTCAACAGTCTAATGCCCTTTTTTGTGGGGAGGTTACTACTCCCCACCCAGCATTTCTCCTCTCCTATCAAGGGGGCCCTGCTTTCTATGAGCTGGATGCCCAAGTCCTTCCTGTACTGCCACAGCCTTCTATTTATCCAGGTAGCCCTTGCCATCTCCATCTTGCTTACAGCATTTGTAGGGATAGTGCACACCCTAATAGATACCTCCCTTCTTTCCTTACAACCTGCAGTTAGATCTGTCAGTCCTTCCCACACATCCACAGCATTATTTTCTGCCAGTTCCTCTGCTCCCAGGCAGATGACCACCAAACACTCCATCTTCTCCCCTCTAAATAGCTCTTTTAGGCAGTCCCTGTAATCCCTGATTTTTCCTGCTGGCAGTGATACCACTGACACCTTATCCCTCTCCCTGCCATTTAGTCAGCTGGTTCAGCCCACCTGATACAACCCTATCTCCCAGGATTAGGATTGACCTGTCATCCTTCCCTTCACTCTGCCCTGTATTTCCTTGTCTGCCCCTCTTCCCTTCTGCCCTCCTCTCAATCACCTTTGCTCCTGCTTTTTTATCCACAGCTTCCCCTCCCCCGTCTAGTGCTCCATTTCGTCCATCCTTTTCCCTTGCACTAGCCCTCATCATATTTTCCAGCCTCCCTATTTGCCCCTGAATTTCCACCAATTGCTGAGACAGCTGGTCAATGTGCTCCTCCATGACCATTGCTCTGCTTGCTGTTTGCCCCATAGTCCTGTCCAGCCTTTCAATATCCCTCTGTGATGCAGCCAGTGACCGCTTAATGGAACACATTAAGCATCTCCAATGGCTGTCCACATGCACCTCCTCCTTATATCCCACTGGAATGTCCACCCCACATTCCTTGAGGTAAGAGATGCTGGTGCAGTCCTTATGGAACCACCTGTAGCACCAGTCACACCAAATCATCCCTCCCTCCTCTTGTCCCTCAAACTTTTTGTCAAAAAATTTTCCCTCAAATATTAATATTGTGAAGAAAATTGCCAATCATTGACTATACATGTTAATGTATAGTCACTGTATAATATTCTTAATTAAAATAATTTTTATGAATTATAGGAAAAAAACGTTTCTATCATATTTTCATGATTTATTTTTTTTTTATTTTTTTATGTCCGCCATTATTGATTATTTTTTGCATACTACTAACCAGCAACTCGCGTACCACAGGTTGGGAAACGCTGTTTTATATGGTTAGGTCTGGTTAGTTGGGTTGGCTTCCTGGGGAACTGGTGACAAAGGTGCAGGAAGTGAAGTAGTTAAGATCAGTGATCCAGAGCAATGGGGAGATAGATTCGACAGTTACCCACAGAATGAATGGGGGATTGTTGAAGTTGAGTTCTGTGTGATAGGAGGGTCCCAATCAAGTAAAAGAGAAGTTTTGCAGGGCAGTGGTTAGGCCAGCTATGTTATATGGATCAAAGTGTTGGGCAGTGAGAAACAGCCACATAAAGAGAATTCAAGTAGCCAAAATGAGAATGCTGTGGTACATGAGTAGGGTGTCAAGAGCTGATAGAATTAGGAATGGGTATATTATAGGTAGCCCATTATAGGTCCATTACAGGAATATTGGTTGTTGGAACCACCTGGGACAGGGGGATCAAAGCAGACATGAGAGGTGGATGAGGACCTGGTGGTAGATTGGTGGGAGTGGCGGACATAGACCCGATCCTACCACAGACAAGATAGGGGTATTATTAAGATGACTGCTTTACACCTTTATATATAACTATAACAAAGTAGCATATTTTAAAGATTTATAGCTCTCATACAATTAAAGGTAGCCCCAAATGTAGCGTGCCACCCAATTTCAATTGTTTGTAGCAAGGACACTTAAAAAGTAGCCCAATCTGGCAACACTGCCCTGGACAGTACCAGAGGCAAGTTTTAATTGGATGCTCACAGCCTTCCCCAAAACCAGTACCGATAGGTCAGTGTACCAAAAAGAGTTTGGAAGTCTCTCTCTGACCTATCGGGGCCATGCTTTTGTTTCCATGGATGGGTCAAAGGATGGCACCTCCATTGGTTGGTCAGTCTTTACAACTGGTCATTTCATAGGGGCCGCCTTCCAGGGA
The DNA here is from genome assembly GCA_013389805.1 of Trigoniulus corallinus. Classification (NCBI taxonomy): domain Eukaryota; kingdom Metazoa; phylum Arthropoda; class Diplopoda; order Spirobolida; family Trigoniulidae; genus Trigoniulus; species Trigoniulus corallinus. The sequence goes on along the minus strand of JAAFCE010009125.1, from coordinate 8,683,194 downwards.
TTGCCAGTGTGTTAACTGCAGAGCTCACAGCTTTGCACAGGGCACTGGAACTCATCCAATGTTTGAATCACCGACACTTTGTGGTTGCGACTGACTCCCTATCCTCTCCTCAGCTGTTGCACACCTCTGGACATGTTTCTGCTGCTGCATGTTTGCTGCTCATGTTTTGTCAGCAGGGCAAGACAGTGTTATGTGGGTCCCAGGGCATGTTGGCATCATGGGCAATGAGAAGGCAGATGCCCATGCTCATCAGGTGGTCCACCTGCCAGATGTACCCAACACTACTGTCTCCTTTGCTTTCCTTATTGTGCGATGGGCCATTGACAATGGCGTTCGTAGTGGTTTGCAGAGACCAACACACTCACAAACGTATTTTTTTCTCACTCTGCAGACTTTTGTTTTGACCATCATCATCATCATCGTTATACCCATATCCCACTTGTGGCAGGGTCGGGTCTGCAGGTTCCCTGAACATGTACTGATTGGGAACACTCCAGTCAGGCGTCTGGAACATGCAGGGATATTGGCTGGGTTGTCTGTGGGGGGATGCCAGTGTCACATGTCAAAGTGTCTGGGGTCCACTTGAAAGTGTTTGGTAGGACACTTTGAGACAATTTTTGAGTACCTCAAAGTGCCCACCGAATTTTTCTCTTTTCTGCAGAGCACATGTGTAATGCGAATCAATGCATAACTTACACCTGATAATAGAAAATGGCCGAGAAACTTTGACGTGAAAGCGGACACTTTCAGGTATGCATTAAATTACCTCAATGTGTCCAGGAACTCTTTGATACCAGCCTGCATCTAACGTTAGTTTAATAATATCATCATTTAGGACATCATCCACCAGCAGTTCTTCTATATCATCATGGTTAAAAATGTTCAAATCACCTCCAAAATAAGTTTTAATTTTAGAGCATGTTCAATGGAACTGCAGATCCGACCCTGCCACAGTTGGGATAAGGGTATGACGATAATGGTATGATTGTTGTGTCATGTAGAAGTGTGGAACCCCGTATTATTATGTATGCTAATTTCTGACAGACTAAAACGTCTTTGACTGGCTAATACAATGGTCAGTGAATTTTATCAGTGTCATGGGCCTTAGACTGACTATACTTCCTGGACAAGCATACAGGATGCATATTTGGTGAAATTTTTTTAACCAAATGCAAACCGCGTAACTTGGAAATCGCATGAAAAGAACCCGCATAAAAAGAGAGCAAACTGTAATTCAGTTGTTTCACACCCTTTATGGCAGACATGAAATCATCATCCAGGGTGTGCACAAATTGTTTCTCGTGATTCGTAAGCAGGGCAAGACAGTGCTCTTTATGTTGGTCCTGGGGCGTGTTGGCATTATGTCCAACCAGAGGGTGGATTCCAATGCCCGTCAGGTGGCATTGTTGTTCCTTCCTCCGATTCCTTTCTCATGGTGTGGCAGGCCATCCATGGTCACTGGTGGTCCCAGCAGTTTGCCACAGGACAGTACCTTAACTAAGGAAGTGTGGGCCACCCCAGGTAACACCACTCACACCATGACAAAAGTGGTGACAGAACAGAAGAAGGGACAGCAAATAGAGAGGCTTTTTAACTGAGGGGGGTGACACCATGGCATACCATACCAGGTGATGCCAACCCTAGCAATGGCTCTGCAGCTGGATATTAGCTGGTGGTCACACTGTAACTTCTATTAGATGCTCTTTGAGGTAGTTTTATAAATATAATATTTACCTACTTACCTACACTTTGTTTACCTTCATACCATAGATACAAATGATTGTATATTAATACAAGTGTAACCATAGATATAATAATTCTACATACTACTATAAAAAATTAACAAGTCTTGTAATAACAATGAATATGACCTTTTTCATTCCCTCCCCAAACAACTGGATAACTCATTACCTAACTTCTGGGGCAAATTCTTTTCATCTTGCCATACTAAATGAGTTTGTATTATTTAATTTGACATCAACCTTTATGCAATTTGGAAATGCACTTACCTTTTAGTGCTTTTTCACTCAAATATCATGTCGCTAACAATTCTTCTTGTACATTCACACAAACTACTAACCTTGTTACCATACTTTTGTTGACATCATTTTCACGTTCATTTAAATTCGACATTTTAATAGTCCTTTAACTTAACCTTTGGACCAAACACATATATGATCTCATTCTTAATACACTCTTTCAATTATCTGTTTCTTCTATTTGATTTGTTTCATTTTAGGTTCATAATTCAAAGGAAGTGATAAAGGTTACTCATGTTGCCATACTTTTGTTGCTGACTGCACCTAAATACACACTACAGATTAATGCTTGATTTTTTATTTCTGCCTCATTTTTTTCAATAGCCATGGAAGTGTCTAAACTATATGAAAGATTTTTATCTGCCCTAATGGAAAGCAGTGTGCAATTTGCCTATTTATTAAAAATGTTTAACCCTCTAGCAGGAACATCTGTAATTTTTTCTAGGAACATCTACCTGTGAGACATATATTTGAAAACATTGCTATTCTACTACTTTATCCTAAAATATGAAAAATCAATGCCTTAGACATAAAAAGTAATATCATGTTTATAACAGGAACGAAATAATATAAACACAGTGCTTTCCATAATGTAATGAAAAAATATTTTTAAAAATTCAGAATCTCATAGTATAAATCTAGCTAGCAATTAAATAGGTCCTCTACTGCCCCTTAGACAATATCCTAGCTTCAGTGGTTTAGCCATCTACAGATTGGACTGGCAGTATGGAATTGGGAATAGCAATGTTGAATCATGCATCAGTTGAAATATGCACCCATTGAGGCACTGAAAGAGGAGCAATTGGTTCATTGTTCCCCCTCCGGATCCACACGTGGTTCGCCCTCTGGCATTAGTGGTGTGCCCCAATGAACAGTAGACCAATAATAAATAAGCTTTGTGGAAAACCATGTCCAATATACCACCATTGTGTGCATTCAGAGGGACAAGATGGGTCTCCAACCCTACAATAGGCAGGAAAGGGTTAGGAGTTGCTTTACTGCTTGTGTCATTAACTATGCAAATAACATGTATACCTAGCTTTTCTAACCTATGGTTATGTTTTTCTTAAATAGTATACACCATCTCAACTGTCAGTCTTAGTTGGAATTCTTTACATTTGAATGATATACATTAAATCTAAATATATAAGCCTATGGTCTAATTTATATAAGCCTAACACCACTCATTAAATTTTAAATCAGCTTACCGTACTATATTTAGTCATTGTAAAATCCTTTCTCTTAATAGCTACAGTATAATCCATTTTGTCTCCATTTTGTGATGTTTTGGAAACCTGAAGACATGAACTTTAGGTCCACTTCTGCAGTTTCCTTTGCATCCAGGCACAACACAATTTTTCTGGCATTTTGTTTAAGCAAATCCAAATATAATGTGAATTAGATTTAAAAACGATTTAACTTCAAAACGCAACTGAAATATCACTTTAAAATACTGCTTGAAATACATGTAATATGGTCATTTACAAGCATGCTAACACTACTTTGCATGACATCACTACCTAGTTACGTACTGCAAAGGCCTTGTCATCTAGGAGGCTTTGGCTCATGACACTACCCATGTATTACAGATGAAATGGGAAGGACCATATCAACATTTTCCTATTAAAACATCGTAAGCACCATTTCATAAATTTTACAGGAAATAAGAAAAACGTTCTTATTTTTAGATATTAAAAAATAAAATAACTATTTAATATCGGGTAAAACTAATTACAGTATTAATAAAGACTAATGTGCAGAATTTGATTAAATTATAAAGTGAAAATCTCAAAAAAGCCACTTATGATGTTATACTGGGAAAGTGTCAATATAGCTGCCTTAATCACTGCCATGTAGAATTTTCCCTTCAACGATGTTGGAACCCTCAGCTCAGAAAGGGCTTATTATCTTGATTCTCTAGGACAGTGGTAGCAAACCTGTGACCCACCATGCAATTTTAAGTGACCCAAACGTGAATCATATCTAGTTTATTGTCTCATAATGTGTGTGGGGTGGATGGGGACCTGGTGCCCTACATCCCTGCCACAGGTGGGATAAGGGTATTATGATGATGGTCTCTATTTGCTACTTTAAAAAACTAATTTATTCATTATTAATAAGAAGTTTTTGTTCATAAAATTAAATAGTGCTTGCACCTGACTCGTGAACAACTTCTTGGTTTTTTTTTTCGTGTGATTGTGACCAGTGTTCAAGAGAAAAAAGGGCTCGCCACCACTGGTCTCGGACATAGTTTAAACACAAAATTAACCATTCCAGCCCTATATCCATGGTGTAGTAAAAATGTTACTTATGTTACTTGGTATTTCACATTATGCAAGAAATTTTGTGGCATAATTTGTTAGAGGGCTGACATTGATACGAGACAGTTGCATTTTGGTGTAATTGTGTAGTTGTATGCAGGGCCGGCCCTAGAGGCAGCAGGCGATAGTGGTGCCCCAGTGCCAAGATTAATGAAGTTGATTGCTTACCAATGCAGTACTTTAATGTCTTTAAATGCAGATGAAATCAAAATACTGTAATGCCATAACCCAGTGATTCTCAACCACTGTGCCACGGCACTTTAGTGTGCCGCGAGGTCGGGTACCCATCTTGTCCCTCTGACTGGACACAAGGGCGATATATTGGGCAGTGTTTTCCCACAGCCGGTTGCCAATGAAAGCGGCAATTCCTATGCTATTTATCGTCTTTCTACTGTTTGTTGGGACATTCCACCGAAGACGGGGGGCGAGCTCCTGCACCTGGAAATTTTGGTCCTCTACCCGTTCCATTTAGAGAGGGTTCTTCCATGTGCAAATGCCATCGTCCACCACACAGGACCTCGGTTTTACTTCTCACCTGAAAGAAGGTGCACTCAGGGCTTCTCTCTCGCCCGAAAAAAGCCAATCCACCTTGGTCCAATATTGAACCAAAAATTACTGACACAGTTGCCAAGGCAAGTTTTTGCATAATGTTAGGTTACAACTTATATATTTTCTTTGGCGTTTGTGTACCTAGAAATGTGTCATTGCTAGTGTGCCGCCAAATTTTGAAATTAGTAAAAGTGTACTGTGGCGAAAAAAAGGTTGAGAATCACTGCCATAACCTGTAGCCCTACACAAATTTAGCAAAATAAATATTTTAATTTTTTTTTGATACACCAGTGCAGGGCCTAAAGCTGTTGCCCCGGTTGCCTTGCCCTGGTTGTATGTGACATTTTGTTAATGAATGTATAAAAGTAGTGTAATTTGTGAGTTTGCCTAAATATTTTAAACCCATTGCCTTTACCAATGACTCGCCAAACTAACCCCCAGCACGTTATATTACAAAATTTTCCTTAGACGTGTAACAGGTGCTTATGGTGTTGTTGAATATTTTTAATATAGGAGGCGAAATGTCAAGCGATTTGCCAACAATTGTGGAATACACAGCTGAAGACAATGGTGAATTTATGAAGCTGCTAGCTACTTTCAATGACAGCTATCACTGCCCGCCTTTATTTTGTGTGCATGCTCCAGGAAGAGTCAATTTAATTGGCGAACACATTGATTACTGCGGATATGCAGTGCTACCAATGGCGATTGAACAGTGCATCTTAATGGCTGTTGCTGAGGATCCCACACAAAATTTCACTTTCATAAACACGGACCCCCAATATGAAAACTTTTCTTGCAGTGTTCGAGAAGTGAAAATTAACATGTCACAACCAAAGTGGTACAACTATGTCCTAGCAGGTATTTTGGGCATCAAGGAACATATGAAGTGGGATACCATGAAGGGAATGAAGGTGGCTGTCTGTGGAAATATCCCTCCTGGTGCTGGATTATCTAGTTCTAGTGCCCTTGTTTGTGCTGCAGCTCTTGCAAGTGCCCATATAAATGAGTAAGTAGTAATTAGCATTATTATAATTTCCATTACTGTGTTTTAATGTTCCTTGGAAGGTATGACTGTATGTTTAACTGTATATATAACTGTATGTTTAGGCAACATAAAATATCTCGGTTACAATCATGTGACTGTTTTTGTAGATGTTTATTATTAGCAAGCCCTCATATCATGGCTACGTGTTGCATAGATATATCAGTACTTTTATCTATTCATTGGTCATTCATTTTTGGCATTTTGCAAAAAAGTGAAACTTTAAAAAAAACCCAATGTTCGTAAAAGAAACCCATGGTCCCTAAAAAAACCCATGTTCTTATTAATTGACATGAATCCTGAAACGACTATTACTGGTTTTCAAGAAAACTTTGAGCTTAAAACAAAAATTTAATCACACAACATCAAAATTGCATTAGACTCAAAGTATTATAAATGCATTAACGTGTATGTGCTATAACGCCCAGATGGAAAAGATCTCCTTGTACACATTAGGTTCAATTGAAATTACATATGAAGCTGCAAGTTCATTGGAATTGGACCATAGAAAATGTTCTCTGCAGGAACAAATCCCATAGGGATGCTGGACTTAGTGATAAAATGAACATCTCCTACTAAATTCTAAAAATCTGAATGATGCCTGGGGAAGCAGCTCATTTTCATCCTTGCAGAATACCTTGTTTAATTAACCCTAGAATGGTAAATGGTAGCCTGACAGACCACCTGCATCTTACAAAAATCGCTGATCATTGGTTTCTAAGCATGCAGTGTCCCTGAAATTTTCAGTACCTTCATTCTTTTCTAATTAATAGCGACCCATGCAATGATTTCCTTATAAATTAATTGCAATTTATATTTTTTGGTAGCTGGTAGTCTCACACACTACCGTTACCATCCGCGTTTGTAAAGATGCTGTAGTAGCTCTGCATGACACCTGTAATTCATGGTGCAGCACTATAATGGGGGCAGCCTAGCAATTTTCCAATGGAAAATTTGGCTGCAGTACCAGAGTGTTAGGCTTGGAAGAGAGCCACCTCAGTAGAATGCAACTAGCTGAGATGAGAATGATGTGGTACATGAACGGGCTGTCAACAGCTGATAGAATTAGGAATGGGTATATTAGAGGTAGCCTGGGGGTGGTGGACATCCCCAAAATATGAGGGAGAATAAGTTGAGGTTGTATGGACACATAATGAAAAGAGATGAGGAGGACTTCATTGTCATTTTCAGGAATGCAGATGGTTGTCATGCACACTTGGAAGGGGGAAACCAAAGGCCCCCCTAAAAAAATGTCAAGCTATGGAGGGTGCAAACACATCTGCTACATGAAATCGTCGGGTTTGTTCCTTCTGCCCTTCAAAAATTAAATGGGTGATGCAATATTCATGCCACTGATGCTCCAGAGCAATCTGTGGTAATCATCGAAGACAAATTTGTATTGAATGTGAACATTTAAAATAAATTGTGTATTTTGCATTGCAGCATATTGATTAATACATTTGCAATTGAGTTTTTATAGCACTGCGTTTCAATGAAATATTGGAATTTACTTTGGTAGTCTCACCGACTACCCCTTACCTGTAATGTAGCAGCAAAGGGAGCATTATCTCTCTAGGGTTAAGTGGCCAATGTACAATTTCTTGGCAGAATTTTTTGAGGTACACACTTTTAAAATACAATTTTTATAAATACCAGGTTGAGTTTTGAAAAACTTGCTGCATGGGCTTATTGCAAACTTTTTATTCCACATTCTTTCAAATTTTGAAATACTTTGGAGATGGGTGTAAAATGGTGGCTGTAAGTAACAGTAAAATATTTATTTTCTAAGTAGAGGGAGGTATGGTCGAACCCTTGGCCATATGGAAAATTGATGCCACTTTTCCATTTAAATGTGGTACTGCCTTGAAATTGCACAAAAAAAAAAAAAAAACAACAATTATGGTGTATTTTTGCAGAAAATTACAAAAAAAAAATTTTTTTCGGTAATGCTGGTCACTCTAGGTTAAATGCTGTTTTATTTTAGCTACACCCATGTAGCTTACAGTGTATGCAAAACAGTTATACTTTTTATTCAATAAGAGCCAAGTTAGACAGTTGGTTTTTTTATGCACCATTTCTAGGTGGTTTTTTTAGAGGCCACGACTATATGTTTTCCCCAAGGGCGCTGTGCTTAAGCCCACCTAAGGACAATGATAATTTAGGCCCAGATTAGGATCATTTTACCCATGTATTTGTTACACTGAGAAAGCAAGGTTACTATAGGTAAGGTTGGCCAATCAAATTCAGGTATGCCTCTGACGTCACCATGGAAGCACTCTTTGGGAATACAGTCGACTTGATATAACAAATCTCAATATAACGAACTGCTTGATATAATGAACAGGGTAGCTGGTCCTGGCCAAACTACCTATACACCCCTTGTATTAGCTGCTTGATATAACAAACGCTCAATATAATGAAACCACTCGATATAAAGAATGGTTTGGCTGTTCCCTTAATTATCACACAGTGCTAAATGACTCATTATAATGAACAGCTATTGGATGTCGTTGGTCAGAGACAAAGATTATCCTTTTGTGCCATTGGGAAAAAAATTTTGCAAGCAGCTTTAGGTCAAAAGCAATAGGAGTCATAGAAATCCACAGAAAACTGCCTGGGACCAAAAACAATGTGTAAAACAAGGCCCCTTCTAATTCTATTTCACTACACTGCAAGCAGCCTTATTTGGCCAGTATGGTAGTGCAGAGACCAACTCATTCCTACATACGTTACCATAAAACTCCCAAAACCCTAGGCTATAATTCTAATGGTTCCTCTTCAATACTAGCAATGGTGGGGCTCCCTTTGAGGAATCCCTCCACTTTACCCTACCAAGGCCATTCCATTGCCAAATGGTCCTTGGTAAGAAAGACCAGTAGTATGAATCCGTCTGTGCCCTAATATCCTTCAGTTTATATGAATGATCCTTTCTACCCTTATACTCAGCAAGGGACACACCTCCAACCAGAGGTCCATCACACCCCAGCAGCAGCAGTCTGATAAAAAGACTAATGCTGTGAGATATATGCCAGTGGCTTAGTGTTTCCCACCCTAGTTCCCTAATAATGTGAGATGCACTCCCTGTGAGAAAATCTGCAGAGAACAATTCTTGCTGCCCTCCTTTGTATCCTTTCAATCTCCCAAGATAAATCCTGCCTGAAGGGAAACCAAATTTGACTGCCATACTCCAAAATTGGTTTGACCATTGAAAGATATGCTGTTTTTTCACCTCCTTTGTGTTGTCCTCAAGGACCCTACTAATCAGGTGGAGGAGATGACCAGCCCTCCCAACCAATTTACTAATATGACCTTGACTATTTAAAATAATTCCAAGGTGCTTATGGGTCACAACTCTCACCCCTAACTCCACCTATATGGTAATCAAAATCAAGAAGCTTCCTAGATCCAGAAATCGTGAGAATCCTACGCTTTTTCAGGTTTAAAGGAAATTCCCATTTTAAACACCAATTGTAAATCTTACCAAGGTCCTGTTGTAGTTGTGTGCAGGATACCTGAGCGGTACATGTGCCATCTGCAAATAGTTCAGGGAAGGAATTAATATCTAGTCCCATGTCATTCACATAGAGAATGTACAACAAAGGACCCAACACACTCCCCTGAGCGACCCTCTGTTGTCTATCAAGCAGATAAGACCTTACCTACTGAGTAACCTTACTATGTATCCCCAAGCTGGACATTTATGAAACCAGCTTATAATGGGGCTACTTGCAGAGCTGGCATGAGCTTTTGCAGAAACGAGTTCAAAAATAAATATTTTGCAGGGCCTTTCGTAAGAAAATAACGTTAACGCCAGTAGAATGCAACATCAAAACAATGTCAATAGAATGCAACATCAAAACAATGTCAATAGAATGCAACATCAAAACAATGTCAATAGGATGCAACATCAAAACAATGTCAATAGAATGCAACGTCAGAGCAACATTAATGGAATGCAATTATCCAAGTGGTAAATGTTGCTGTACATGAGTGAGGTGTCAAGAGCTGGTAGAATTAGGGACGAGTATATTAGAGGTTGCCTGGGGGTGGGGGACATCGCTAAAAAAGGAGAACAGGTTGAGGTATTATGGACAAGTAATGAGATGGGAGGAGGAGGTGCGTTAGGTCCATTGCAGGAATACAGGTGGTCAGAAGCACCTGGAGCAGGGGGAGTCTGAAGTAGAGGTGGGAGCAAATCATAAATAGGGATATGGTGGTGTCTAGGGTGGATGAGGACCTGATGGGGAATAGATGGCTATGGGGGTTAGAGCCTGCAGACCCAACGATGATGACTATTCATTTATTCCCTAGTAAAATATGTTGGATTCAAATTCTTATGTATTTCTGAATCTACTGATGATCATTGTTTGCTTTTTCTTCCTTATTTAAAATAATTAGAAAAATGATCACCTTTGCCAATACACAGTGTACTGTATATCTAAAGTATGTCTATTGATTATATTACTATTAATTCATTTGCTATTAAATATGTCAAATTTAAATTTCAATGTATTTTTCAATCTACCCATGATCATTTTTTCTATTTGTACCCTTATTTATCACAAAATGAGGGAAACAATTTTTGATACAAAACCTGTTAAACTATATGAAAAGAATGCTCTTGGGCTACTACTTGCTTCCATGATGACGTAGGGGGGGGATCCAACTGGTGAAGAGAAAATCTTATCTGTAGTAACCTTGTGAGAAAGGAGACTGCTAGGTGGTGCATAACACTTGCTTGTGTGTTGTCTGTGCTCATATTTGGCCATTTTAGACAGATCTGCAAAGCATTGGAAGAAAAAAAATTTTGAAGGTGATCATCTAGTCACTGAAGACCACAGTAGTGCTGCAGAATTTAGGAGCTGTAGATGGTGTGAGGGACTCTGCATGATTCAGCCTGACCTCTGCATCAACAGATGCTGTGCTTTGCTGGGGCACCAAATTCCTGCAGCTAAATTACTATTATTATTATTATTCCGTGGCAGCTCATGAAAATTAACTATGGTGGGGCTGCATGGATAAAGGTAAAAGTTTCTGTGGGGTGGGAGGTGGGACTAGTGTATAACCCTTTGATATGCTGTTTTTTCTTACTAGAGATCTTTACAATTATAGAATAGATATTTTTAAATTTATATAATACATCTTGCAAAAATGAAATAGGATAAAGTTTCTCTTTCTCAGAATGATTAGTAGAATGAGGAGCTTTGTATTAGCAAATCTGGTCGGTAGTGACCATACAAAAGTGAATTAGAATGATATAGAAAAATTTAAAGTATATTAAAAAAACGTATATTCAAATTTAAAATTAAAATCCCATTTATCCAAAAGTTGTACTTCACTTTTATACAAATAGATGGTGCTGCCCTGGTAGAAAGATGAACTGGGCAGGAACTATTGCAGCCCATGAAACAATAAAATCAATGAATAAATGAACGAAATAATGAATACAAACGTAGTGAAAAATGTAAACAGAAATAAAATAAATGACAGTGTTGATTTTCCCAAATTAGGCTTTAATCATAGGCACATTATAAATTGTCAATAAATCAACTATTAATATGCCCATGACAATTTCATTGCTTGGCTTGTATGTGCATAGACGTTGATTCCTGCTTTGGCACAATGGGCTGGGCAGGAACTATTGCAGCCCAAGAAGCGATAAAAGCGTCATGTAAATGAAAGAAACATGGATGGAAAAGTTATGAAGTTTGCATTCACTGAATCAGGGTTGTAAAAGTTCCTGCCTGGTCCATTTGGTACCACATTTCCATACAACTTTAGAATTTTGTAAAAGTTATAGTGGAGGGGCTGCAGCCCTGCAGCCCATATGGACGAGCCGCCACTGTTATTATTGTGTTTGGTTATTATTGTCTTATAGAGTTTTTTGTTATTTTCTTGTTGTTTTATTGTTTGGTTGTTGTTTGTTTTTGCCTTCCCCAAAGCCAGTACCGATAGGTCAGTGTACCAACAAGAGTTTGGATGCCTCTCTGACCTATCGAGGCCATGTTTTGTTTATGCAGATGGGTCAAAGGATGGCACCACTGTGGGTTGGTCAGTCTTTACAACTCGCACATCTCATAGGGGGCCACCTTCCAGGCATTGCCAGTGTCTTAACTGCAGAGCTCACAGCTCTGCACAGGTCACTGGAACTCATCCAATGTTTGAATTACTGATACTTTGTGGTTGTGACTGACTCCCTATCCTCCCTTCAGCTGTTGCACACTCTTTATAGCAGACATGCCATCGTCCAGGGTGTGCACAGTTTGCTGCTCACGATTCATCAGAAGGGCAAGACAGTGTTGTTTATGTGGGTCCCGGGGCTTGTTGGCATCATGGGCAATGAGATCGCAGATGCCCATGCCCATCAGGTGGCCCACCTGCCAGATGTGCCTGACACTACTGTCCCCTCCTCTGCCACTCTCCTGATGGTGCAGTGGGCCATCCATGAACAGTGGTGGTCCCAGTGGTTTGCAGAGACCACCAACAAACGTCTCACACTGAAGGATACTCCAGTGCCCTGGGTGTCCTCATGCCGCCAGTCATGGAGGGAGAAGGTTGTGCTTCCTTGGCTGTAAATCGGTCACATGTTCCTCACCCACTCCTGCATGCTATGGGGTGAGGATCAACCATTGTGTGAATGCAGTTGGGAGCTTCTCACAGTGGCACACATCTTTAGTCACTGTGAGAGATACCGTGAATTTCAATGCCGACTGGGAGTCAGTCGCAAGTTCTCCACCTCACTTGGACTTTCACCAAATTGGACTTTTACAAGTTTTACTTACCAGCAGCTTTGCATTTATTCTTGTATCGTTTTGGCTTTTGCCTTTTTATTTCTGTGTCTGTTTTGGCCTTTGCCTTTTTATTTCTGTGTCTGTTTTGGCTTTTGCTGCTGTTATTTTTATGTCTGTGTTGGCTTTTGCCTATATTTATTCTTCAATATTTATTTGGCTATTGCCTTTTTATTGTGATGACTTTTTGTGGGTTTTGCCCTTATTTATTGCCATCATGGTGGGATGGCCATTTACACCCCCACCATGGTGATTGTCCTTCTAGGCCCTAATGACCTTTGTTGTCGATGGGCCCTAAAACACAAACAAACAATGAAATGGGGAGGAAATTATATTGAGGAGTGAGCTGCAGCAGGTGATCACTTCAGTTAGGAGAATTAGCAGTAGGATAATGCTAGTTATAGTAGTTTGGCAGGATATAGGTGTGCACCTCAGAAGTGCATATGCTGCCCTAGCAGGCCTGGGTGACACAACAAAAGTAGATGTCTGGAATGATTTTGATGATGTGGTATAATCTGTAAACAGCACCATTAGACAGGGCAAGGGAAATGAGCATCTAATATTTGGGGGTGACTTTAATGGTCATGTGGGCAAGGATGGTCTAGGATATGAGGAGATACATGGGGACTGGGGGTGGTACAATAAACCCTGATGGGGAGAAGGTTCTGGAGACAACAGAAGCACATGGCCTTGCATTGGCCATTACATGGTTCCAGAAGAGGGAAAAGGACCTAATCACTTTCCAGTCACTGCAAGGGATGTCCCAAGTTTACTTTTTCTTGGTAAGAGAGCAGCCCAGGGTAGATATCACAGATTGCTGGGCACTACCCAGTGAAGACTGTCAGGAAGAAAGTAGCCATAAGCTGCTCATGATACATACTAATGAAGGGAGTAGTTAGGAAGCATAGTTGGAAGGGAGTCAGTCATTAGGTGGTGGAAGCTGGCCACCAATGCAGATGAATTCTGGCAGGAGGTTCTCAGCTGGGGGACTGGGATTGGGATGGGGTCTGCCAATGCCATGTGGGACACACTTGCTAAGAAGATTAGGAGATGTGGAGAGGCTCTGTTTGGCATAGCCAGGGTAGGGTGAACTCCTCAGGGTAGGCAAACATGGTCGTGGAATGAAGAAGGGGAGCTGCCATCAAACTAAGGGTGGCATTCCATAGTTGGTGGGAAATGGGAGATCATTTTTCAAAGACAGAGTATATTCAGGCAAGGAAAGCTGCCAGGAGGACCATTGCCCTGGCCAAGTATCAGAAATATGAGGCTTTGTATGATAAGTTGGGGTTGGCCAAGACCAGGGATGGGACTAGTAAGGATGTAACCAGGGCCATAATGATCAAAGATACCAGTTGCAGGGTCCTGTTCCAACCAGCAGAGGTAATGAAAAGGTGGGAGGAATACTACTGCAGCCTCTTAAATGATGCCATGCATTCATTTGTCACAGACAGCACCCCAACCACCAGCACGCCCTTCAGAAAATGAAAATTCACAAAGTAGTAGGCCCAGATATGGTCCCAGTGATGTTTGGCACACATTTGGGACCACAGGAATCGCATTTTGAAGGAAACTTTTCAATAAGTTAGCAGATGGTGACAGGATGTCTTCCGCATGGCTAAAGAGTTGGATATTTCCAATGTGAAAGGAGAAAGGTGATGCACAGGACTGTGGAAACTATAGAGGCATAAAGGTAATGAGCCATTCAATGAAGCTCTGGGAGCAAGTCATAGAATGTCGCCTCCAAGACCAAAATAGTGTCTGGGGAAACCAATTTGTGTTTATGCCTTGTAGGTCCACAATGGAACCAATCTTTATTCTATGACAGATGGTAGAGAAGCATACAGTAGCAAACAAGGACCTCCATGTAGTATTTGTTGACCTAGAGAAGGCATATGATAGTGTTCCTAGACAGGTATTATGGAGTGTTTTAAGGAAGAAGGGGGTCAAGGAAGGCCATATTGATGGTGAACCACACAAATGTTGTAAGTGGAAAAATTGAAAAATTGGATTAAATTAGGGTTTATATTTTCTGATGACTAAAGTATATTCTGCACATTTTTTCTAAGTGATTTCACAATTAACATTGTCCAGCACAAATAGTTTAGTTTGCACATTAGCATAGATTACAGCACAACTGCAAACTTAAAAATGCAGTTTTCTCAAAACACAAAATATGCACTTACAACATTTGTGCTGTTGGCCATCGATATTGGGATAGTGCATGATATGTATGATGGTTCCATTGCTAGGGTGAGGACAGCATGGGGAGGTACCAAATGCTTCAACGTGCAGGTGGGTTTACATCAAGGGTCAGTACTTAGCCCATATCTATTTAGTAATGGATGAGCTGCTGACAGGAATAGGGAAATGGGCCCCCCCAGTACCTAGCATTCACTGACAATGTGGGAAGGCTTGAGGAGACCAAAGAGGATGCACAAAAGGCCTACAAGATATTAAAGCAGCAATGGAAAAGGGGGCCTTAAGGTAAGCATGAAGAAGACTGAGTACCTAGCTTTCATTTTTAGTGGTCAGGGGTTAGGGGGTGAAATTCGTTGTGAGGGAGATGGGATCCTAGGGGTGCAAGAGTTTCGTTATTTAGGATCAGTCTTCCAGAGGAATGGGGAGATCGATTCTGACGTGACCCATAGGATTAAGGCAGGGTGAGTGAAGTGGAGACAGGCAAGTGGGGTCCTTTGTGACCTCCAAGTCCCAATAAAGTTGAAAGGTAAAGTTTACAGAACAGTCGTTAGGCCACTATGCTGTATTACTCAGAGTGTTGGGCAGTTAGGAAGAACCCTGAAAGGCAAATGAAAGTGGCTGAGATGTGAATGCTGCACTACATGAGTGGGGTGTCACAAGCCAACAGAGTCCGAAACAATTGTTAGGGGTAGCATGAGGGTGGGAGACATCATGGAAAAGATGAGAGAGAATCGGTTGAGGTGGTATGGGCATGTGAGGAGGAGGTGAGAGGAGGAACTTCTTAGGTCCTTAATGGGACTGCTGGTGATTGGGGGCACCAGGAGTAGAGGAAAAGCAAAGTGGACGTGGGGGCAGGTGGTACAAAGGGAGATGGAGGCATGTGGGGTGGAGGGGGACTGGGTGAGGAATAGACGGGAGTGGAGGATTAGAACCCACAGACCGTGCCTCAGGCGTGAGAAGGGTGAGATGATGATGATGATTTGTTTCACTGAAAGAAAACATAACGTTTGTGAAGGGCACTCTTGATCTATAACACGTTTATATCATTGAGATGGGAATTGTTTCCCCAATTCATAGTAAGTCAAGATAATCTAATGCAGCTTAGCAGGGAATGTGTATTACACTGTTGATATAGCATGCTGGATTACTGCATCAGTATTGGAAGGGGTGGGGCATGAGAGAATAGGAGAATGGGAGAGTGGGAGGCAGGGCGAATGGGAGAAGTGGAGACCGGCAAACAGGGTCTTGTATGACTGATGTTCACAGTGTCATGGGCCTTAGACTGAATATATTTGTTGAACAAGCATTCAGTATGCCTATTTGGCCAAATTTTTTAATGAAATGCAAATCGCATAAAATGAAACCACATAAATGTATATGTAAATAAACACACTGTATATGTAAATAAAGTATAATTTAAAGTTTAAAGAATACATGTTTTTATCAATGTTACCTTATTCACTGGCCCTTTGGCCAGTATAGTTGGGCCCACTATGCATTATGGCTCAGGGTGTTGGGCAGTGAGGAAGAACCATGAGAGAAGAATGCAAGTGGCTGAGATCCAAATGTGGTACAAGTGGGGTGTCGTGTGCTGACAGAATCGTGACGATTACATTAGAGGAGGCTAAGTGGTGGGATACATCACAGAGAAAATGAGAGAACAGCAGCTGAGGTGGTATGGGCATGTGTTGAAAAGAGAGAGGAGGAACTTATTAAGTCCATTATTGGGGTGCAACGAGTCCTCCACGAGTGTGTTAGAGGTAGCTTGGGGGTGGGCAACATCACAGAGAAGATGAGAAGAAAATAGGTTGAAGTTATATGGGCATGTGATGCAAACAGATCTGGTACATTATGGGACAGCAGGTGGTGGGGGCATCAGGAATAGGAGACCAAAGTGGACATGGGAGCAGGTTGTACACAGAGAAATAGTTGTGTGTGGAGTGGATGGGAGCCTGGTTTGGGATAGGTGGGAGTGGAGAATTAGAACTCACAGACCCGACCCTGCCATTTGTGGGATAAGGGCATTATGATGATGATGATTCACTAGCCCTTTCACCAGTGTCATGCTCATGGTGGGGTTCTTCTGTTTCAAAATTTTACATAACATGCAAGTACTTCAACTATGTCCACAGGCAATAGCCACTTCCTTAACACCATGCTCATCCAGGGAAATCATGTGCTTCTTCTTTTCAATGCTGTCCTTTGCATACATTTTATTAGGCACCATGATTAACCCTTAAGTGGATTGTATGTGCCTTGGAGGTGCATTATGATTTAATTTTTATATTAAATACTAAGTTTTTGATAAAATTACTTGAAATTTTCAATAGTCCTCCAGTGTCTTTCATTTTATGTGTACATGAAATGAAAAATATTTTGACCCCAATAATTTATTTTTAAAAAATAATTTTCAAATTTTGTAACCTAAATGAATACAAGTGCTTGAAAGGTTCCCACAAATACAAGCCATATATGGTTGTACCTGTAGACATGTTGTAACGTGTATTATCACTGACATAACAGAAAGGTCCATTTCTTTCAATTGGCATGATCTAATGTGTTATTGGTGACGTCATAGAAAACGAAATTTGAAGGATTTAGTAACGTTTGTTTCCACAATCATTAGAAAGCTGTGGTAGATTCCAACTCTCATTACTGAAAAATGGCAGATAGAAAAAATAATCCAAATATTATTGAAGTTTTGGATATCAATGAAAATCTTGATAATGACATGTGATTGTGAAAGTGATGTAAGTGAAGAGGATGACAACGTTAGTGAGAATTCAGTTGTCTGTGATGTGATTGAATGTGAAAGTGATGAAGATGTTGAAAGTTCAATCAGATTGAATTCAACTACACATCCCTTGCCTAAAGATAATACAGTATGGTTTTGTAGTCCACAATTGAAAGGAAGACAACCTGCACATAACAAAATAAAGGAAAAGGGAATAAGGTGATTTTGCCACCAGGAGTTATTTTAGAAGAACCATTGGATCCTTTTTAGACGTCATAGTATACAGTCAAACCTCGAATTGTGAGTAACTTGCTTTGCAAGTTTCTTGAAAGATGAACAAAAATTTTTAATAAATTCTGCTTTGATATACGAGCTTGGTTTTGCAATACGAGTACACTAAAATACTAAACAAAGCACGACCACCACGTGTGGATCCAGGGTGGGGTTTTTGGGGTTGCAACCCCACATATAAACTTATGTGAATAATATATGTGAGGTTTAGCTCAACCCCCTGTATTAGCTCAACCTCCCTGTGACAAAAAACCCTGGATCATTCACTGACGACCACCCAGAAAGAAATTTATTCACACTAAAGAAGGAAGTGAAGTTTTGGCATGTGCAAGTGCACAACTGAGTTACCCCACCACCACACTGTCACACCCAAGGCTAGGTGCACACTATAGTCAAGACTGTCTGATGGCAGTCTGTGTGCTCAACTGAGGCAATGAAACCAATGGGTAGCAAGGGGTCTAATAAAAAGCAAGGCATCTAATAGAGAACACTGATTAACAACAATGTACATAGTACATAGTCTGTCGCCAGGCAGTCTTGACTATACAGTGTGTGCCTAGCCTAAAATTTAACTTTCATTTAAAAGGAAATGGCATAAGTCAAGGACTTACTTTACTAGTTGTTTGTACACTATATTTTTTACTTTGTGTCCAAGTGTCAGGACTGTTCTTTAGTAACTGTAGTGCAACAATGCCCCCCAAGAAGAAAAAGGTTGTAAAGATAGGCAATAAGAAACATGTGATTACAATGGAAATTAAGAAGGAAATTATTAAGAAGCATTATCAAGGTATGAGAGTGACTGACATTGCAAAATTTTATAAAATGTCCACATCAACGATTTGCACAATTTTAAAGAAGAAAGAAGAAATAAGTGGGCTAGATGCAGCCAAAGGAGTCACAAGACTATCAAAGCTATGGCCACAGGCTCTGGAAGATGTAGAAAAGTTACTTCTGGTGTGGATAAATGAGAAGCAACTAGCAAGTGATTCTGTGACTGAAAACTTAATCTGTGAGAAGGCAAAGGCCTTGCATGCCTACATCATAAGTAAAATGCCAGGGACATCAACAGAAATGAAGGCTTCAAGGCAAGAAGGGGATGGTTTGACAACTTCAAGAGGAGGAGTGGCATCCATTCTGTCGTTAGGCATGGAGGAGCTGCAAGTTCAGATGCCAAGGCAGCTGAGGCATTCCTTCCTGACTTCCAGACACTCATAGTTTCTTAGTGTTACCTGCCACAGCAGGTTTTCAACTGTGATGAAACAGGGCTTTTTTGGAAGAAGATGCCAAAACGGACCTACATTACTGTAGAAGAGAATGGAATGCCTGGTCACAAGCCAATGAAACACTGTCTCACCATCTTACTCTGTGCCAATGAAAGTGGGGATTTCAAAGTCAAGCCCTTACTTGTGTATCATTCTGAGAATCCACGAGCCTTCAAGAAATGCAAGGTGCAGAAGAGCCAATTAAACGTCATGTGGAGGTCAAACAGAAAGGCTTGGGTCACTCGCATCTTATTCATAGAGTGGATCAATGAGGTCTTTGGTCCTTCAGTTAAAAGATATCTTTTAAAAAACAATCTGCCACTCAAAGTTTTGTTGGTTATGGATAATGCTCCTGCCCATCCACCAAGCCTTCAAGATGATTTACTCCCAGAATTTGAGTTCATCAAGGTTACGTTTCTTCCTCCTGACACCACTCCAATACTTCAACCCATGGATCAGCAGGTAATTTCAAACTTTAAAAAGCTTTATACCAAAGTGCTGTTTCAGCAATGCTTTCAGGTGATTGAAAGAACAAACCTTACCCTTCAGGAGTTTTGGAAAAATCATTTCCACATTGTGAACTGCCTTCAGATCATTGATAAAGCCTGGAATGGTCTCACCAAGAGAACTCTTAATTCTGCTTAGAGAAAATTATGGCCTGACTGTGTTCTTGGGGGCCTGCTGATGAACATGAGCCACCAGTGGTTGATGAAATTCTGTCCTTGGGAAAATCAATGGGATTGGAAGTGAATGAGGATTACATCCTGGAGTTGGTAGAGGAGCATGCTGGAGAGCTCACTGCTGATGAATTGATGGATCTGCATCATGAGCAACAACATGAGGCTATGGAGGAAATGGTGTCTGAGGAACCATCACTTCAGATGACATTAAGAAGATGTGTAAGAATTGGGAAACAGTGCAAAATTTTGCTGAGATTTTGGGAAACAGTGCAAAATTTTGTTGAAAAGCACCACCCAAATAAAGCTGTAGCAGTGCAAGCAATAAATTTGTTCAATGACAATGCAATGTCACATTTCTGTGAAATTCTCAAAAGGAGGCAAAAGCAAGTGTCATTGGATAGGTTCCTTGTTAAAGCCACACAAGAAGAAAGCTATCCTACACAATCCTCCTCCTCTTCACTCTCATCTCCCTAATATAATACTAATTTGTTTTATACAGTGTACTGTATTTTGCATTATGTAATCATTTTTATATGAATAATTTTGGTTTATGGAACGAATTGCCTGAGTTTTTATTATTTCCTATGGGAAAATTTGCTTTGATAGACGAGTGTTTTGAATTACAAGCAAGTTTCCAGAACGGATTATGCTCGCAAATCAAGGTTTGACTGTACACAGTGAAAAGAATTCAAAACCGAAATGGAAAGCTGTGGATGATATTGAAATTGAAGCATTCCATGGTCTGTTATTTTGTGCAGGGCACTTGAAATCATAAAATGTCAGCATTGACCATTTATGGAACAAACTTTATGGACCACTGATTTTCAGAGCAACAATCTCTGAAATTTGTTTCAAACAGATTTTCAGATTCATTAGATTTGATAATAAGTTAACTAGATTGGAAAGAAGACAAAGAGATAAGCTTGCTCCAATTCATGACATTTGGGAAATGGTAAACAGCAATTTGAAAAAAATTTATTTGCCAGGAACATCAATTACTGTGGATGAACAGTTAGTTGGTTTCAGAGGAAAGTGTCCATTTAGACAATATATACCTTCAAAACCAGATAAATATGGGATGAAAATTTTTTGGACTAATGATTCATCATCTGGCTATCCTCTTGTTGGACTCCCTTATTTGGGGAAAGATAAAACAAGATAACAACCAAACATAGGTGAAAGAATAGTGCAAGATCTCTGTTCTCCTTATTTCAATACTAATAGAAATGTTACCTGTGATAACTCTTTACAACATTGAACCTTGCAAAAAATTTGAAGACAAATGGACTCACAATAGTTGGCACATTGAAAAGGAATAAACCATATATTCCAAACAATTTTTTGCCATCCTTGGAATAAAGCAGAATTTTCTTCAATTTTTGGATACACTAAAACTTCAACTTTAGTGTCATATGTGCCTAAGAAAGGTAAAGCTGTTTTGTTGTTATCCACAACGCATCATGATAAAAGTATATCAAGTGTGCGGCCAAGTTGCATTGGACACACCAGTTCCCGTTAGATCACTGAAGTTAAGCAGTGCACACCCACGTCAATACCAACTTGGGTGGTTGGTAAAGAACGTTGGGTGCTGCAAATTAACCCTCTTTCTCTTCCTTTCACCTACCTCCTCATCTCCCGTGGGCAGCCTCCTAAGGGGTTGACCTGTTATGGCTGCCTGGCTTACACCCCAACCCGCAAACTAATCTTTAAATAAAAGTGAAGAGAGCAGTAAACCAAATATTATTTTGCATTTTAATGCAACAAAAGGTGGAACAGATATGATGCATCAAATGGCTCATAGCTAATCTTGTAAAAGACGTTCTAATAGATGGCCATTTGTTTTCTTCATGAACTTATTGGACATTACAGGAATTGCTGCATATATTTTATTTTTAAAACACCCAAAATGGAATGAAAAACATCATTGCCTAAGGAAGCAGAAGACACATCAGTAGCACATCAGTAGCAGAAGAACCAGAATGTAAAAAAATTAAAAGATCTCAATGTCATTTATGCGAATCAAAAAGACAAATTGTTCAAATTTGTTCCAAATGCAACAAACACGTTTGTAAGCAGCATTCTTCAATTGTATGCAATGCCTGCATGTAAAATTAAAAATTATATTTTATACAAAAAAATTTAAAATTGTATTATTACATTCACATATGTTCTGCAATAACTTATGGATAAAACTGTGGTGCCTGACAAGTGCATACATACAACGATGCTACTAATCTTACCATTCCACTTCAGGGTTAATCAGTACAGGCTGTATGTATTGCACTGCACAAAACTTGACAAAATAGTAAGTGTTGTAAGCATTTTAACGATGAATCGAGCTCATATGTTGAATTTCTGGTTGTTTGTAGGAACAATTTCTCCACTAATTTTTTGCTCGTATCTCGATTTACTTGTATGTAGGTACACTCACATGTAGAGGAACTACCGTACTTCTTTAGTGGTTCCAGACTCGATCCTGCCTTTTGGGTGCAAAAATGGCCCTCACATCATCAGAATCAAGGAAAGTCCTTTGCTGTTTGTCGCTGAATAAGCGAGAAGGTTGCCCCCTTTTGATAGACAAAAAAATGAAAAGTTCCTCGATCAAGAAGAAATAGAGCAGCAATTAGTAGGGAATTTGCAATTAGACAGGGCGAATGTAGCAAAAGCCAAATACAAGGTATCAATTCGTCCTCTAATGTTTTGTCTCAGCTTACATTTGGCAACATTGAAATTATCCGTTCCCAATAATTTTGGGCCATCTAGTGGGAGCTATACAAAACGCATTTTGCTATGTGGCAGAAGCGTCAAGTAAAAATGAATGGAAGCAGCTTCATTTGCTGCATCCATTAATGCTCTGGGTCCTGTCCTTTGGATAATTCTGCTTGACAAACATTCAACCAGAAACATTGTTGACATGTTTTAGGAAAGTTGGATTTATCACAATCCAACAGACAACATTTTGGCCTCATACAGCCCATCTTCCATGGCAGAATTTTAAGGAGTAACCTTTGAAAGTATTGTTGAAATGGACAATGAAGTGTAAACCTCTAATGAATCTGATGCAGCTAACTGCTGGGGGGAGGCATAACCCCCAACTACCAGATCAATGACTTTGGGGGCTAGCTATGCCAATCCACTAGCAGTAATAGTTTTGATTATGTAGCATTTCTTACAGTTGTATCCAATAAATGCAGTAATACCCATGTATCAGTACAGTACACCTAGTTCTCCATAAGTTGACCACCTCCCTATGTTGACCACTTTTCTTCCACCCTTGGGTGGTCAACTTACAGATGTTCTACTGTATAAGATAAATTATATCTCTATAATAAGCTTTTGGGGATCATCACTTTTATTTACCATTTTTTTATGATTTTATCCTCCCGTTCCTTCGTTTAAAAAAATGGATGGCAGATTTCATGCTGGTGAGTAACATGCACGTGCGCGAGCATTTAGCCAATCACAGGCAAGCCAATTCATTGCAAAGAAGGAGGACGTTTATTTTAGATTTTCTCATCCTCAGTACAGCAGATGACATGCAAGGGAGGAAAAGTTTGCTCAGTTCTCATCTTTCATCCAGGAATGCCAACTTTGCGAGAAATTGCAAAAATCCCTAATACACAAAGCGAATATGGAATAATGTAGGTAGATGGCTGCCTAAAGTACCGGCCATTGGGATGGAAGGGACACCCAAACATAGCTAGGTGGTAAGGCATATTCAGGGATGGTGTATTTATTCATGCTACGTATCTACTTGCAAGCAACATTTGCTCCTCTAACTCTCTGATGCTACAGATTGCAATTAATATTACAATCAATTATGATGTTTATTTGCTAAATTAATGTTTTTTGTAGCTGTATGCTGTCAAAAATGGTTTTGGCAAATATTTGTGCTAAATGTGAGCAGTATGTGGGCACTCAAGGTGGTGGTATGGACCAAGCAATCTGCTTTAATGGAGAGGCTGGTAAGTGCCAATATGTGTTGTGTATCAATGGTTCAGGCATTACATACTAAAGAATTTCAAACGTGCATGCAATAATTGATTTTAGGTGCTGCAAAGCTGATTGAATTCAACCCCCTCCGGATATTTGATGTCACCCTTCCGAAGGGTTGTAAGTTTGTTATTGCTAATAGTTTAGCAACCATTAATAAAGCAGCGACTTCACACTATAATACCCGAGTAGTTGAATGCCGACTAGCCTGTAAAGTGAGTATTACTGATTTCTTGGTTATTATGAAAGATTAACAAATTCTTTTGAACTATGCATCTCTTGCCTTGACTACTTGTAGTGAGAGTTTCAGGCACTCACTAGCAGAACCAGTGCTAGGGTTTTCAGAACCTGTCTGCCAATCTCAAATAAGCACACCTAACCATATTTTGAATAATAATGAGGAAAGAATAGTTAATAAGGAATCTGTGATAATCAAGGCATATTTCAGAATATACCATTCAACTTCACTAATCCGAACTAATTGGGGAAAGGGCATGTTCGGATTTGTGACTTGATTGGATTAGTGAACATTTCTTCACTTAAACTGCTTCAAATAAGTGTATGGATTAAAGACTAAAAGTAGAGAGCAGAATTATACTTTAAAATCGGCAATCTCAGTTATTTCTTCATAATCATTCGCGTGATGAGTTTCAGTGTCCTTCAGTTTCAGAGTCTATTCTAATTGAATACACTGCAAGCAGCCCTGATAGGCCAAATTGGCAGTGGAGAGAATAACTCTCATTCCTAATAATTGACTCATTCATAAACCCCAAAGAACCTGAAGCATAGCATTTATTCTGCCATACATAGCCTACCTGCTATAATGGCACCTTCTTTCAGAAAGTTCCTCACCTTATCCTTATCAAGAGCATTCCATTGTCAAATGACTCTGGCAAAAACGGACCAATAATATGAGTCTGTTTGAGCCCTGATGCCTTCAATTTGAACAGATGATCATTTCTCCCCGTATATTCTGCTAAGGATAGCCTGCCAACGAGATGAACCCCATGCCCTATTTTCAACAGTCTGGCAAACATCTTAATGGTGTCATATACCTGCCTCTGACATAGCGAGTCCCACCATAATTCTCTCATCATGTCTGACACACTGAATCTATGAGAGAACCAACTTAGCACAACTCTTGGTGCCCTCCTTTGGACCATTTCAACAAAAAATATTTTTTGCAACTAAGATGGGGATAAATGATTTTCACTCATTTCTCCATGCAGAATTCAAAGCAAAAAACAGGATTGCTACTGTGAGCAGCAAGTAGGCCCAGAATTGAATTGTAACAAGTAATAATTTTATTTCCATTTCCATAACCTTTTATAGCAGCCCTCTTAGCTGCCATGTATCACATGCAAAGAGGGGAGGTGAAAAGGCAAGATGTTAAATTTAGTCCTCACAAAGGGGCAGGAAATGAGATCCCCATGTGTGCCCGGGGTAGAATAGGCACACTGCATACCTGCATGTCGTAAGAGGCGACTAAAGGCGGTGACCTTTTCTGGCCCCTGACTGGACAACACCACTATCGTCTTTGCCCATGACTTGTGTTCTGGACATGACGATACCATCATTGTGGTTGTTCGTGTCCTATCTGTGTCAGTTACTTGATAACTGTCTGACTTGTTCGCGGTCGATGTAGGTTCCTTACTGAGGTGACCATAAACAAATGCCTACCCACGTGTTTGCCATGCGTGGAGACCCGTGCCCCTGGGAAAAGCGGATCCTGGTGGTTGAGGAGGCGTATGCCCTGCGATGTCTCTGAGCCACTTCACACTTGTGTTTTGGCTGACAGACATCGGGGACTAGGGTTGCGACCCACACTCTCCAAAACATCACTTTGGCCACAGCTTCCAGGGAAAACGGGAGGCCAAGGCAGTAGCCCGGTCTTGGTCAATCGGCCAGGGGTTATGCCTCCTAGGGTTACTGTAAGTGGACCGGCAGTCAACCCCGATGCCAATGGTCCGGTACTTGGGGATTATGCCACCCTGACGGTATACTGCCCGAGCACCCTCGGCGACCCGAATGGGCGTCCCCTTGTTGGGCTCCGTGGTGGGTGAGGCCTGCGGGCAGCGAATTTCATAATTTAATCAAATTATGGCAACTCTTAAACCGAGGCTGGGGGCCTCATCAAATAACCCCGCTCCTTTGTCTTCTTCTTCTACTTTTCTGTCTGGGACTTGTTCTTGTGTTGAGCCTGTAGACAATGGCCTTGGTTCCACCCAACTGAGTGGGCCGACTGCCGCTAAGCCTGTGGAGACGAGTAGTGCTCCAAGCAAGAGGCCACGTTCCCCCAGTAAGCCATCTGGACCCCGGAACGATTCTGTGCCTTCTTCTGCATCGGCACCTGCCCTAAACAAGAGGCAACGACCTCTCAGCCTTAAGGTGCAGGGCTCCACCACCGATGCAAAGCATGTACCTGCATCTAAGGAGGCCTTAGGTGCAGTTAAATCCCATTCCACCCCTTCCTATCATATCCGATTTATTTCCATATCTGGGGAGAATGGTGCAGCTTTGGGGAAGGCGTCGCCCTTCCTTATTGCCAAAGCCATTAAGGGCGTTGCTGGTGATGTGACTTCGGTCAAGAAGCTTCGCAATGGCACCTTGTTGGTGGAGGCATCTGCCCCTCACCAGATTTAGGCATTGCTTAAAATGCAGAAACTCGGTGATTTCCCCATTGTGGTCGAACCCCATCGCACCCTTAACACCAGTAGAGGTGTGGTGCGGTGCCCAGGGTGTGGTGGCTGTCCGCCGCACCTTGGTTCAAAGGGATGGGGAATCCCACCCCTCTGACACCTTGGTGCTGACCTTTGTTAGGCCCAAGTTGCCAGAATACATCAGGGCCGGCTAGCTCCGCTTGCCAGTACGGCCTTTCATTCCGAGCCCCCTTCGCTGCTTCAAGTGCCAAAGGTATGGTCATGGCCAGAATTCCTGTTCTGCCAGGGCCATGTGTGGCACTTGTCGGCAGGGAGACCATTCCCCCGAGCCTTGTAAGACTGCACCTTATTGCACCAACTGTAAGGGAAACCACCAGCCTCTTCTCGAGATTGCCCCACCTGGTTACAGGAACGTGCCATCCAGGAATTGCATGTCAAGAAGGGTATCAGTTTTCAAGATGCGCGGTAGCTGCTAGCCTTGCCAGGAACGCCAAGTCGTGGCTTGCCCTATGCAGGTGCTGCAAAGGTGGCTGCTGTGTCATCTGTCTGCACCCAGACGGACATACTTCCACAACTCCCCCCACTCATCCGTTTTTGCCCTCTCAGGCGTGTGTCTTTGGTTCGTCCACCCAAGCTCTTCGGCCAACAGCAGAAGGCACTGAGTGGCAGCATGCCCCAACTGGGACATGATGGGGATTCCTCCTTTGAGATGGAGGAGGAAGACCCAATTGTAGGCACCCCTCCCTTGTCGGCTGTAGGATGGAAAAAAGGGAGGAATAGAAATAAACCTCCAAAGCCCACCTAATGGTAAATCTCCTTCAATGGAACTGTCGAGGTTTTTCCCACAAGAGGGACGAGATCACAATGCTGATCTCATGGCACAACCCCATCTGCATCTCCCTCCAGGAGATCCTCTGCCGTAGTGATTCCCCACCTTCGTTAAGGGGCTACAAGATGTATGCAGACACCCGGCAGCAGGGAAACCACCCTGTGGGAGGGGTGGGAATCCTTATCCAGAATGGATGCATGCACACCCCAGTTACTTTGCAGACGCCTCTCCAAGCCGTGGCAGTTTCACTGCAACTGAATGTTCCCACCACTCTATGTTCCCTCTACCTGCCTCCTGGGATTGATATCCCATGGGCAGACCTTGACTCCCTCACATCCCAGCTTCCCAGACCCTTTCTGATTATGGGAGATTTTAATGCCCAAACCCCCAATGGGGCTCAGACAGTCGCAACACCGGAGGGCTTCTTGTGGAACAATGGGTGTCACACAATGGCCTCATTGTCCTCAACACTGGTGCCCCCACACATGTGATGACTGCCACTGGTGGTCTTTCCTGTATTGCCCTCTCCATCTGCTCTCCTAGGTTGGCACCAGGTCTGCAATGGGAGGTTCTGTCTGACCCTGATCAGGATTAGCAGTGGAAGTGGGGCACTGCCCCAACAACCACCACGATGGTGTTTGCGTCGGGCAGACTGGGGAGAGTTTGCTCGTCGCATTCACTTTTGCCCACTGCGTGATTTTGATGGGGTTAATGATCTAGTCAGCCACTTCACAGAGGTGGTGATCAGGGCAGCATTGGCATCTGTCCCCCAGAGCTCCTGTAACCCTCCACAAACACGGGTACCATGGTGGACAGAGGACTGTCGGAGTGCCAATCGGGCCTGCAGAGGCTCACTTCGCCTCTTCCAGTCTCGTCCAACTGACGCCAATCGTGTCAACTACGTCAGAGCCTGGGCATATGCACGACGGGTAATAAAGGAGGCCAAACGCTCCTCATGGAGTGAGTATGTCTCCTCGCTTACCCACCACACGCCATCCAAGAATGTCTGGGAACAGCTGAGAAAAATCCAGGGAAGGTACTTACAATCCTGTGGCTCTGGTCTCTTTGTGCAAGGGAGACATTTCTGCCTTGTGAGGTAGCTGAGGAGCTGGCAAGGACATTTGCAGCCATCTCCAGTTCCCAGTACACTGCAGCTTTCATCAAACAGAAAGAAGTGGCAGAACGCCTTCCAATTAACTGAGGGGTATAACGACCCATTTACCCCTTGGGAGCTGCGAGCAGCTCTTGCACGGGCCCGGGATACTGCCCCCGGTCCTGATAACATCCATTACCAATTGCTACGGCATCTACCTGAGAATGGTCTTTCCTACCTCCTTGAGGTTTTTAATTATATTTGGCAGTAGCACGACATCCCTGTAGGCTGGCGGGAGGATAGTACCTTACCCACGAATTACAGGCCCATATCTTTGATGAGCTGTCTGTGTAAAACCATGGAACGCATGGTTAACTGGCGCTTGGTGTGGTCTCTGGAACGACACAACTTTCTCTCCAATGCCCAATGTGGCTTCCGTGCAGGCAGGTCTCCGGTGGATCATTTGATCTCACTGGAGACAGCAGTACGTGAGGCCTTTCTCCACCGACAGCACTTGATGGCTATCTTCTTTGATGTGGAGAAGGTGTATGATACCACATGGCGCCATGGCATATTTGAGACCTTGCACCAGTGGGGGCTCAGGGGTAATTTGCCCCTCTTCCTCCATAGTTTTTTGTCCAACCGGACCTTCAGAGTGCGTGTGGGTAACACCTACTCCTCCGCCTTTTTGCAGGAGAATGGTGTCCCACAGGGGAGCATCCTAAGTGTGATGCTGTTTGCTGTTGCGGTGAACGGTTTTCCCTCCTCCATTCACCCCCCGGTACAACCGTCCCTATTTGTGGAAGACTTTTCTATCTGGTACCGGGGTGCCACAATGCATGGCATTGAGCGTCAGCTGCAAATGGCACTCAATAGTGCCAATGAGTTCGCCACATCACGTGGCTATAAATTCTCCCCTGAGAAAACAACAGTCATGCACTTCTGTCATAAGCGAGGGCTTCATCCTGAGCCTCAGCTTACCCTGAATGGGCACCTCCTCCCAGTTGTAGAGGCAGCCCGGTTTCTTGGTCTCCGTTTTGACAGCCGTCTGACATGGGTCCCACACTTGAAGGAGCTCAGGGCTAAGTGCCTTCACTCCCTTAATATTCTGCGGTGCCTGCAGGGAACTGGTTTTGGGGCAGATCGAACGGTGATGCTTCGATTATACCGATCACGACTCGACTATGGCTGTAGTGTTTATGGCCTGGCCGCTCCATCTACTCTCCGGATGCTTGACAGTGTTCATCATGCTGGCATCCGGTTGTCCATTGGGGCTTTCTGCACAAGCCCTGTGCTCCGCCTTTATCCTGAATCCGGTGAGCCGCCACTGACTGTAAGGTGGCAGTGCTATGCAGCTGCATATATTTTGCGGCTGAAAGGTCACCCACAGCACCCTACACACCCAGTCGTTTTTAGTCGCACTCTGCAACGACCATTCAATCACCAGCCAGGGGTTCCCCCTCCATTTGGCATGCGGTGGATGGATGGTCTTACTGGCCTGGGTGTGACCCTGCCTAGGGTGCAGCCTTTACTACCAGCCTCTGTGCCGCCCTGGACAGTACCTGAGGCGATTTTTAATTTAACACTCACTGCCTTCCCCAAAGCCAGTACCAATAGGTCAGTGTACCAGCAAGAGTTTGGACGCCTCTCTCTGACCTATCGGAGCCATGTTTTTGTTTACACAGATGGGTCGAAGGATGGCACCTCTGTGGGTTGGTCAGTCTTTACAACTGGTCATCTAATAGGGGGCCGCCTTCCAGGTGTCACCAGTGTCTTAACTGCAGAGCTTACTGCTCTGCACAGGGCACTGGAACTCATCCAATTTTTGAACCACCGACACTTTGTGGTTGCGACTGACTCCCTATCCTCCCTACAGCTATTGCACACCCTGTATAGCAGGAATACCATCGTCCAGGGTGTGCACAGTTTGCTGCTCATGATTCGTCAGCAGGGCAAGACAGTTTTGTTTATGTGGGTCCCGGGGCATGTTGGCATCATGGGGAATGAGAGGGCTGATGCCCATGCCTGTCATGTGGCCCACTTACCAGATGTTCCTGACACTACAGTCCCCTTCTCTGATGCTCTCCCGATGGTGCGGCGGGCTGTCCATGGGCAATGGCGGTCCCAGTGGTTTGCGGAGACCACCAACAAACTCCACATCCTGAAGGACACCCCAGTGCACTGGGCGTCCTCATGCCACCTGTCACGGAGGGAGGAGGTTGTGCTTGCTCATCTGCGAATCGGTCACACGTTCCTCACCCACTGCTACATATTACGGGGTGAGGATGAACCATGGTGTGACTGCTGTTGGGAGCCTCTCACAATGGCACACATCTTCAGTTACTGTGAGAGATACCGTGAACTTAAACACCGACTGGGGGTCAGTCCAGAGCTCTCTAACTCCCTTCGGGATAACCCCCAGGGAGTTGAGAACTCTCTGGTATTTGTGAAAGAGGCTGGCCTCTTTCACAAAATCTAATACAAATGCTTTTGCGTTTTCATTTTGTGTGTTTTGGCTTTTGCCTCTTTATGTTTGTATCCGTTTTGGCTTTTGCTTTTTATCTCTCTGTTTGTTTAGCTTTTGCCTGTTTTATCTTTGTCCTTTTTTGGCTTTTGCCTGTTTTATCTTTGTCCTTTTTTGGCTTTTGCCTTCTTTGTATTTTTGTCTTTTTAGGCTTTTGCCTACTTTTTTGTGTTTGTTGTTGGCCTTTGCCCTTACTTTTTGTCTGTTATTGGTTTGGCTGTTGCCTTTTGTTTTGTTAATTTTATTGGGCTTTTGCCCTTATTTATTTTCACCTTGGTGGGATGGCCACTTACACCCCACACCATGGTGATTGTCTTTCTGGGCCCTAATGACCATTGAAGTTGATGGGCCCTAAAACACGAACGAACGAACGAAGGAAATGAGAGGTAAAGGGTTACACATAGTGCCCACTTATTCAATGTTGTAGGTTCACCCATGAGACTGTTTTACTATAGTGCAGGTCATTGGCCCAAAGCACATGGTCCAATGTTCCAACTGCAACCTTAACAATGCCACAATTTTGAGATACAGCAGTCAACTCAAAGCAATATTAATAAATGGGCCATTATGCTGTACATGCATTTACATATAATGAACTTACCTAATATTTAAATACTAAAAAGTAGAAAATCAAACAGTTTATGAGAGCAAATTGACTACTTTACTATGTATCAAAAAATTTTTTTTCTGTATCTAAATTGGGAGTAGGTGATTTTTACTTATTCTTCAATGCTGAAATCAATGCATGTGTTGCGTGTTGTCTCGTATAATTTATCACAAGGCTCAACAGAACGTTAGATAATTAACGTTTTATGTTTTAATATAAACTATGAATATAAGTTAATATGAGATTTGAACCAATAAATAATCTTGTGCAGGAGAACCATTAGACCATACGTCTGCCTTCAGCCAGGAGCAAAATCACAACTGTCGTCTTATTCCAAAAATTTCAAATTAAATTCTATCCAATTCACTGTTTAGAACTCCTAAATTCAAAAATCCGAAATCAAGATAGAATTGACGTCATCCTATCCGAACACACAAAACGAAATGCCCTAAGAATGACGTCAGAAGAAAAACGAAGGTGAAAATACCTGGTGCCAACGTGACACGCCACAATACCCCCCGGCTAGAAATTAATGAAAATAATGAATTAATTCTGAGATTGAGAAAAACTAACTCGGCGTTGCGAGATGGAAGGGGAGGTGGCAGAGAGTCGAGATGATGAAGATGTTGAGGAAAGATTTGACAAAGATGTTGCTGGCGATGCTGGAGCTGCCGGTGAAATAGGCACCGCAGATGATGGTGATGAATGGAGTGTCAGTGAAACAACATCAAAAAGGTCTGACAGGAATGCAGGCTTAAGGCGGTCGATGGAAACAGTGTCTGACCGACCATGGATCTGTAAATCGTAGTACTTAGCATGACGTTTTAACACCTTGTAAGGTCCGTCATAAGGTTGGGCCAAGACATGTCCATGAGGACCCCGACGGACAAAAACGTGTGTTGCGGTGTCTAAACTCGGAGAGTGGAAGAGTGGGCGTCTCGAGGACTTCCTTGGTGTTTTATATTGTAAAGAATGCATCGTTGAATGTAGGTGAGTAACAAAATCAACGTCTGATGCAGTAGTATGGCTAGTCACAAAGAAATCGCTTGGAAGTCGCAAGGTAGTGCCATAGACCATCTCCGCAGGGGTAGCTTGTAGATCTTCCTTAAGAGAAGAACGAAGTCCGAGGAGGATCATAGGTAGATGGTCGGCCCAATGCAAAACATCTTCTCATAGCCTTTAATGAAGTCTTGAGTTGGTGATGAAATCGTTCGACCAACCCATTAGATGCAGGATGATAGGAAGTCGTCCGAAGATGTTGGATGCCCAATGTGTCACACAGCCGAGAGAACAGGAGGGAATCGAATTGTTTGCCACGATCGGTGGTGATGGTGGATGGTATACCGAAACGTGCAAACCAATGCGTTATCAATGCAGAAGCAACAGTTGGTGCAGTAGCATCCTTAATCGGTATAACTTCTGGCCACCTGGTGAAACGATCTACACAAGTCAACAGGTAACGGCAGTCTTGGGATGGCGGAAAGGGACCAACGAGATCAATGTGTATCCTGTCAAAGTGTGCAGTAGGGGGCTCACAAGAACCAACAGGTGATGAAGTGTGTCTCTGTATCTTACTACGTTGACAGGACATACAGGATCGGGTCCAATCTGCGACATCCTTATTCATGGTTGGCCAGACAAAACGTTGAGAAATAAGACGACGTGTTGCTGCAATGCCTGGATTAGAAAGCCCATGAAGAGACTGAAACACTGGACGCCGTAGAGAACAAGGTACCACTGGACGTGGACGTGACAAGGAATGATCACGATAAAGATTAACATTGGTACCAGGAATCGGAACCAGACGAATATGCAGAACTCCTGGTTGATCCAGCAAATGTTGGAAGTCTGAATCCTTTTGCTGTGCTTCTTGCAGCTCTATCGGGGTGATGACTTGAGAGTGGAGGGGTTCTATGGCACAGAGAGTCGAACGTGATAAGTTATCTGCAACGACATTCGATGAACCTGCTACATGCCGAATGTCGGTTGTGAAAGTTGAAATGAAGTCAAGATGCCTTGCTTCACGTGGCGAGTGGTGGTCGAGATGAGTAGACATAGCATGGACGAGTGGCTTATGGTCTGTGAAAACTACAAAATGTCGCCCCTCAACAAAATAACGAAAATGTCGGATTGCCAAATAAACTGCCAGTAGCTCACGACCAAAAGCACTATACCACTTCTCTGTAGATGTAAGCTTCCTCGAAAAGAATCCCAGTGGATGCCAAACGTTACCGATGAACTGTTGGAGAGCTGCTCCAACTGCAACGTCGGATGCATCCGTGAATAAAGCTACCATGGACTGCGGATCTGGATCAGGATGTGCTAGTGTGGTAATTCTTGCCAAGGTGTTCTTAATATTGTCAAAAGCCTCAGCAGCTTCAGGCGACCAGACAAGAGGAGCTTTAGATGACCCTTTTCCAGCCAATCATCAATAAACCGTTGAAAGGTTTAAAGATAATTAACGTTTTATGTTTTAATATAAACTATGAATATGAGTTAATATGAGAATATTTGAACCAATAAATAATCCTGTGCAGGAGAACCATTAGACCATACGTCTGCCTTCAGCCAGGAGCAAAATCACAACTGTCGTCTTATTCCAAAAATTTCAAATTAAATTCTATCCAATTCACTGTTTAGAACTCCTAAATTCAAAAATCTGAAATCAAGATAGAACTGACGTCATCCTATCCGAACACACAAAACGAAATGCCCTAAGAATGACGTCAGAAGAAAAACGAAGGTGAAAATACTGGGTGCCAACGTGACACGCCACACAGGAAACCCTATCTTTGTATCACATCACAATTTTGAGATGCCATGGTGGAAATTACAGTGACTTGAGTAAATGAATGATGAGGTTGCTCATGCAATTACATGACATTTCCTTATCTAAAATTTTAATACTAAATATTTCTAAAAAATATTCAAATGGTTAATCACCCTCAGCAAGAACCAGCAATACTCCCCCATCATTACAGAATCCCATCTTCCCTGGTATCTCTGTTCCAAGTACAGAATGTCTTTCTGAAAGCATTAACCCTGCTCATCACTTTCTGCACCCAGATTAGGAGGGAAAAATTGAGATGTGAATGAAGAAAATGCATTTTTAGTGACATTCTCCATGAATTACACACAGTTATCCTTCTTCTTATTTCCCAGAAATCCAAATGTTACATTCATGGAAGCAATCCAAGCAGCTAATTCTTTTTCCATCATTCTTTTCAAATGTCAGATCTTTCATGACTTTTCTAATTAGGGCACCAACAAACACACCAGCTTTCAATTTTGCAATACTTAATTTAAGAAATAATTTACTTAGGTGAGCAAACGCTGGACCTGCATGGTCTAGGGCCTTTACAAAGGTCTTCATTTGACCAGGTTTTATGTGAAGTGCTGGAATAATAACATTCTCTGGAGGGATTAAATTAAGATACAGAATATTTTTTCACCTGGTTGAAACTTTTCTCACTGGCCTGTGTTTCTGCAAGCAGTGATGTTCTGAATCATGACTATTCCACAAGCACAAGAAGCAGCAGTGTTTAGTGTAGCCACCTTGCTGACCAAGATTAGCAACAATTTTTAATTCACAATAGACCTTCCACATGTATTGCTCATATCAAATATTTACTAAAACTTTTGAAATTGTGGCATGCATTTCTTTTGCATGAATTGATTGTGATTTTGGAATGAAAGGTTTCTTATTTCCCTTATTAAGCAACACTGCCTTCAAACTGTATTTTGATGCATTGATGAACAACCCCCATTCATCTGGATTGATGATCTACACCCATTTCTGCAAATAGACCATTTACGTTTGTGCATGTGCATGCATCCTCTGCCAACTGAAAAAAATTTTTGAAAAATGATCACTTCTTGTTCTGAAGAAAGTGACAACAATCTAGAACCAAGAAGCTCAGCATCAGTTTTGGAGAGATGTAATTCTATCACAAGGTCTTTCAGTTCAGCTTGCTCCACAAGCCACATCTACCTCTGCATGATATCTATATGCATCATCTTTTGTTTCTTCATTATGTCATTGGTCACTGCTATCCAACATGTCACTTTCCTGTGGTGTCTTAGGATAGGAAGTTCATCACTATGAGGCACAGGGTTTATAGTGCATGCAATGTCAGGGTACTTTATTGCACATTTATTTTTTGCTGAGAAGCCATGAATTACTGGCAAAAGTAGTAGTCATTGGTGTGATTCTGTGGTTCTCACCTTACCATTGGAACTCCAAGTGGCAGGGGAATCCCAGCAGTGCGTTTGGGGGATGGCGATTTAGTCAGCCCCTGGATGTGCTGAGGGAAGGAGTGAAATAAAATAGCTCCTACAGACCAAAACCCCCGTGTGCCCAGGGTAGAATAGGCACACAGGGTTATCGAGACGTAAACTGGATGAAACCACCATCATGGATTCACACAACTCTCTTGTCTTTGCCTGGATAAAACCGCAGTTGTGGTTTGATGTGTTCTCGGTTTGTGTAGGCTTCTCACTGAGGCGACCATAAAAAAACGCCTACCCACATGTTAGCCATGCGTGGAGACCCATACCCTTGGGAAAAGTGGATCCTGGTGATTTAGGAGGCATATGCCCTGTGATGTCTCTGGGCCACTCCACATTGGTGAGGTGGCTCACAGCCATCGAGGGCTTAGGTTGTCACCTATAGTCTCCAATACTTCACTTTGGCCACAGCTTCCAGGGAAAACGGGTGGCCAAGTCAGAAACCCAGTCTCTGTCAATGGCCAGGGGAACAAGTAGGTGCACCCTTGGTTACCTGACTGGTGGTCAGGCAGCAAGGGACACATAGGTATATGCCCCCAGGGTTACTGTGAGTGGACCAGCAGTCAACCCCTTATGGTATCCTGTCTGAGTAACCTTGGCGACCCAAATTGGCGTCCCCTTGTTGGGCTTCATGGTGGGTGAGGACTGTGGTCAGCAAATTGTAGATACCCCAAAAGTATGGCAGTAAATAAGAGGCTGGGGGCCTCATCAAATAACTCCACCCATTTGTCTTCTTCTTTTCTGTCTGGGACTTGTTCATGTGTTGAGCTGGAAGATGATGGCCTCCATTCCACCCAACTGAGTGGGCCACCTGCCACTAAGCCTATGGAGATGAGTAGTGCTCCAAGTAAGAGACCATGTTCCCCCAGTAAGCTATCTGGATCCCAGAACGACTCTGTGCCTTCTACTGCATCGGCACCTGCCCTTAAAAAGAGGCAACCATCTCTCAGCCTTAAGGTGCAGGGCTCCACCACAGATGTGAAGCACATTCCTGCATCTAAGGAGGTCTTAGATGCAGTGAAATCCACTTTCACCCATTCTTCCTATACTATCCGGATTCTTTCCATATCTGGGGAGAATGCTGCAGCTTTAGGGAAGGCGTCACCTCTCCTTATTGCCAAAGCCATCATGGACCTTGCTGGTGACGTGACTTCGGTCAAGAAACTTTGCAATGGCACCTTGTTGGTGGAGGCATCTGCCCCTCACCAGATTGAGGCATTGCTAAAAATGCAGAAACTTGGTGACTTCCGCATTGTGGGCGAACCCCATCACACCCAAAACACCAGTAGAGGTGTGGTGGGGTGTCCTGACCTACACGGGGAGTCAGAAGAGAACATAGTGGAGGAGCTCAAGGACCAGGGTGTGGTGGCTGTCTGCTGCTCCTTGGTTTCACGGGATAGAGAATCCCACCCCTCTGACACCTTGGTGCTGTCCTTTGGCCCCCTTGGAGGCCACAGCATCCACAGGCATCCACCTCCCTGGCATCTGCCTTGAACAGGCAGCCCTCTCCACATAGGTCATGGTAGGTTAGGCAGGTGGGAAGAAACTGGGGACACCCCCTGCTCCTACAGTGGGGCACATGTCCTTGGTTCGTCCACCCAGGCTCTCTGGCCAATGGCAGAAAGTACTGGGTGGCAGCATGCCCCAACTGGGTCATGATGGGGATTCCTCCTTTGAGATGGAGCAGGAAGACCAAATCGTAGGCACCCCTAGCTTTTCTGCTGTGGGACAGAGAAAAGGGAGGAATACAAATAAACCTCCAAAGCCCACCTGATGGTGAATCTCCTTCAATGAAACTGTCGAGGTTTTTCCCACAAGAGGGACGAGATCACAATGTTGATCTCATGGCACAACCCCATCTGCATCTCCCTCCATGAGATCCTCTGCCATAGTGATACCCAACTTGTTTTATGGGGGCTACACCATGTATGCAGACACCCAGCAGCAGGGAAGCCACCCTGTGGGAGGGGTGGCTATACAGACACCTCTCCAAGCAGTGGCAGTCTCACTGCAACTGGATGTGCCCACCACTCTATGTTCCCTCTACATGCATATCCCCTGGGCAGACCTCGACTTCCTCACCACCCAGCTTCCAAGACCCTTTCTGATTATGGGCGATTTTAATGCCCATAATCCCCAAAGGGGCTCGGACAGCCGTAAGCCCTGAGGGCTCCTTGTGGAACAATTGGTGTCACAAATGGCCTCATTGTTCTAATCACAGGTGCCCCCACACATGTTATGACTGCCATTGGTGGTCTTTCCTGTATAGACCTCTCCATCTGCTCTCCTGGGTTGGCACCAGGGCTGTAATGGGGGGGGGGGGGCTTTTCCGTTTTTATCTGTATGTCTGTTTAGGCTTTTGCCTAATTTTTGCGTCTGTTGTTGGCTTTTGCTTTTACTTATTGCCTGCTATGTTTTTGGCTATTGCCTTTTTATTGTATTTCATTTAGTGG
This sequence comes from Trigoniulus corallinus, assembly GCA_013389805.1. Classification (NCBI taxonomy): domain Eukaryota; kingdom Metazoa; phylum Arthropoda; class Diplopoda; order Spirobolida; family Trigoniulidae; genus Trigoniulus; species Trigoniulus corallinus. The sequence goes on along the minus strand of JAAFCE010009125.1, from coordinate 8,644,840 downwards.
TCTTTTGCCCTTATTTATTTTCATTATGGTGGGATGGCCATTTACACCCCCACCATGGTGTTTGTCTTTCTGGGTCCTAATGACCATTGAAGTTGATGGGCCCTAAACCACTAAGAAACAAACAAATCCAAATGGCATACAATGCCTTTTGCCTCTGAACTATTCACTAAGCATCACCACACAATTTATGCAGCCAATATTTGGATCCCACTTTTTATCTTCAGCACTGAATGGGCACCCAAAATGCAATTTATATGCTTTTCTAAGCATATTTGATATTGCCTTCCTCTGATTTTGTGGGTCAAATCTGCCATACACATTACAGAAGTTATCAGGATAATGTATACACCCATGGACATGACCAGTAGTCATTCTCTTTTGAGCTGACTGGCAATTAAGGCAAAACTAAATATCAATCGAAAGCTTCAATCGGCTAAAGACGTTACAACAAGTGACGACTTGTTTCATGTCTATTGTTTGGTGTGAAATTAAACTTATTAGAACTTAAACATTTCAATGATTGACATGTGTTAAACAGGTTTTATGCTATAAGGTACGTTGTGATATCTCAATGTGCTGTGAGTTTTTAGATATTTTTACCGAATTCCTCACATCAAATGCAATAAAAATCAGTGCAATTTATATGAGATGCAAATTTGCTGTTGCCTAATGTATTCTACAATGTTTCTGTAATTCTGTTTCTAATTCTGTTCTGTTTCTGTAATGTATTCTGTAATGTTTGTTCGAAAAAGTCATCCACATTGGGCCACAGGTTTTTCCATGACAGTCTTCAAGCATTCTAGATTTTTTTGTTACATAATTCATTCTAAACAGTTAAATAGTCCTTTGATAGAACAACGAAAGAAAAGATTTCAGCAATATTATATGTTTATCATGATGCAGAAAATGAATTAAATAAATTATTTTTATCAGTATTATTCGGATTGTTGAAATTTTGGTCAGATTAATGAAATGAGAATTGTAACTGAAGCTTGTTTGGACTATTAGGTATTCTGATTACTACATGTTTTGATTAAAGAGGTTGCACTGTAGTTGTTAAATCCAGGATCAACGCATGATGCATTTGTTTACTCACCATTCTCAATCAGCAGTTTGAAAAAATGGACATTTTGGCCTAATTTTGGGTAATAGTGGATACCCAGGTACCAGGATACCAGTGGATAACCAGGTACATATCCTAGCACAGCCTTAAGCACTTTAAGCAGGAACTTAAGAAAGACATGTGCTCACTATGGGCGGATCCAGAGGTAGATTGGGGGGGACTTCAACAAAAGTATACCCCACATATTTTTAAATATTCAGAATCCCTCAATGTCCATCTAGCTAGCAATTTTAATAGGTTCTCTACTGCCCCTTAGACAATGTCCTATCTTCATTCGTCACTTTGGACATGAGTTCATCACTCGTATTTCTGTTTTGTAGTGCTCCTTACGACTAATTTCATCATTCCTAATGTGTAGTTCACCTCCAAATTGGTTATACCAACTGTCGGCCCAACAAATTGGATAGTATGTTGGAGGCTTTAACCAGCCATGAAAGAACAGATGCAATTCTATCACTTTTTAGGTTTCTTGCTTACTACCCTCTTTTGTTGGAACAAATGCCACAAGAATTCATTGGTTCACAGCTCTTCCTATGTCAAGATGTTTGAATGTTTAGATTTATTTTAACATTAAAAGTTTCTAAATACTTATTTATTGTTTTTTTTATTTTATAAGGTTTTATCTAGATTGTTAGAACGTGACTGGAAGAATATTTCACGATTAAGTGAGTTACAACATGTTGAAAACGCTACAGCAAAGGAAATGGCAAAGAAGGTTTTGGACCATTTGCATCCACAACCATATACTCGAGATGAGGTCTGCAATATTCTTGATATCACAGTGAAGGAATTAGTTCAGGGTTACCTAACTCAAAACACCTCTCACTTAGAAGAGTTTAAATTGTTCCAAAGAGCAATGCATGTTTATTCAGGTAATGAACAATTCATTAATGTGTTTAAAACAGCCATTTACCCATCACCACTGTTTCAAATGTGTTCTATTTCTGAAACAATGTAAATGCGTATTCTAATTCACTGCACTGCAAGTAGCTTTCTTTGGCCAATATGGCAGTGGAGAGACTAAAGCTACTCGTACATGGTGCAATTTTTATGGCATGCAACACAAAAACTTGCACATGCCTCACAGTTGCAACTCATAAAAATGGAATGTGCAACTCAGTCTCATGCCACTTTGCATGTTGCATGCAACTTTCGAAATTGCATCGTGTAAACACACAAAAATATGAAGTTGTGCCATCTGAAAGAAAATCCCACAAGTTTGATTTTGTGTTCCATGCGACTTTCCTACCATTCCACTTTTTCACAGTCTGTGACGCCCCCAGTGAGAAAAATCACATGTAGTGAATTTTTGGAGCCTGCAGTCTATTTCAGTGGAAGTAAATATAAACAATGGATGTTATACAGGTCATCATCATCCCTTTATCCCTTCTGTGGCAGGGCCGTGTCTGCAGGCCCTCCACTCCTGTTCATTTCCCGCCACATCCTCTTCCAACCCACACAGCCATACCCTTCTGGACAACCTGCCCCGACGTCTGTTTTTGTCTCCCTCTGGCCCACATGTTCTCAACCACTTGCATTCCTGAAATATACCTAACGAGTGCTTCCTTTCCTCTTCACCTTACATGTCCATACCACCTAAACCAACTCTCCTTCATTTTTTCAGCGATGTTCCCCACTGGCAGGCTACTTCTAATAGTTCCAGTTGAATACACTACTAGCAGCCATGATATGCCAAATTGGCAGTGGAGAGAATAACTCTCATTCCTAACAATTCACTCATTCAAAACCCCCAGGAACCTAAAGCATAGCAACTATTCTGTCATACATAACCTGCCAACTATAATGGCACCTTCCAAAAAGTTCTTCACCTTATCTTCATCAAGAGCATTCCATTGCCAAATGACCTTTGCAAAACAGTAGCATGAGTCTGTTTGGGCCCTGATCTCATTCAATTTGTATAGATGATCATTTATCACCCTATATTCTGCAAAGGATAACCTGCCATCCAGAGGACCCTCATAACCTATTTTTAACAGTCTGACAAACAGCTTAATGCTGTCAGATACCCACCTCTGACATAGTGAGTCCCACCCTAATTCTCTGATCATGTCTGACACACTCATTCTATAAGAGAACCGACATAGCACAACTGTTGCTGCCCTCCTTTGCACCATTTCAATTTCCCAAGATAGGTATTGGGTACTCCACAATTGGCTACACCAGTGAAAAGTAGGCTTTTTCTTCTACTTCCTTTGTTCTGTCCCCCAGCACCCTTCTAACCAACCAGAAGGCACGTCCAGCCTTCCCAATCAATTTGTCAGTGTGCTCATTCGAGGTGCCCTGAGTGTTTAGGACAATTCCAAGGCGTTTGTGGGATCCAAAACCCTTTTAACCCTCACACCATCTACGCTATAAGAAAAATTAATCTGCTTGTTAGACCTGCTTATATCTTGTTTAGGTCTTATTGCATTTCTGTGCAGGGAGATAACCCTTCTTCCACCACCCTTGCCATGCATGTGTCATCTGCAAACAACTCAGAAAAGGATTTTATATCAAGACTTATATCATTAACATAAAGTATATTAAGTAAAGGTCCCAATACACTTCCCTGGGGAACCCCTGATGTCACAGGTGTCCATTCTGATGCTACCCTATCAAAAAGACTCTGCTGCCTGTCATGCAAGTAGGTCTTTACTGACTGAGTAACCTTACTATGAATCTCTAACTTGCACATTTTTGAAACATGCTGACAAAGTACCATGACAAAGGCCTGTTCGAAGACAAGGCATATATTGTAAACCTCCTTACCCTTATCTAGAGCTTATATAAATGTAATCCATTCGACAAGTCAGTTGAGTGTCTCATGACCTCTCTTTCCTAAACCCATGCTGATTATCACTAAGAATTCAATTTTCCTCCAAATATCGCATAATACATGGACCTAGGAACTGCAGTATCCTTTGATTTGAAGACTGGCACAACGTTTGCCAGCCTCCAGCTAATGGAACGATGGCACTGTCTAAAGATTTTTTAAAAGTTTCCACCAAATAGTAGCTTACAATCCCTGAGAGTCTTTGCAGAATAAATGAAGAAATGTTATCAGGGCCCCCAGCCTTATGTACCACTGATTTATACTAAAGTTTCTGAATCCCCTCTCTTGTAATGACACCCTCCTCCATTTGCCCTTGATGGTCATTTTCTGACACTGGTGAATAATCATCTCCACTATTTCCAATTTTTTTTGAAAATGAATCATTAAAAATGTTTGCATCTATAAGGTTATCATTAACTAGGTTTCCTGACCCATCTGTAATAGCTGGAACCCTATAAGTCCCCTTTCTACACTTTGAGGAATGCCCAGAAAGCATTTGGATTGCTCTTGAGCCTTTCCCCCAAAATTCCTTATGGAATTTCTTGTAGGCCTTTTCCTGGCTTCCTTATGAACGATCTCACTATCTGAATCCCACCCTCTCCTAAATATATTTCTGACTTCTCTGCCTATGGAAAGCTGCCTTCACTTCCTGGGTATACCATACTGGAAACCATTGTCCCTATTCTGCTTAATAGGGACAGTCTGTCTTGTACCTTCTTCTAGGTGTATTGAGAATCTTTGTCAATACAGTCAAACTTCGCTATAACACACCCTGGTTATAACACTTTTCAGCTTATAACACACACAAAGGAATGTCCCAACCAGCACTAATGCATAAGCATATAGTAATTGTTTGGCTATAACACACTCGGATATTACATATAACATACAACTGGTTTGGTCCCTACAACACTTTCAATGTGTAAGAGACCTCGGATATAACAAGCAACTACAGTATAACATGCAACTAGACGGCATAGCACACAGCTTAAGTAAGGCTATATGGTGCAAGAGTTTTGCTATCTAGGATCAATTTTCCATAGCAAGAGGGAAATAGATTCTGACGTGGCCCATATGATTAATGCAGGATGGCTGAAGTGGAGACAGGCAAATTTGGTCCTGTGTGACCACTGGGTCCCAATGAAGTTGAAGGGCAAAGTATATAGAACTGTCGTTAGGCCTGCTATGCTGTATGGCTCAGAGTGTTCGGCAGTTAGGAAGAACCATGAAAGGCAAATGCTATGCTACATGTGTGGGGTGTCCCGATCTGACAGAATTAGAAACGACTATGTTAGAAGTAGCTTGAGGGTGGCAGATATTGCAGAAAAGATGAGAGAGAAGCGTTTGAGGTGGTATGGGCTTATGAAGAAAGGGGGAGAGGAGGAGCTTTTTAGGTCCATTGTGGGACTGAAGGTAGTTGGGAGCACCAGGGGTAGAGGAAGATAAAAAACGGACGTTTGGAGCAGGTGGTGCAGAGCAACATGGTGGCCTTTGGGGTGGAAGGGGACTTGGTGGGGGATAGGTGGGAGTGGAGGATTAGAACCTGCAGACGTGACCCGGCCTCAGGAGTGAGATGATAATGATGATAAAAAGATAAAATTCTTAGCAGTGTGGAATCTGGCAAAATTGCAGCTGGCTGCAAGTGTGTGTGTCTTGAAGTATAATTATACAAGTCTAGTTTGACTTTTGGAATAAATCTTGAAATTAGCATATTTTTGTTCAGTTAACATAGCTTTGGCATCATTTAGCATTGTTTCTGTTATAACACGCAGACATGAACAGTCCCAAAGGTGTGTGTTATATGCGAGTTTGACTGCACTCTTCAACACTGCAAGCATAAACAGTGACCTGAAAATCATTTAACTGGGCTTCTAAATAAGACCTAAACAACTCCCAATTGTGCTTTACCTTGGTAGCCTTCCGACTATCTCAACTCAAACTACAGCATGGTCACTTATTCCCTTAATGCACCTCACATCCTTGATGGAGACTGGTACATTAGTAAAAACTAGGTCTAAAATCCCTCCTCTCTCATGAGTTGGCATGGTCACAGCCTGCTCTGAGTATAACAGAGCTGCTCTAGGAAGGAATTAAGGGTGCCTGAAAGAGCAGAATTTCCAACTGATTGCATGATGTCCCACCACACCCTGGGAAGATTCAAGTTCCCACCTAGAATAGCTGTTCGTACTGTCCTCCTATGATTGAGGATCTCCAAAGAATGTGCCAATCTGAAGAATGGATTTGGATCAATTCCTGGTGTATGATGGAAGGCAATGACATAATTCCCCCTTGCTGACTGAGAAACACTACAACACAGCATCTCACAGTCCCCCTTAAACCCAGTTTCCCTAGTATTTTTCAACGATTTGTCTATAGCTACAACCACTCTCCCCCATCTACCTGTTTCCCTGTCTTAATGTTTTCTTTAGCTCTCCCTTTTCTATCACCTTATATTGTTTAGGGCCACTGGCATAGCCAAGGGTGGTTGGGGGTTGAACCCCCCCCCCCCTTGGGCCTCAGCTGAGAAATTTAAAACGTTTTGAAATCGAATATAGTGAAGCACTATATGCCCTATGCACCCTATCGACAAACATATCTCCCTTTCAGAAAATCGTGGCCATGCCAGTGAGGCCCTTCTCTATTTCTTCTCTGGAGTCCCTAAGTTTTCCAATATCATCAGCAAATGCCATGCACTGACGGGCCCATTCTCCTATTCTCGTCAGTAGTGCATCCATAACCAGGATGAAAAGGTATGGACTAAGTGGTGAACCATGGTGTATCCAACATTCACTGGAAAGCCCCCAGTGTTTTCCCAGGTATCCTTACCCTTTCTATGGACTATTGAACCTACATAAATATCCTGAACTTTATGAATAAACCCTTGTTCTACACTCCTTTTTGTAATACCACACATTTTCTGATGAGGTAATTTCAGCAAAAAAGAAGCAAAGTTGCAAAATTAAATAGCTGAAAATTCATTCATGTTTCGGAAGATAACACAAAAAAAATTGGCATATACGTTGAAATGTGTTGCATGTGACTTAAATTGCATGTTATGTGTAAACACTGTTTGCAACTTTATTATTCACCATGCCACTTTTCGAGTTGCACACTCAAAATTGCACACCACAAAGGTTGCACTGTGTAGGAGTAGCTTAACTCTCATTCTTATATACAGTATGATACTTTAAAACTCCTAAAACCCTAAGCGATAATTATTGTGCCTCCCCCCACAATACTAGCAATAGTGGGCTTTCCTTTGAGGTAGCCCTCTACTCTATCCTCTCCAAGGCTATTCCAGTATGTATTTGTAAAGGACCCCATACACGTTCAGTTTTATCTTCAGTTCTAACTGTTGAGTTTGAACTGAGAGAAATATCTCCAGTTAAAACTGATAGAGATTTTGCCACACATGCACAGTTCAAAATTATAGAATTTTCCAAAAAAAACAGTTCGATTACCATCCTTGCCACACACAATATGCCTCCTGAACTACTGTGTTATACAGCACGTGCAATTGTATTAGTGGTTGTTCAAGACTCAAGACAACCTGTTATTCATCGTTATATTAAAAAATTGGCCCTCATAATAGTAATCTATTTTTTTAAATAAACTAATGTGCATGTGGTAATCCCACGTTAGCAACAAAGTGGGTATTGTGCTTGGTAACTGCATTAGTGGTTCTAGGTTTGATACTGAACCAAGATTGGTTGCTTTCATTTTTTGACAATGCTGTCTCTTGTGGCTCTAACTCTTTCATTTTCAAAATCAAAATTTCATAGCTTACATCTTTCTTCCCAATGTTATGGTAGTCCTTCGATGTAACTTTAAAAAAACATTCTTCTGTTTTTAGAAGTTCCATGATTTCAATTAGGAAATCCCTCTGCCATGTAGCCATGATGCTGCTGTCTATACAACTGAGCTATTATCTAAAGATAATGCCACACACGTTCAGTTTAGTTCAACTGTACAGTGCTCCATGGCATGTGACACTGACTAGAATAGTGCTTGACCAGACGAAAGGCCATATAAACTGATGACATAGGAACTCCACTTCTTTTCCGACTTTAGCGCAAAATAAGCTGATAGGTGGAGTTGAGAGGTAGTCAACTACATTTATCAATGGAATGTGTCGCGTGTATCTGATTGGTGGTTGAAATTTAAAAAAATGTTCTCTTTCAGTTCTATTTCGCAGTGCAAATGCCATTCATCAAGCATTTTCGTAATCTTTGAAATTAAGGCGATTCTGCCCGTGCCACACAACACAGGTGCAAATTCTCTAAGCAACCATGGTCAACGTCCTAATTTTGTCATCTGCTCAAGCGCTATTCCCGTCAGTGTTGCATGCCACACAACTAGGCTTTAGTATGCCACGATGCTAGCATATACTTAATTTTTGCCTGTAAGCCTTCTCTCTGACCTTTGTTGTTGATACTGGTAGGAATGTGGTGCACAATGTCATTTGCATGTAAAAGAACTCTCTATACTCTGTCACGGGTGGATGATGCAAATTTCCCAGATGCGGGAGCTCCCCCCAATAAACAGTCAGCTGACGATAAATAAGCATAAGGTTCACAGTTTTGGTTTGCAGCCGGCTGTGTAAAAATGCTGTCCAACACATGGCCGTGTGTCCATTTAGAAGGACTAACCTTTTTCTCATAAAGAGAAATTTCATAAGCTCATAATATGAGAAGCTTGACAAAGGGGGTCAGTCTGGGAAGTGTGAACAAGGGTACATGTATCCAGTGGCGAATTTAGCACTTGACAGGCGCCAGGGGCATTTGAATTTTGAGGCCCCCCCCCTCTAACGTTTTTTACTCTGGCTGGTGTTATTCACTTTTCAACTGAATTCAGGGAATACTGCTAAATAGTTAATTATTTTCATTATAAAAAAAAATAATTTCATTTTGAGAGTTGAATTTTGAGGCCTCTGTTGATTTATGGGGCCCCAAGTGCGCCTCATTTGCCTATGCAGAAATCCGTCTCTGCATGCCTCAAAAAATTAATTGAAAAATAGAACTAGTGTAATGAGGAGATGTGCTAATGTAGTTGTGATGAAATGGAGACAAAAAAAAAATTGGGATTCATGTGATAAGTGAATGCCCCTTATGGAAGTCGTTTGGGTTAGCATCACATTTTAAGGGTCATTCTGCTTGGAAGTACTGCAGTACTTAAAAGCTACTGCATGAGGCAGGAATGATTTGCATTCAGCTGTTGTTGAACAACCTTGTTATTTGCTTTTTAGAATCTCAGCGAGTGTATGACTTCAAGAATCTATGCAAAACTCAAGGAAATCAAACTGCAACACTGTTGGGAAATTTAATGAATTTGAGTCACCGCAGTTGTCGTGATGACTATGAATGCAGTCACCCTGAAGTGGATCAATTGGTAGATGTTTGCATTAAAGCTGGTGCTTTAGGATCACGTCTAACTGGTGCTGGGTATGGTATCGTTTCTGCAGCCTAAATTCTTGTCACTGATAGATGTGTTAATGATATCTACAATGGTGGACAAATGTTTAGCCCCGACTCAAAAAGTGTACAAAAATCGACTTTTCTTTAAAATTGGTCGTTTGCAAATATTCAAAAAAGTATATAACATCTGTCTATTACGTTTATAACTAACTAGAAAATAAATGTGCATTATTAAGAATAATTCGTAATGTTATTTTAAAAATGCCCTGGACAAATGTTTAGCACCAGTTACATTTTCTTAAACTAAATCAGTATTTTGTGGGGTAACCAAAATTTTTGATGACCATTGGCAGCAACATTGCGTTGAATTAATCAAACATTGACATCATGAAATTGGGATGGTATACCATGATCCTTGGATGGCTGCAAACTGTTTCTTATTTGTCAATTTTTGCTTTTTTATTTCAATGTCAGTATCTCTCCACAGCATCTCAATTGGGTTGAGATCTGGAGAGTGAGCTCGCCAATGCATATTAACCTCACATATTATGTGAATATAAGTTTATGTGTGCATAGGGGGTTGCAACCCCAAAAACCCCATCCTGGATCTGCACGTGCTTACTGGTATGTTTAGGATAATTATCCTACTGGAAGATCCACACGTTAAAGGCAAGTTGTCATCAGCATGTGGCTCCATTATAGTTGAAAGAATATTTTTATAAACAAATCTGTCCATAATGCCAGATAATTCATGAATTGGCCCAGTACCTCTCCCAGAAAAACATCCCCAGACCATCACACTTCCACCTTGGAACTTGACAGTTGGATGTAAACACTTAGAAATTCCTCACGTTTTTGTCACCACACACATTTTCTGCCATCACTTCTGAATAAGTTGAACTTTGATTAATTGGACCACAGCTTCCATTGCTGAAAAGTCTAATTTAAATGTTCTCAAGCAAATGCTAACCGAGGTTTTCTGTTTTTTACAGACATGAATGGTGTCTTTTGTGCAATTTGCCCAAATAATCGTAACGCATTCAAACGTTCAACAAGTCATAGCACACATATTTGTACTCTGAAGTTGTTTTTCGATAACAGTAGATGTCAACATCCAGTCATTTTCTATCAGACCAGTGAATGATGTGAACCTAGGACGATCATTATAACACTTTAACTCATTATATCGTTGGACAGCATGTACACAAGCACTTTTGCTACACGTTACCATTTTTGATACAGTGTTGAAGCCCAAACTGTCATTTTTTAACTGAGATCAGTTTTCACGTTTCTTCACTCAAATTTTTACATCTACCCATTTTAAACTGCTTGATTGTGTAGCACATACATTACAATATATACATAACTAAGATCCAAAGGTTATTTAATCTGTTTTTGCCCCAAGAGGAAAGTTTATGACCAGTGCTAACATTTGTCCAGGGCATTTTTAACATGACATTACAAAATATTCTTAACCCTGGAATCACAAAGTGACATTTTTGTGACATACAGTATATCACAACGTGTGGTCATATATGACCCATTTCTTTTTTTAGTCAAATTTCTAAATTAATAGGTATTATGAAGATATATGACAATTTCTGATAACTTCTAACTATAGGTAAAAGCATTAAGGTTATTTAATATAAAAATGCCAAAGTTTGATAGGATGTCAAAATTGTCTTTATTTTCATAATGAGGTTTACTGACAGAAAAATTATTGCAAAACCAAAAAAAGTATGTAAGATCAATAACACTAAATGGTGAATAAGAAAAACAAGATAATTTAAGTTTTAAAGATTTAAAAAAAATTTAGCATTACAAACTGGCTTGGGGGAACCCCTCGTCAATATTAACAAGGGTAGTTGGTAAAGAACGTTGGGTGCTGCAAATTAACCCTCTCCTTCGTCCTTTCATCTCCCGCAGGCAGCTTCCTAAGGGTCCATCCTGTTATGGCTGCCTGGCTAACTCCCCAAACCACAAATCTAATTCAGTGCAAGACAAAAAAGTTACACAAATCACAATGTGGGGTCACCAGTGACCCAAGCGCACTTTTGCAGCTGACTTTGAATGCTTGGAGCAGAAACTGAACCAGAATTAAAGCTAAATGTGGAAATTGAAAGGTACAAGAATGCACAAGTCAATGAATTAAAAAATAACAAAGATATGACGAATTTTAAAATGCTTGGGGTCACCCGTGACCCCATGTTGTGATTCTGGGGTTAATTATGCAACTTTATTCAGTTGTATTTTCCAGTTAGTTATAAACATAATACACAAATGTTATATATTTTTTTTGCATCTTTGCAAACCACCCATTTTAATGAAAAGTCGGTTTTTCTAACATTTCTCAGTCAGTGCTAAACATTTGTCCACCACTGTATACTTTCTCTACAATGTGTTTTGCAAATGGTGTTTGTAGTAAATTTATTGCAGAAGCAATATGCCATTCTTCATAATGCAGTAATGAACTCCTTTCACTGGTCAGTCTACAAAACCTGAAAACCTAAATCACGTAGAATAAGGATTTTAGTTTTGTGATGGTCATATAATGCCGCTTAGGATAATAGCTTCAGGAGAGGCTGTATTGTGTTGGACAAAACAGTTCTTGTCTCATCACTGAAGTTAAGCAACACAACCCCAACTGGTACTAGCATGGGTGACCGCTTGGTTTTTATTTAGTTTTGTTGGCATATAAGGGTCAAGACGTCATTAGAGCCACAGTTTTACAGGCGGTCAAAAGAGCGACGTCCACTGTTTAGTTCTAATGCAGGAACTGTACAGACACCTGTGACGATCTTTTTTTGTTACAAGCGGTACCCAGTGTTCCCAGGGAGCAGCGAGTTGCGTTGAACACACCAGTTCTCGTCTGATCACTGAAGTTAAGCAACGCAAGCCCAGTTAGTACTGACATGGGTGGTAGCTCAGGAAAGCTGGGTACTGCTAATACCCAATAATCGTCGCATTGGTGTAGTGTCTGTGCAGTATTTGCATTAGAACTATACAGTGGACGGGTCTCTAATGACCTCGTAGTTGACGGGACCTTAAACTCCAACAAACAACAACAACTGACATGGGTGGTCGCTCGGGAAAGCTGGGTACTGCTAATACTCAATAATCGTCGCATTGGTGTAGTGTCTGTGCAGTCTAAGCACTAGAACTATGCAGTGGACGGGTCTCTAATGACCTTGTAGTTGACGGGACCTTAAACACAAACAAACAAAAAAAAACCAGTGTTCCCAAGCGGCCACCCATCTTAGTACTAGCTGGGTTTGTGTTGCTAAACTTTTATGATCAGGCGAGAAGTGGTGTGTCCAACACTGCTAATACCCAATTCGTCAGGTTGTGCCGAATCTGCATTAGAACTACAGCATGTAGTGGATGGGGTTGTAATGACTATTGTAGTTGAAGGGCCCTAAGCCACCTGCAAAACAAAGGGATAATGACTTTAAGAGAGAAATCGGTCACCAAGACCAATCCTGCTTTTAATTAATCTTGAAATACCTGAACCATCAAAGTAACAATTTTCTTTGGATTTGCTATCCCTAAAGTGACCAGACTTTCCAGAAGGCAAAGCGGGACGGGGGCTTTTGGTGAGTGCCCCCAAGTAGGGGTGGTGAGACATGCTTTCCTGAAGAGCAAAGAACAAATTTGTGACTTCGTACCTACTGTACATTATAGCTTGAATATGTGTCCATCCAGCACAGGATGCATCATCATCATACCCTTATCCCACCTGCGGCAGCGTCGGGTCTGCATGTTCTAGCCCTCCACCTCCCACACTGGCCTAGCCGAACGGACAACCTGCTCCCACGCCTGCTTGGGTCTCCCCCTGACCCGGGTGCCGCCAACCACCCGCATTCCTGAAGTGAACCTAATGAGCTCCTCCTATCCTCTTATCATTATGTGTCCATGCCATCTCAACCTATTTTCCCTCATTTTTTTGGCCATGTCCACCACTCCCACACTACCTCTAATATACTCATTCCTAATTACATCAGCCCTCGACACCCCACTCATGTACCGCAGCATTCCCATCTCAGCTACTTGCATTCCGTTGACGTGGCTCTTCCTCACTAGCAGGCCTAACCACTGCCCTGCAGAACTTCGCTTTCAACTTGATTGGGACACTCCTATCACACAGGACTCTGCTTCCCTGTCTCCACTTCAACCATCCCCATTGAGTTTATGAGGACGGGTCCAACGCAGGATGCCTGATGTTTTAATTTGATTCAGACGATGATCAGTTGCCAACCTATAATGTTCATTCTGTATGGGTGTTCTATACGCATATTAAATTGACGAGTGAATGATTCTGAGAAGTTGCCTACAAAGTGGGACAACCGGGCGTCCCGCCCGCACAACAGAGGGACATGGACATGTAGTCTGAAATCGGGACGTCTGGTCACCCTACTATCCCTCAATTTCATTACTCTCTTGAAATTCAGGGATTTACAACCCTGTGCCCGCGTTCGCCATCGCGCCCGCCAACCAGTTTGTGTCGGCCTGCCACTGTTCAGCGGCGACAAATATTTTTCTATACACTCACTAAAAATTTAAAAGAAATTCATTTTTCGGTTAAACATATTTGTGAATCATTATTTTCAAACATGAATTTAATAAATTGAAATTATAGACCTCAACTTTAGCATTACTTTTTAATTATTTATTGCCCTTATCGAGCTATAAATATCATTAGAAAAAAAAATTGTGCCCGCCACCCTACTTATATTTTAGTATGTGCTCTAAGGTACAAAAAGGTTGGGAACCCCTGTTCTAATTGATACTAACATAAGAGGAGCTTCCATAAAAATCAAGCTTAATCTGCAAAATTTTTAATAACTAATTGATAGGTATGCCATTGGTTGGAATCATCTTAAAGAAAAATACAAAAATGATTAATCGTTTAAGAAATTCATTTACTGCTTAAAATATTGTTGGTGTTTCACCTCTTTCAATATTACACCATTTGTTCTTTGGGTCCCTAATGCAACCTGTCGCACATCTAAGGGGACGTCCATAAAGGGCATCACGCTTTATCGGGGAAAGGGGGTATTGCAATGTTGGACAATAAGGCCCGGTGCACACATGCGATTTTTGCTCACGCGGGTGCTGCGTGGACACCACAGCAATTCAATGCACACATGCAGGGAAATGTCACCAGTACACATTTGGCAACTTTCCATGAGATGTGCCCTTTTTGCCCACCAAATGTCAAAACTAAGAAACCACACGGATGTGTGCATTGCTCAATAGACCCCGAGGCACTACGTGACCGAATGTGCAAGTGTGGCACCATGGCAGTTTGATAGGGAACTGCAGGCACTTCCAGACTCCGGTGCCACAGGTATGTGTGCACTCCCCCATTGCAACTAATGTATCTCATGCTGCAATTGCGAGGCCACGCGAGTAAAAATTGCATGTGTGCACCAGGCCTTAGTTACATAGGGTGTGGGGAGGTCATGACTAGAGCATGTCACATTTCCTTTATTATATATTTTAATCTTCAGTGCAGTGTTTTGTAAATATTGGGTTGAAAAATATTTCCTTTTGTCTCAGATTGACATGTAAGATAATGCCATTCAGAAAATAAAACTGTTTACTGAACTCATATTACTATGAAGTGCTTGAGAAAGAAGGGAGGGTAATACAAAATGTGACTTCCTACTGTAGGTGGGGGATCACTCAAGTGTGACAAAATGTGACATAGGGGGAGGGAGGGAGTAAAATTTTGGCAAAAATACCGTGACGTCCTTTATGGATACCCCCTACAGCAGAAGATTTGAGTATCTTAGTTTTAGATAAGGTGCCCTTGGTGAAAGGTTGTTAGATGGGCGCCAGTATGTAAGGCCTTGTTTGCCGGTAGCGTTTTCAGAGTTTTTGAGCAATTTCAGTTGGCACTAATAATATGTATTTATTGTTTGCTGCAGGTGGGGCGGTTGCACTGTATCACTAGTACGTGAAGAAAATATAGAAGCATTTCTGGATAAGGTGACTGAAGAGTATTACAAGATGCATGCTCACCAAAAGGGAAATATCTCAGTACCTAATATCTCTTCTAGCCTATTCTGTTCATCTCCGGCAAATGGAGTCTTGATTTATAAAATATAATGATTATTTTTTTATGTTTAAATTCATGAATTGAGTAATTTGAATGTGTCATGACTTTAAATTGAAACCCTATGCACTGTTTTATGTTGCCTTGGCATCTGCAGTGCTTGAATGCTTAACTTTCTCAATAATAGTATAGATTTCCATGATATTAATATTATCTTGCTTTTGTGGGGTCTGCAAGTGTAAGGCTATGTCCTAAGTGGCAGCGTCTAGCGTGAGCAGGCGTGTGCTTAGAATGTAAGCGCTACCATTCTGCCTATCATTAGTGTCCAGTGTGGCAGCATACTTTGAGCTCTGAAAGCGTCAAAAAACATGGCGTCAAGAATGCGGTGTTAAGTGCTTATTGATGACTGGAAAATAATGTGGTATTCCATGGCAAGATCATGTTGCACGATGAGTTTTTCAGATGTTTGGAGAATTTATGCTTTTATTGCAGTTTTATTTGTTGGGTATTGCATGAATTATGATTTCATCATGAGTGGTACGGCAGTGTACAGTTTAAATTCGTCTGCTTTGCGTAATTTACATTGTACATCGACGTGTCACTCAAATCACAGATCATACAAAATTATAAAAAGTCATAAAAATATAAAAAAAATAGATTCGCCACTGTGGTATCCTTTCCATTCGAAATCCCACACGACAGGTAGCTTCAAAACTTTGGCAGTGGAGGCAACGAAGGCAGCCATATTTAAAAAACGCGCCAAGAATCGCAAAGAAAGGAAGCCACGATAAAACTCATTTGATCGCTTCTTCCAACTCGAGCGACTAGGTTAGTGGTGGCGAACCCTTTTTTGAAGACGGGTCACAATAACACGAAAAAAAGAGCAAAAAAGTTCTCCATGGGTCAGTTACAATCACTATTTAATTTTATGAATAAAAAATGATTATTAATAATGAATATATTAGTTTATTAAAATAGAAAATACAGAACATCATCATATGCTCTTATCCCGCCTGTGGCAGGGTCGGATCTATGGATTCTAACCTCCAGGTCTCAGTTCAAACCCCACACTATGATACGATAAACTAGATATGATTCACGTTCGGGTGGGTCACTTAAAATTGCATGGTGGGTTACAGGTTCGCCACCACTGGACTAGGTCGAGCTCCCGCTAGTCGCTTTACACTACACGCGACCATTTTGGTCCATGTGGAAAATATTAGTTTGTCCGCTTTGAGTGGTAGCGTGCACATGGCTGCTCACGCTAGACACTGCCACTTAGGACATAGCCTAAGGTTAATTCATCAGATGTGGGAAAATTTTAGGTTTGCCACAATCCAAGAAGTAGTTGTGCTTCACCATTGTGCTAGTCCTAATACGGGATTGAATCCTGACGCATTGTTAAGCACTTAATCTGATACCCAATCGTTGTAACAGTGTAATGCCTATAGAGATTCTACAGAAGTACCATGTAGAAGAAATGCCTGACAATCTTCTGCATGTCTGCCAAGGAATGGGACAGTCGTTAAAGATCGCCCATCAAGTCGCCACAAATCATAAATACGAACTGACAACTGTCAACATACTTTTCATTCTGTTTGACCTACAACTGCAATGAGCTATTAGGAATAGTTTTTTCAATACTCTACAATTACATTCTTTCTTTATCTCGACACCTTACTGCTAAAACATTATAAGCGACATTTTTTGAGATTTTTCACTCTTTAATTTAATCATATTCTGTGCATTAGATCTTTATTAATACTGTAATATGTTTTAGCCTGGGTTAAATACAGTCAGGTCTCCTTTTATGTGGGGGGGGGGGGGTACGTTCCTCAGAAAATCGCATAAAACGAGCCTTATAAGTCTATTGAAAAATTAGGGATGTGTTCCATAATTTTTAAAATTCGCATAACTCTAAAATAACGAAGTAAAATTAATGTAAAACCTAATAAAAGACGTTTGTTTGATAAAAGAAAATAGGTTTCTTAATAAATTTCTTTGGGAAGCTGAAAAAGATTTATATAAACCCCAAATAAAATAGTATTTCAATTCAATTGTCTATCTGGTAAGAGTATACACCATCTGCAAACTGTTTGTAAACCACTTTCATCATCCGAAATAACTGTCTATGCAATAGATCTCTTTGGTATAGGCTATAAACTTTTAAAAACGTTTTTTTCTTACTCTCTCCAGGTTTTTGTTTTGACAATCATCATCATCATCAAACCAATATCCCACTTGCGGCAGGGTCGGGTCTGCAGGTTACCTGTACCCGTGTGTGCCCGGCATAGAATAGGCACACTGCATACCTGCATGTCGTAAGAGGCGACAAAAAGGGGTGACTTTTTCTTGCCCCAGATACGATAACGCCACTGTCGTCTTTGTCTATGACATGTTCTGCACAGGACGATACCATCATTGTGGTTGTTCATGTCCTTCCTTTATCTTTTATTGGATGACTGTCTGACTTGTTCTCGGTCGATGTAGGCTCCTCACTGAGGTGACCGTAAATAACCGCCTACCCACGTGATTGCCGTGCGTGGAGACCCCACCCCTGGAAAAAGTGGATCCTGGTGGTTGAGGAGGCGTATGCCCTGTGATGTCTCTTGGCCACTCCACACTGGTGAGGTGGCTGACAGACATCGGGGACTAAGGTTGCGACCTACAGTCTTCAAAACATCACTTTGGCCACAGGACGAACCAATAGAAGGCATCCCTCCCTTATCTGCAGTGGGACGGAAAAAAGGGAGGAATAGAAACAAGCCATCTAAGTCCACGTGATGGTGAATTTCCTACAATGGAACTGGCGTGGGTTTTCCCATAAGAGGGATGAGATCACACTGCTGATCTCCAGGCACAACCCTGTCTGCATCTCCCTCCAGGAGATCCTGTGCCATGGTGATACCCCCGTTTCCATACGGGGGTACACTACATAAGCAGACACCCGGCATCAAGGAAGCCACCCTGTGGGAGGGGTGGCTATCCTTATCCGGAATGGGTGCATGAGTGTGCTAGTGGCTTTGCAGACGCCTCTACAAGCAGTGGCAGTCTCATTGCAACTGGATGTGCCTACCACTCTATGTTCCCTCTACATGCCTCCTGGGATTGATATTCCATGGGCAGACCTTGACTCCCTCAGTGCCCAGCTTCCAAGACCCTTCTTGATTATCAGTGATTATAATGCCCATAATCCACAATGGTGCTCAGTCAGTCGCCCCCCCCCCCCCCCGAGGGCGACTTGTGGAACAATGGGTGTCACACAATGGCCTCATTGTTCTCAACACAGGTGCCCCACGCATATGATGACTGCCACTGGTGGCCTGTCATGCATAGACCTTTCCATCTGCTCTCCTGGGTTGGCACCAGGCTTGCAGCAGGAGGTCTTGTCAGACCCTTATGGAAGTGATCACTTCCCTATCAGGATTAGCAGTGGAGATGGGGCATTACCCCAACACCCACCATGGTGGTGTCTGCGTTGGGCGGACTGGGAGGAGTTTGCCTGCCGTATGTACTTTCACCCACTGTGTGATTTTGATGGGGTCAACGACCTAGTGAGTCACTTCACAGAGGTGATGGTCGGGGTGGCATTGGCATCCATCCTCCAGCGCTCGTGTAACCCACCACGAGCATGGGTGCCATGGTGGACGGAGGATTGTCGGAGTGCGATTTGGGCTTGCCAACGAGCCCTTTGCTGCTTCCAATCTCGTCCTACCGAGGCCAATCGTATCGACTATCTCCAAGCCCAGGCATAGGCACGATGGGTAATCATGGAGGCCAAACGCTCCTCATGGAGTCAGTATGTCTCCTCACTTACCCATCACACGCCCTCCAAGAAAGTCTGGGAAAAGCTGAGGAAGATCCAAGGCAGATATTTACCATCATGTGGCTCAGGTCTCCTTGTAAAAGGGAGACTTTGCCTTCTGCCGTGTGAAGTGGCTGAGGAACTTGGCAGGACGTTGGCAGCCGTCTCCAGTTCCCAGCACTACACGGCAACATTTCTGCAAATGAAGCAGGCTGCAGAACGCCATCGACTGAACTTCACGGGTGGTGTCGCCGAGGGGTATAACAATTCATTTACCCCTTGGGAGCTGTGGGCAACTCTAGCAAGAGCCAGGGACAATGCCCCTGGACCAGATAGCATCCACTCTCAATGCTACGACACCTACCATAGAATGGCGTTAGATACCTCCTTGAGATATTCAATTACATCTGGCAGCAGCATGAAATTCCTGCAGGTTGGCGAGAGGCTACTATCATCCCACTTCAAAAACCTGGGAAGGATAGTAGCCTTCCAAAAAATTACAGACCCATTTCAGACCCATTGTGGAAAACCTTTGGAACACATGGTGAATTGGTGCCTGGTGTGGTATCTGGGACAGCACAACCTTCTCACCAATGCCCAATGTTGCTTCTGTGCTGGCAGGTTTCCAGTGGATCATTTGATCTCCCTGGAGACTGTAGTACGTGAGGCCTTTCTCCACAGGCAGCAATTAGTGGCTGTCTTCTTTGATGTGGAGAAGGCATATGATACCACATGGCGCCATTTTAATACTGGAGACCTTGCACCAGTGGGGGCTCAGGGGTAATGTGCCCCTCAGCCTCCATAGCTTTTTGTCCGAATGGACCTTCAGAGTGCGTGTGGGTAACACCTACTCCTCGGCCTTCCTGCAGGAGAATGGTGTCCCACAAGGGAGCGTCTTTAGTGTGACGCTCTTTGCTGTTGCAGTGAACGGCCTACCATCCTCCGTTTACCCCCGGGTAAAGTCGTCCCTATTTGTGGACGACTTTTCTATCCGGTATGGGCTGCCACGATGCACAGCATTAAGCGTCAGCTGCAACTGGCACTAAATGGTGCCAACGAGTTTGCCGCCTCTCGTGGCTATAAGTTCTCCCCTGACAAAACAAATGTCATGCCCTTCTGTCGTAAGCGAAGGCCGCCTCCTACCAGTTGTAGAGGCAGCCCAGTTTCTTGGTCTCCTTTTTGACAGCCATCTGACATGGGTCCCGCACTTGAAGAAGCAGAAGGCTAAGTGCCTTCACTCCCTGAATATTCTGCGGTGCCTGCAGGGAACTGGTTTTGGGGCAGATCAAACAGTGATTCTTGGGCTCTACAGATCACTCGTTCGATCACATCAGGATTATGGCTGTGGCATGTATGGTCTGGCCACTCCGTCAACTCTCTGGATTCTGGACAGTGTTAATCACCCTGGCATCCGGTTGTCTATTGGGGCGTTCCGCACAAGTCCAGTACTCAGCCTTTATGCTGAGGCTGGTGAACCACCACTGGCTGTGCGGCGGCAGTACTTGGCAATGGCATACATTTTGCGGCTGAAAGGTCAGCCACAGCACCCTACATTCCCAGCCGTCTTTAGCAACACTATGAGACAGCCATTCGACCGCTACCTGGGGGTTCCCCCTCCATTCAGCGTGCGGTGGATGGATGTTCTTACCGGCCTGGGTGTGACTCTGTCTAGGGTGCAGCCTGTACTGCCGGCCTCTGTGCCACCATGGACAGTGCCAGAGCCAAGTTTAGATTTAATGCTTGCAGCCTTACCCCAAACCAGTACCGATAGGTCGGCGTACCAACAAGAGTTTGGATGCCTCTCTTGGACCTATTGGGGCCATGTTTTTATTTACATGGATGGGTCGATGGATTGCTCCTCGGTGGGTTGGTCAGTCTTTACAAATGGTCATCTCATAGGGGGCCGCCTTCCAGGCGTTGCCAGTGTCTTAACTGCAGAACCCAGCTCTGCACAGGGCACTGGAACTCATCCAAGTGTTGAACGACAGACACTTTGTTGTTGCGACTGACTCCCTATGCTCCCTTCAGCTGTTGCACACCCTATATGGCAGACATGCCATCATCCAGGGTGTGCACAGATTGCTGCTTGTGATTGGCAAGCAGGGCAATACAGTGTTGTTTATGTGGGTCCTGGGGCATGTTGGCATCGTGGGCAATGAGAGGTCGGATGCCCATGCCTGTCAGCTGGCCCACTTGCCAGATGAACCCAACACTGCTGTCCCCTCCTCCGATGCTCTCCCGATGGTGCAGTGGGCCGTCCATGGCCAATGGCGGTCCCAGTGGTTTGCAGAGACCACCAACAAAATCCACTCACTGAAGGACACTCCAGAGCACTGGGTGTCCTCGTGCTACCAGTCATGGAGGGAGGAGGTGTGCTTGCTCAGCTTTGGATCGGTCACACCTTCCTCACCCAACCCTACACTCTATGGAGTGAGGACCAACCATGGTGTGACTTCTGTTGGGAGCCTCTCACAGTGGCACACATCTTTAGTCACTGTGAGAGATACCATGAAATGAGATACCATCTGGGAGTCAGTCATGAGCTCTCCACCTCACTTGGGGATAACCCTCAGGGGGTGGAGAGCTCACTTGTATTTGTGGAAGAGGCTGGCCTCTTTCACAAAATTTGAATTATATATGGTTTGCTTTTAGAGTTTTTTGCATTTATTCTTGAATTATTTTGGCTTTTGCCTTTTTATTTCCATTTCTGTTTTGGCTTTTGCTGCATTTAATACAGTGTCTGTTTTGGCCTTTGCCACACTTATTGATTTATCTGTTTTGGCTTTTGCTGTTTTTACTTTTCTGTTTTTTTTTTTTTTTTTTGGCTTTTGCCAATATATTTATTTGGCTATTGCCTTTTTATTGTTACAGTCTTGCTGTTATTTATTGTCATCATGGTGGGATGGCCATTTACACCCCCACCATGGTGATTGTCCTTCTGGGCCCTAATGACCTTTGTTGTCGACGGGCCGTAAAACACTAATTAACAACAACAACTTCAGGAATAATTTTCCCCAATGCCTGTGGAGATACGGCTGTTGGGAATTTCAATTCTTCATATGTGCACCCTGATGCTAAAAAGTGGAGAGTGGCCATGAGTCGTTCGTGTGCATTTATGCTCTGTCTCATGACTGTCAGTTTTCATAATCATTGGAGTAACAGGTCAAAATAGGGCTCCTCATTCATGCGAAGATAATTGTGCCAGTCAGTTGGTTCTGGTGTCAGTTCATTCAATAAATTGAGATGCGAGAGCCTCCTTCTCTCCAGAAGCCAAGGTTTGACCCATGTTCTTCTTCTCTTCGTATCTGTTCATACTTTGGAGATAATGGCAAGCGTGGCACGGAGGGACGGTGTATGGAATACTCTTTTGAACGTCATACATTCGGACGGCATCCACATGGATTGGTCGTGTATGGGGCCCTTAAGAGGCACCTTGGGAAATCCAAAATAGTCTCTTATATCCGAGTTTCACTTATATCCAGGCCATGTAAAAACGACCATATTTTGCAATATGGTATGCTTTTATAAGTACAGTACTGTAATTCTCAATTTTAATGTTGATTATGCTTCATAACATTCCAAAACAGATTCAAAATTCCAGATTTAAAAACTATACATTATCATCATCATACCCTCATCCCGCCTGTGGCAGGATTGGTTCTGCAGGTTCACTGTACATTCTCTTGTTGTTGTTGTTGTTTGTTGCTGCTTTAGGGCCCATCAACTACAAAGGTCATTAGGGCCCAGAAAGACACATCACCATGGTGGGGGTGTAAATGGCCATCCCACCATGATGGCAATAAAAAGGGCAAAAGGCCAATAAAAGTAATAACAATAAAAAGGCAAAAGCCAAAACAGACATATAAATAAAGGCGAAAGCCAAAAACAGACATAACAATAAAAGTGGCAAAAGCCAAATCAGAGAGAAGAATAAATGTGGCAAAAGCCAAGACAAACACAGAGATAAAAAGGCAAAAGCCGAAACAGACAGAATAATCATTGTGGCAAAAGCCAAAACAGACATTACAATAAATGTGGCAAAAGCCAAAAAGAATACACAAACAAAAAGGCAAAAGCCATATAATTCAAAATAAGACTTCAAATTTTGTGAAAGAGGCTGGCCTCTTTCACAAATGCTAGCGAGCTCTCCACTGCCTGAGGGTTATCCCCAAGTGATGTGGAGAGCTCTGCGCTGACTCCCAGTCGCCATCTAAGTTCTTGGTATCTCTCACAGTGACTAAAGAAGTGCGCCACTGTGAGAGGCTCCCAACAGAAGTCACACCATGGCTGATCCTCACCCTGTAGAATGTAAGAGTGGGTGAGGAAGGTGTAACCGATTCGCAGCCGAGCAAGCACAACCTCCTCCCTCCGCGATTGGCGGCACGAGGACACCCAGTGCACTAGAGTGTCCTTCAGTGTGCGGAGTTTGTTCGTGGTCTCCGCAAACCACTGGGCCCGCCATTGGTCATGGACGGCCCGCCGGACCATCGGGAGAGCGTCGGAGGAGGGGACAGCAGTGTCAGGTATTTCTGGCATGTGGGCCACCTGACGGGCGTGGGCATCTGCCATCTCGTTGCCGACGATGCCAACATGCCCCGGGACCCACATAAACAACACTGTCTTGCCCTGCTTACGAATCACAAGCAGCAGTCTGTGCACACCCTGGACGATGGCATGTCTGCCATACAGGGTGTGCAACAGCTGAAGGGAGCATAGGGAGTCAGTCGCAACAACAAAGTGTCTGTTATGCAATACTAGGATGAGTTCCAGTGCCCTGTGCAGAGCTGTGAGCTCTGCAGTTAAGACACTGGCAACGCCTGGAAGGCAGCCCCCTATGAGATGACCAGTTGTAAAGACTGACCAACCCACATAGGAACCATCCTTCGACCCATCCGTGTAAATAAAAACATGGCCTCGATAGGTCCAAGAAAGGCGTCCGAACTCTTGTTGGTACAATGACCTATCGGTACTGGTTTTGGGTAAGGCTGCAAGCATTAAATTTAAACTTGGCTCTGGCACTGTCCAGGGCGGCACAGAGGCCGGCAGTACAGCCTGCACCCTAGGTAGAGTCACACCCAGGCCGGCAAGACAGTCCATCCAACGCACACCGAATGGAGGGGGAACCCCCTGGCGGCGGTTGAATGGCCATCTCACAATGTCACTAAAGACGGCTGGGTGTGTAGGGTGCTGTGGCTGACCCTTCAGCCGCAAAATGTATGCAGCTGCCAGGCACTGCCGCCGCACAGTCAATGGTGGCTCACCAGCCTCAGCATAAAGGCTGAGTACTGGACTTGTGCGGAACGCCCCAATGGACAACCGGATGCCAGCGTGATGAACACTGTCCAGCATCCGGAGAGTAGATGGAGCGGCCAGGCCATATACGCCGCAGCCATAATCGAGACGGGATCGAACGAGTGATCTGTATAGTCGAAGCATCACCGTTCGATCTGCCCCAAAACCAGTTCCCTGCAGGCACCGCAGAATATTAAGGGAGCGAAGGCACTTGGCCTTCAGCTCCTTCAAGTGCGTGACCCATGTCAGACGGCTGTCAAAACGGAGACCAAGAAAGCGGGCCGCCTCTACAACTGGCAGGAGGCGGCCATCCAGGGTAAGCTGAGGCTCAGGGTGAAGCCCTCGCTTACGACAGAAATGCATGACAGTTGTTTTGTCAGGGGAGAACTTATAGCCACGCGAGGCAGCGAACTCGTGGGCACTGTTTAGTGCGAGTTGCAACTGGCGCTCAATGCTGTGCATCGTGGCAGCCCGGTACCTGATTGAGAAGTCGTCCACAAATAGGGACGACTTGACCGGGGGGTGAACAGAGGATGATAGGCCGTTCACCGCAACAGCAAAAAGCGTCACACTCAAGACGCTCCCCTGTGGGACACCATTCTCCTGCAGAAAGGCAGAGGAGTAGGTGTTACCCACACGCACTCTGAAGGTCCGTTCGGACAAAAAGCTATGGAGGAAGAGGGGCAGGTTACCCCTGAGCCCCCACTGGTGCAAGGTCTCAAGTATACCATGGCGCCATGTGGTATCATATGCCTTCTCCACATCAAAGAAGACAGCCACTAAGTGCTGTCTGTGGAGAAAGGCCTCACGTACTGCAGTCTCCAGTGAGATCAGATGATCCACCGAAGACCTGCCAGCACGAAAACCACATTGAGCATCGGCAAGAAGGTGGTGCCGCTCGAGATACCACACCAGGCGCCAATTTACCATTCGTTCCATTGTTTTGCAAAGACAGCTCGTCAATGAAATGGGTCTGTAATTTATTGCAAGGCTACTATCCTTCCCAGGTTTTGGGAGTGGGATTATAGTAGCCTCTCGCCAGCCTGCAGGGACTTCATGCTGCTGCCATATCATGTTGAATACCTCAAGGAGGTATATAACGCCTTCCTCTGGTAGGTGTTGTAGCATTTGATAGTGTATGCTATCTGGTCCAGGGGCAGTGTCCCTGGCTCTTGCTAGAGCTGCTCGTAGCTCCCAAGGGGCAAATGGATTGTTATACCCCTCGGCGACACCACCAGTGAAGTTCAGTGGATGGCGTTCTGCAGCCTGCTTCGTTTGCAGGAATGTTGTCGTGTAGTGCTGGGAACTGGAGACGGCTGCAAACGTCCTTCCCAGTTCCTCAGCCACCTCACACGGCAGAAGGCAATGTCTTCCTTGTACAAGGAGACCTGAGCCACATGATGGTAAATATCTGCCTTGGATCTTTCTCAGCGTTTCCCAGACTTTCCTGGAGGGCGTGTGACGGGTAAGTGAGGAGACGTACTGACTCCATGAGGAGCGTTTGGCCTCCTTGATCACCTGTCGTGCATTTGCCCGGGCTCGGAGATAGTCAATACGATTGGCCTCGGTGGGACGAGATTGAAAGCTGCGAAGGGCTTGCCGGCGAGCCCGAATCGCACTCCGACAATCCTCCGTCCACCATGGCACCCGTGCTCGT
Organism: Trigoniulus corallinus; assembly: GCA_013389805.1. Classification (NCBI taxonomy): domain Eukaryota; kingdom Metazoa; phylum Arthropoda; class Diplopoda; order Spirobolida; family Trigoniulidae; genus Trigoniulus; species Trigoniulus corallinus. The sequence continues at coordinate 8,618,658 of JAAFCE010009125.1, read as the reverse complement.
TGTGGGTTACACGAGCACTTGGGGATGGATGCCAATGCCGCCCCGACCACCACCTCTGTGAAGTGACTCACTAGATCGTTGACCCCATCAAAATCACACAGTGGGCGGAAATGTATATGGTGGGCGAACTCCTCCCAGTCCGCCCGACGCAGACACCACCGTGGTGGGTGTTGGGGCAATGCCCCATCTCCACTGCTAATCTTGATAGGGAAGTGGTCACTTCCACAATGGTCTGACAGAACCTCCCACTGCAAACCTAGTGCCAACCCAGGAGAGCAGATGGAAAGGTCTATACACGAAAGACCACCGGTGGCAGTCATCACATGCGTGGGGGCACCTGTGTTGAGAACAATGAGGCCATTGTGTGACACCCATTGTTCCACAAGTCGCCCTCGGGGGTTGTGACTGTCCGAGCCCCATTGTGGATTATGGG
>JAAFCE010009125.1:8581064-8608170 GCA_013389805.1 Trigoniulus corallinus | reverse complement strand
TCCCTCACATCACTCCTAACCTGGTAAGACCAGAATCTATATTCTATTGCAGCAAACCAGGTGACTGAGCCATGAGACGAAAACTTACGTAGCTTAAAAAACTTCAAACCAGATTGTTGTATCACATTCAAAGTCCCTTCGTCCTCCAGGTTGACTAGTGGCATCTCGTCATACAAATGACTGGTACCTTCCATCATGGATGTTTTCTAATATAAAATAGTATGCTAATGCTGTTCTTACCATCAGGGTGTTTCAATTAACATTTAAAACAATTAGACAAAAGTAATCCAAATTGGAAAGAAACTCTCAAATGAGTTATATGAGAACACATGGAGATATCCTGAAGATTCGCAACAATCCGAATGTCTTTTTTGTAGAAAAGCTTTATGTATGCTTGTTGAAAGTCCAAAAAAAAAAAAAATCCACCTGATCACGTCTGCGTCACCAAATGTAGTGAGGCTGCTTCTAATTAACTCCTTCTGACTGTGTGTAGTTGATTAAGTGTGTTAGGAGTCGTTTTCATCAGCATTTACGATTTCGTCCTAATGTCTTTTCACTTAACAAAATAAAAAATGTTGTTAACTCATCATCATCATCCTACCATCCTCCCAGCTGTGGCAGGGTTGGGTCTGTGGGTTCTAGCCCTCCACCCCTCCTATTTCCCACCAGGTCTCCATCCACCCCACACACCGCCATGTCCCTTCGGACAACCTGTTCCCACATTTGCTTCGGTCTCCCTGCATTCCTGGGAGACACCTAACAAGCTCCCCCTCCCCTCTTCTCATGACATGACCATACCACCTCAGCGAATTTTCCCTCATCTTTTCAGCATTGGCTACTTGCAATCTACTGACATGGCTCTTCCTCACTGCCCAACATTCTGATCCATAGAGCATAGATGATCTAACCACTGTCCTATAGAACTTCCCTTTCAACTTGATTGGGACTCTCCTATCACATAGGACTCCACTTGCCTGCCTCCATTTCAGCCACCCCCATTGATTCTATGGGTTACATCCAAGTCTATCTCCCCATTGCTTTGGAACGTTGATCCTAAGTACTTTACATCTTGCACCTTTTTTACCAGTTCACCCCTTGAACGTACCTCACAGTTATTTCCCTGGCCTTCACAAATGAAATGTGAATACTCTGTCTTCTTGATGTTTATCTTTAGCCCTCCCTTTCCAATTGCTTGTCTAATGCCGTTTAGCCCTTTCTCTATCCGTTCTCTGCAGTCACTAAGTTTCCCAATATCGTTGGCAAATGTCACACAATGGGGATCTAATTCTCCTACTCCCATTAGCAGTTCATTCGTAACCAGGATGAAAAGGTATGGGCTAAGTGTGGACCTTTTGTGCACCCCAACTAGCACTGGAAAACCCCCAGTATTTCCTCAAGGTGTCCTTACCCTGCCATCATATGTATCCTGGATTATAGGAAGAAATCCTCCATCTACCCCCCCTTCCTTCTTCGTAGTACTTCCCAAATTACCTGTCGTTGGACACTGTCAGAGGCCTTCTCCAGGTCAATAAAGATGGCATGGAGGTCTTTCTTGGCTGCCCTATACTTTTCTACCATCTGCCACAGGATGAAGATTGGCTCCATTGTGGACCTACCTGGCATAAACCCAAACTCATTTCCATGGAAACTAGTGTTATTCCAGAGGCGACGCTCCATTACTCTCTCCCAGAGCTTCATACCTTTGAAGAGTGGTATTATCGAACTCTCCCACCATTCAGATTGCATTTTATCTCCGCTAGCTATCTTACTGAAAAGCTTCCTTAGCCATGTGGTACCTGTCCTCCCTAGGCTGTGCCACACTTGAATGGGGATTCATCTGGGCCTGTAGCTCTTTGACCTTTCATTTGGCCTGACTACTTCCTCCTCTGTTACACTCTCCACTACCCCTGTTGATGCAGGACAGGTGGAAAGGTCCTCATCTCTCCCCACTGCATTCAAGATGTTCTGGAAGTACTCCTCCCACCTCTTCTTTACCTCCAGTGGGGAGAGCAGGATCCTACTCTTGCTATCCTTCACTGTTATGGCTTGGGGTATATCTGTAGCTGCCTTGTCTCTAGCCTTGGCAAGTTTGAAAACATCTCTCTCCCCTTCCTTTGTCCCTAGCTGCTCATAGAAGGCCTCATACTTCTGGTGCTTGGCCAGGGCTGTGATCCTTCTAGCAGTGGTCTTGGCCATCCTATATTGAGTCTGACTCCTGGTCCCCTGTCTCCTGCCAACTGTGGAAAGCAGCCTTCTTTAGCTTGATGGCTGCTTCAACCTCCTCCCACCACCATGTCTGCCTGTTTCCCTGGACTGTGCCTCTTACTCTGCCCTGCCCCAGAATGACTTTCCCACAGGTTCTAATTTTTCTGGCAACCCTGTCCCACATGGCATTAGCTATCCTTTCCCAATCCCAATTTATCTGCCTGTGTACTTCTTGTACACATTCCTGTTTTGGTAGTTTCCACCACCTGATAACCTGCTCACCTTTACAAGAATCTGCCTTGCCTACCACTTTAACTAGGATTTCTAACATGAGTAGCCTATGGCCACATTCTTTTTTGGAAATTTTCACTGGGGAGTGCCCAGCAATCACAGACCTTTGCTCTATGCCACCCTCTAACCATGAAGGAGTCTATCTGAGACATCCCTTGAGGTGACTGGAATGTGATTAGGTGCTTGCCCCACTTTCTAAGCCAGGTATTTGCTAATGCAAGACCTAGTGCATTCACTGCGTCGAGAATTTGCTGTCCATCTATGCTAATTGTTCCATACCCCGTTCCCCCATAGACCCTCCCATAACCCTGGTTATCACTGCTCACATGGCCATTAAAGTCCCCACCAATAACCAGGTGCTCATCCCCTGACATTGCCCTACCTCAGCCTCTAGTGAGTGCACCAGATCCTCGAAATCTGACCTGAAACCGACCTTTGTGGGTTCATCCAGGCCTGCCTGAGGAGCACATGCACTGATGTGGTGGAGCACTCCTCCCTGCCAAACTACTGTGACCAACATTAGCCTGCTATTAATATGCTTAACTTGGGTGACCCCTTGCTGTAGCTCCCTATCTAACACTATGCCCACCCTGTTTCGTCCCCCTTCACTAGCTGAATATAAAAGTTTGTATCCTTCACCAAGGGCCCTTGATCTATTCCCCTTCCACTGTGTTTCCTGGAGAAAAGCTACCTGAATCCTCCTATGCTTTAAAATAGTGACTAATTCTCCTGACTTGCCAGTAAGGGTTCCCACATTCCATGTTCCCAGTCTAAGATTTGCCCCTATGCTGTCTGAACACGCTTTGACTGGGCCACCCCAGCCAAGCGTCCAGAACCCACAGGAACGTTGGTGCTGCTTGCTGTGGGGGGATGCCAGCCTACCCCACAGAGGACAGTCAGCATGCTATCAGCCACAGGGTCCAAGGTCTCGACCCATGACATTGACAGCTTGCCCACCCTGGATGGCTGCCAGTGCAGGTGTTGTAATCCTCTGTATCATGGGGTTGCCAGCTTTTGGAGTCAGATGCACCCCAAGGATGACATCTAGACAAACAACAATGTGACACGATATCATGCAGTGTTGTTGTTTAACTGACGACTAATATTTAATTATTAACATAGTGAAAAGTGATAACAAGTAATATAGTTAAATCCTTGTTTTAGTGAATAGGAAAGACCTACGAGACGTCCGTCATAATTGAGGTCAAAAGAAAGACAAATTTCAAAACTGAAGCAACTGCCATTTTTCTAATCATTTTAGAACATCAGCACTTCTAAATTTTAAATCATTAACCACTCCTAACTTTACTTCTATTCCAAGCATTTAAATTTGAAATAAAAATTAGTAATAGTATTTTGTTGAATGCAAATTCAAATGCATTCTGAATAACCCTACACCCCAAAATCTAGCATGTTGTAGAACACATGTGTGAGCCACCTCCAAGTATGATCATTGTAGTACAAAACCACCACTAGGATGTAGATTATGAATCAATTTCTCCATTTCCCTATTCCCTGTGCCATTTTGACATGGTTTCATCCTAGTAGGTGAACTGACTCATAACTTTTTTTCTTTTAATCCTTTTTCTTCAAAATTTTATACATGCATGCACTGCATATATCTATGAAAATTTGCAAAAAAAACGCTGAGCCTCTTTGGATAAATGGTTTGGCAACACTAAAATTTTAAAATCAAAAACGTGTCAAAATGCTCCGTCCTTTTAGTGTTAACCATTTTACATAGAGCTCAACAAATCAACAGTTCTTCACAGCACCTGTGAAGAAAAGAAGGTAGCACGATTATTACTCAACAATTGGGAATTGAACAGACTGCTGACACACTTTGAGGAAATGAGTCAATTCCTTGAAGGTAGAACTTAACACCATTGTGGAACTTTCATGGCTGGGTAAGTGATCCAAAGTACATAAGTTTTTTGGCTGCTGTACATCAAAATACTGTTTAACATTAACATCTAAATATTCAGACACTAACAATTCTAAGACCAGATTATTAATGGTAAGAGCAAGTTCCACATTTGACAGTCTTCCTTCAATGCACTCTATTCTAGGTACTTCTCCATTGAGCCTCTTATTTCTTTCACTTGGATATTGTAAGACTCTTGCAAACTAGAAAGTTTATAAATGATTGTTTATTTCTTTATATTTTTCTAATCAGCAATTGTAAAGACTTAAGTTTCCTTTGCTTCCATTTGTGCTTCATCTTTCATTTGCCCAAAATATTATGCTCCACCATGTCAATAATACAGTAGAACCTCCAAAGTTGACCACCCCTATATGATGACCACCTCCTTAAGTTGACCAAATTTTCACAGACTGGATGTGCACCACATTAATTAATGGATGACCAACCTCCCCATGTTGACCACCTCTGTAAGTTGTATGTTGACCACTATGACTGTGACACATAATATTGATGAAGCCCCCAACTACCAGATCAATGGCATTGGGGGCTAGCTATGCCAATCCATTAGCAGTAATAGTTTTGATTATGTAGCATTTCATACAGTTGTATCCAATAAAAGCAATAATACCCATGTATCAGTACAGTACACCTAGTTCTCCATAAGTTGACCACCTCCCTATGTTGACCACTTTTCTTCCGCACTTGGGTGGTCAACTTACAGAGGTTCTACTGTATATCAATGAATTATAGTTGTAATGTGCAGACGGTTAAATAAACCAGAAATCATACCAGCCTGCCAACTCTAATCCTTCAAATGTGTGTTGTAAATGATAAAAGAAGGGAATATGCTTGTAAAAGTATGTTCTACCACTCGTCATAAAATACCAAAAAAGGAGATCCAAAAAAGAGCAAGAACTCCGTCTGCACGTAAGCTTTATTAATTTATGTAAACATGCAAGTTATACCAAACAGCAACCTACATTCATCTTTCTAACAAGCTTTCCTTCTATACATAACAATGTAATCATGGTTCACTTCTCCATTAGTTACTTAAGAGTATCTTCTTGAACCAGAGAATCCACAAAGTCATCGAAATCAGGTTGACAAGTTTCAAACAGAGCCAATTGGGTGGTAAGATCATGTACTTGTTCTGCCAATGATGGCTGACTGGTGAAGGAAACTAACGGTGGTGCTGTTTGGCAATCCCGATAGAACGTTCCAAGGTCAGTAATTGTCCCGTCTGCATTGGCAAATGGTGGCTTCTGTAAAATACAGTTTAGAATCATCATCTTGCTTGGCTATGGGGGCTCATTAGAAGTCACAATAAAAAATAAATTACCAAGTCGACTAGAACGAAATCCCCTGGCCCTGAAGCACATGAGCTGCCAGATTTCTGTAAAATATTTTCACCATCATTGCTACAGTCATCGCCATAGGAAGGATTTGATAACACAGCATCAAGATTGTCTTTTAAATTGCTGTTGTTGTTATTGACAATGTTGTTCAAATCTAAATTATCGTTATGATTGTTTGGCATAGATATCCTATCCTTGCACACTATGACATTATCAATGCACATAGATGGCTGAAGTAGGCTAATGAATGGCACATCTGGAATCAAGTATTCTCCATTGTCAAGTTCGTCTGCATTCTTGATATCTCCAGCAAAGGCACCTATTTTCTTGCAGTCACTGAAGCTTATTTGCTTTTCCCATGTCCTAAAATTAAAGTTAACATGACATTTAGAAAAACAAACTAATGACAGTGAATTAAGTAACTGGTCACTTGCTGATTGACAGTGACACAAACTGACAATGAAGTGTAAATTTTCAGTGGTAAACATTCACTCAATTGGGAATTTTCTTCTTAACAATTGTTGAATTTATTTTTAAATGATTGAGTACTTAACGTCAGAATTTACTAACCCTATTGGAGAGTTCTTCCAATCTTTTGTTGGTTTAATTTGCTGTTGAAGATTATGATCACCATTCCTTAAAATGCACTCATGGTTTTGTAAGTGACAAGGAATTGGAGAGGAACTGCAATCTTCACAACCTGGTAGAATGTCATCTGTGTCATTTCTATAAACGGTCATAGTAACAAATTTAAAAATTTCTCCACACTATTTACACCACCAACATCAGACAAAACTTATTAGACTCCTGGAAAAACTTATTAGACTAGGCACCCTTACATTATTCCATCATTTGTATAGAACAAATGCATATTTGACAGTTATTGACAGCATGATTCAAGGCAACAACATGACAAATAATTTCTTTAGTCGTAAGCAGTTTAGTAAGTTGTCTTCATCCCATAAAAAGGCGTCTCGTTTGTTCCGCATTGTGAACCAGTATTTGTAAATGCTACAGTTCCTAAAGAGCAGCTCGATAATGATAACAGGTACTCTTACAGCACCAGCCCTTTATCAGGTAACAAAAGACAGACAACAATAATATTGTCATAGGTGTGTACAGTAATGAAACAGGAGACATGATGGTAAATGTGAAAAATAATAACGATGATACAAATGTTGCATTTCATCAAGACATTACATGTCATGCTGCGTCACCTAGAAAAGATAATTCATGCAACTGAGATATTACAGAATCTAGTGAACCTTAATTTAAGTAAAAAAAAATGACCAACAATACAGTAATGAAATGGTGGGATGAAATACCAGCTTCTATGAGCAGGAAGCATGCGGATAATAGGTAAAATCACGAAGCCAAATTGTAAACAATGAGAGCAGTGTAAACAACATAACGTATTCACATATGTATTAAAAAGCCCTCTCATTTGAAGTACAGTCGGCTCTCGTTATAACGAATGCAAAGGGCCGAACCCTGCTCCTGGCCTTTGGCAAAGTTTTGGTTTGTTTTATAGGTGTTTAACACCCTTCAACTACAACGCCTTTAGAGCACCATCCACAGACACCACACTAATGCGAAGATTATTTTTTTGGTAATAACAGAACTCAGTCTTCCCAAGAGGCCACCCATGTCAGTACTAACTGGGATTGTGTTGCTTAACTTCAGTGATCAGAAGAAAACTGATGTGTCCAACAAAATAAGCCACTTCCTTTAGCCCAAGCTTGTTCTGGGGTGTGTCCCTGGTTCACCACTTTTGCCAGAACCTGGCCTCATGATAACTAAGTCCCTGTAAAATACTTTTGAACCCGTTCCTAGAAAAGCTGGCGTCAGGTCTGCCAAGAGGTCTTCTTTTACACATTATTTTCGGCCAAAGGCAGTTTTCATGGCTCTATGACCCCTAGTGGTTTTTACCTAAAGGTGCTCATGAAACTTTTCCCAAATGGCACAAAAGGATATTCTTTGTCTCTGACCTACTACATCCAATAGCTGTTCATAATGGAGTCATTTAGTACTAAGGGATAATGAAGGGACCAGCCAAACCATTAGGTATACCGAGTGGTTTGTTATATCAAGCAGCTAATACATGGGAGGTATAGGGATTTTGGCCAGGACCGGTTTCCCTGTTCGTTATATCTATAGGCTCGTTATATTGAGATTTGTAAATCGAGAGCCAACTGTACTTCGTTTATCCCCAATGAAAAATATATCCAATGGCACATAATTTTGCCCAAGCAACGCAGTAGACACACCTTCGGATATTTGCAAGTATTATTCCTGCAAATAATTTTGTTCAAAACCACCAAAACCGCTGAATGAAATTTATAAGGATGCAAATTAGGGCACTCCCTGGTGAAAATTTCCAATAACAAAGTGGCCATAGGCTACTAATGTTAGAACTATTAGTGAAAGCAGCAGGCAAGGCACATTCTTGGGAAGGAGAGCAGGTTATCAGGTGGTGGAAACTGCCCACCAAAACAGTAAAATTTGCACAAGAAGTGCACAGGCAAGTAGACTGGGATTCGGAAGGTACAATGGATGCCATGTGGGACAGGGTTGCCCAAAAAATCAGAGCCTGTGGGAAAACCATCTTGGGGCAGGGTAGAGTGGGAGACACAGTCCAGGGTAACAGGCAAACATGGTGGTGGAATGAGGAGGTAGAAGGCAGGAGTTAGGGGACCAGGAGACAAAGACTCAGTATAGGTAGGCCAAGACCACTGCCAGGAGGAAGATTGCCCTGGCCACGCACCAGACGTATGAGGCCCTCTATGAGCAGTTAGGGAAAAACGAAGGGAGAGAGAAGTTTTCAAACTTGTGAAGGCTAGAGATAGTGAACCATTACAGTGAAGGATGGTATAGGTAGGGTTCTGTTATCTCCGACAATGGTAAAGAGGAGGTGGGAGGAGTACTTTCAAAACCTCTTGAATGAAGCAGTGGGAGATGACGACATCGCCACCAATCCTGCACCTGAAACAGGGGCATTGGACTGTGTTACTGAGGAGGAAGTAACCAGGGCACTTAGGAAAATGAAACGTCGAAAAGCTGTAGGCCCAGACGGAATCCCCATTTAAGTATGGCATACCCTAGGGAGGACTGGTACCAGGTGGCTAGTGACACTTTTCAATAAGATAGCTAGTGGAGCAGGTGGTCCAGGTCGTGGGCTCTATGAGAGCCGTGGGAGCAGGTCGTCCATTTTTTTGTATGTTTGTTGATGTTTAAGGTCCCATCAACTACAAGGTCATTAGAGACCCGTCCACTGCATAGTTCTAATGCATATACTGCACAGACACTACACTAATGCGATGATTATTAGGTATTAGCAGTACCCAGCTTTCCCGAGAGCGACCATTAATGTCAGTACTAACTGGGCTTGCGTTACTTAACTTCAGTGATCAGATGAGAACTGGTGTGTGTGCAACACAACTTGCCGCTCCCTGCAGGTCGTCCATAAGGCAGAGTGGACAGGGACCTGGTGGGATATAGACTGGAAAAAGAGGGCTAGAACCTGCAGACCCGACCCCGCCACAGGCGGCATAAGGGTATGGTGATGATGATGATGATGCAAATTAAAGCATAATCTTCTAAAGCAATGGGGAGATACTCAGACGTGACCCATATAATCAACAGGGGATAGTTGAGGGGGGGAGGACATGCAAGTGGAGTGCCGTGTGATAGGAGGGTCCCAATCAAGTTGAAAGGGATGCTTCAGAGGGCAATGGTTAAGCCCACTATGCTATATGCATCAGAGTGTTGGGCAGTGAGGAAAAGCAACATAAATATAATGCAAGTGATCGAGATGCAAATGCTGTGGTGTGAAAAACTTTTATTGCTTAAAAATCAATTTAAGAGAAGATAAGAATAACATTTCGCCCACAAGTTCTCTTTCTTTATATTTCTGCCCTAACGGCTTCTGTCTTCTTAGCTCCTTCTTTTGACTTTCCTACTTATACTACCGGTTTCCATTAATCATATTGCCTCAAACAACTGGTATTCCATACATTAGGCTCACAATGAGCTTGGGAATTAGAAGATCATTACAAATATGCCATTAAGTGAGAGTTAGTAGCCAAATGGATATCACTTCTGTCTTAAAAATTGAAACTGATTTTACAGATATCAATTACTTACATTAACCACTCCATACATCACAGTCACAAGTGTTGTTTGTACATACAGGTGCCACAAAAAGTATGGAAGCACTATGATATTCTGTGATTTCAGAATATTTAATTGAAAAGAAAGTAAATAGGTGATGTAATAACCCTTGCATAGTATATGTACTGTAACAATAACGAAATTGGGGGTAAAGAAGCATTTTCTTCAAATTGAAAGAAATCCGAATTTTCAATGCAAAAAAAGTATGGAAGCACTAACTCAAGACGTATAAACATAGCAGATATTTCAACTCCAAAGGCAAATTAATATTTTGTGTGTAGTCCATTGGCTTTCACAACAACTTCCAAACGTCTGGGCATTTATTCCACCAAACATTTTGTGATATTTGTGGAAATTCTTATCCATTCATCCTCCTAAGCAGATTTGTTTTTTTTGCCAGTAATGGTCTGTTTTCTTAAATTTTGGTCCATAAACCCAAATGTGTTCTATAGGGTTAAGGTCTGGAGACTGAGGGGTGGTTTCAACTGATGAGAAGCATTGTCAAGGAGCCACTGTGTTAAAGCTTCACAGTGTTTAGGATCATTGTCCTGTTGAAAAATAAGGGTGCCCTGTAGCCCTGTATTATTTGCACTGGTTTTAAAATTATGAACCAACATATTTATATATCACCTAGCTGTCATATGCCCTTTAATAAAATGCATGTTTCCTACTTCAATGTATTCTGTACAACCTCAAACCACCTCCTTGCTTGAAGTGAATCGACAAAAACTTCTTCAATTTGCTCAGGAATATAAAGATAAATCAAAAGAATTCTAGAAAAATGTTATATTTAGTGAAGAAAGCAAATGTTAAATTTTCAAGCCAAGAAGTATTCTGTTTGGAGGAGAAAGGGTACTGCTATGGACCCCCAAAATAACCTCAAACAGGGAAGCATTGAAATGGCGGGGTTATGGTTTGGGGATGTATTGCATGCAGTAGAGTAGGAATTCTGGATTTTATTGAAGGGCATACGATAGCTAGGTCACCTGTAAATATGTTGGTCTATAATTTAAAAATCACTGCAAATAACTTAGGGCTACAGGACACCTTTATCTTTCAACAGGACAATGATCCTAAACACAGTGCAGCTTTAACAAAAAGAGTGGCTCCTTTACAATGCTCCTCAACAGTTGAAACCACCCCTCATACCCCAGACCTTAACCCTATTGAACACATTTCGGTTTTTTTGGACCAAAATTTAAGAAATCAGCCCTCTACTGTCTCTACTCTCAAATCTGCCTTGGAAGATGAATGGATAAGAATTACCACAAATATCACGAAATGTTTGGTGGAGTCAATGCCCAGACATTTGGAAGTTGTTGTGAAAGCCAATGAACCACACACAAAATATTAATTTGTCGTTGGAGTTGAAATATCTGCTGTGTTTATACATCTTGAGTTAGTGCTTCCATACTTTTTTTTGCATTGAAAATTCGGATTTCTTTCAATTTCAAGAAAATGCGTCTTTACCCCCCCCCCCCATTTCATTATTGTTGCAGTTCATATACTATGCAAGGGTTGTTATTACATCACATTTTTACTTTCTTTTCCATTAAATATTCTGAAATCACTGAATATCATAGTGCTTCCATACTTTTTGTGGTAACTGTGGGATGGAAACCATTTTTTATGAAATGATCATATTCAAGCTTTGGCAGAAAGAATCAGACTTTTCATTAAGTTTATTAAGTTTTTTCGTTTAAGAAACTGCACTCTGCTGGAGACGTACAGTAGCTACCACCCTTCGTAACACTGATAATTCTAGAAATAGAATTTATTTCATTTCGTTCATTACTGCTTTCTGAAATTTGTCCATCGCACCAAAATAGCGACCTTGCACATGGACACACTGCTCAAAGGTGATGCCTCTTGTCACACAGCATTACTTGCTACTAAGGTCAGTGTCAAAAGAGCATTTGTTTTATACAAAAGTAAAAATCCTTTTAAAACGTAAAAATCCTTTTAAATCCTTTGGCAATGAATGGATTTCACTCTAGAGTCCAGAAATAGAGAGATTGTGCATACCATTACATATTCGTCCCATAAGTAGATGAAACTTAAGTTATGAATGCTCCGGACAATTAATTCTATTTGTGGAGCATGCACAACTTAAATTTCGTCTGCTTATGGGATGATCTCCGCACAATGCACAATCTCCGTAATGAGACGAAGAGAGAGTATGATGCACCCGGCAGTGAGTAGCTTTTGAAGGCAAGTAGGGGAGACCAAGGCAAGTTGACTTATACTAACAGTTTTCAAAATAAATTATTTTTATTTTAGTGTGTTATTTCAATTACATGACAGTTTAGTGTCTACTACTGAGGACTGCTAGTAGTATACCTATGGTGTAGCTATCAGGAAACTCTCTAATTGTCATTAGTCATCTTGCCCCAGTCTCCCCTAGTCAAAAGGAGATAACACTGCAAAGTTCTTTTAATATAATCTAATTTCTTTTCTCCCACACCTCGAATAGATAATGATGAAATAATGTAACATAATTCAAGTGTGGCATTCAGAAAAAGGGACCTAAATAAATGTATTCCATTCTTTATTATTACAAAGAATGGTAAAAAACGATAACGAATTAACATATAGTCAACTTACCTGTTTTCTTTATGACACGTAAATGGACTAGGTTGATGAACACACTGAGGACTAACATCTGGTTTAAAATGATCACTCTTTACCATGAACGGACAATCTCTAGTTGAAGACTTTTGGGGACTTATTGTAAGCTGTGTTCGATATGACACTGACATCACCAGAGTTCCCATTGGCGTAGTAACTTGGCCTACTTTAACTGTTTGATGACTATCTCCTAAATTCTGCCACTGTGATTCACCCATATAAACACGGTAACAAATGACGAATGAGCCAGATCCTTGGAGCATCGATAACTTATAAGCTGGTGTTACTCTTGCAACAGTAATTAAAGACTTCAGCAATAAACTCATTCTGTTGTACACTGTTGTAACTCGAACACCACCATCACATGCTTCTGTCATTTGCAAATTCCAGTTCTCTAAAACCATTGTATCTCCTTCTGCAGTTTTTAGTGAGATCTCAACACACATACCCATTCCAATAATTGGAATTTGCATGGCCATCGCCTTCATTGTTTCTCCCAAAACTTCTGGAAGGTCGGAGACAGACACATTAAACTATATGGAAATAAAAAAACATTATCGCATGCATCATCTGATAGTAATAATCATGAAGCCCCCCCCAAAAAAACAATGACGTGAATTACATTTAGTTTATGCCAACACTAGTGGAAACGCACTCATTGAAAGTGAGGAAGACACAGAACATCTGCATCAGCATTTTATTCCATTTACATTATAATCACACAATTGTTGATTCAATATACACTTAGTAAAAAAAAGTTTTCATCCACCCCAGAAAAAAAACTATTAAATGCTATATTTTTTATATAAATAAAGATAAATAAAATTTGATTGCACATTTGAATTTTGCTTGTGAAACTCTATAATTTAATGTAAAACAAGTACATTTCTAATAATTTATTTAGAAATTGCAGTGGTTTAAAGTGCAAAATAAGTTTTCATCCACCTTGGATTTTTGATTAATATATTGTGAAATAAATAAACTATTTAATGAATATGTTAATGTGCATTCATTTGGGGTTGTTCAGCTTAGAAAGTAATCAATGCAGTGCACTTAACAATTTTAAATCTTAGCACAATAAAAGTTATTGATGAAATTAGATTGCAAATTGTTAATTTGTGGAAGGAGGGAAAATCACAATGGAACATCAGTGAAATGGTAAAAAGACCACATGCAACAGTCCCAGTAATAACACTGAGGAACAAATTTTTACTTTGGAAAAAAATACATTTCTCACTTAGTGCTACATTTATTGGATAAGTTATGCAGATTATTTATCTGTTCTCCATTTTGCCCTAGGACGTCAGATTCTCTGGTAATTCATTGGACTGCAGTTCCATTAAAACATTAATTGCAAATGGACATCATACCTCAGATATCATACTCTATATAATTTATGTTAATAATATAGGACTTGTCATGATATAGGGCATTTATGTCAATGACATAGGGCTATCTGCAGATGGCACCTGCATTGCAAGGGTAGTGGATGAAAGGTTATCTTCCTGTACGGAATTGCAACAGGATCTAAACAAGATGTATACGTGGAGCATAAAGTGGGAGTCACTGCCATTAAACCTGCACAAATGTAGCTTTCTTATGATAAGCAGGTCCTGAAGGCGATTTGATCTTGCTTATTGCATAGGTGGTGTGAGGGTTAAGAGGGTTGAGATCCAGAAGTTCCTTGGAATTATTCTAAATACTATGGTCACCTGGAGGGAACACACTGACAAACTGATTGGGAATACTGGGCATGCCCCCATTTGGTTAGTAGATTTCTAGGGGACAGCACAAAGGAAAGTTTTTCACTGGTATGGCCAATTGTAGAGTATTGTAGTCCAATTTGGTATCCCTTTAGGCAGGGTTTATCTAGGAGGGCAGCAAGAGTTGTGTTACATCACTTCTCTGAAAGATTGAGTGTCTCACCCATGATCACAGAAAGTCTTTGGCAGCTTATCCCTTGCCGAGAATAGAGGGAGAAATGATCATCCATTCAAATTGAAGGGGATCAGTGCACAAAAAGACTTGTATTAATGGTCTTTTTCTAGGTGTCATTTGGCTATTGGAATGCTCTCGATGAGGATAATGTGGCAAACTTTCTGCAAGAAAGTGCCACTGCAGCAGTTGGGCAATGCATGACAATAGATGCTATGCTTCAGGTGGGTTACAAATTAGGAATGCAAGTCATTCTTTCCACTGCCAATTTCACCTATAAGGGCTGCTTGCAGTGTATTCAATTAAATTAGAATGCAATCATGTTCCCAGTGGCTCACTAATCTCTCAGGGAAACAAAACTTTACTATCAACTAGTCACTAGCTGTATCCTAATAGGCCTACCTAGGACTAATAGTTGACCAGTGACAATAGGTAGACTAAAGTACAGCCAGATTTCTTTCATACTGTATGTCATTTACTGCTTTATTGACAACTGTCACTAAAATTTTAAAAAGGGGAATTACAAAAAATTGGAGGGTCGCACAATAAAACGAAAGTCATTTTCGTATTTTTTGGCTGTTCTACAGTGTAATTAGAAAGTACAAAACTAGCAATGAAATTGGTGACAAGCTTCATTCTGGTTGACCAAAAAAAATTGAAGCAGCACATTGCTGAGCTCTTCTTAGAATAGTGAGAGAACATTCTAAAACTAGTGCCCCAAAACTCACTAGAATGTTAAAACGTGACTATAATGTGTTGGTGGATCCTCAAACAGTGAGGGTAACTTTAAAAAAAGCTGGTTATAATGGCCAAGCAGCTCATATGAAACCATTCATTAGCAAAGTAAACGAAGCTAAGCATTTGAAGTATACAAAAATCAAAATAAGTTCCAGATTTTTGGGGATTTGGTCCTTTTCAGTGATGAATCACAATTTAATGTGTTTTCATCTGATGGAAGGAGTAAAGTTTGGAGAAAACCAAATCAAGAGCTTCAAACTGTTAAACATGGTGGTGACAGTGTGCTTGTATGGGCGGCATGGGTACCTCAGGTGTTGATAACTTCGTTTTTATTGATCAAATAATGGACCAGCATCTCTATTTACACATTTTGCAGAACAATTTAAAGGAAAGTGCTCAAAAATTGGGTCTTAGTGAGTCATTTATCTTTCAGCAATATAAAGACCAAAAACACATAGCCAAGCTTGTCAAGGAATGGCTCATGTTTAATGTGGCAAAACGACTTTATACACCTCCACAATCTACTGACTTAAACCCCATCAAACATTTATGGGATGAGTTGGTTAGAAAAATTGCTGATCACAGTGTAACCAGCAAAATGCAGCTGAAATCCATCATTCAAGAACAGTGGATGAATTTCAACCAAGAAGCTACAAAATAGTTAGTTTGTAGTATGCCACAGAGAATTAATGAAGTGATAAAGGCTAGTGGTGGGCATACAAGGTACTAAAAAATGATTTTTTATACAGTACTTCATAATAATTTAATGAATGTCCAAGGTGGATGAAAACTTATTTTTTCACTTTAAACCACTGTAATTTCTAAATAAATTATTAGAAATGTACTTCTTTTACATTAAATTATAGAGTTTCACAAGCAAAATTCAGATGTGCAAACAAATTTTATCAACCTTTATTTATATGAAAAATGTAGCATTTCATAGTTATTTCCTTGGGTGGATGAAAACTTGTTTTTACTAAGTGTAGCTTACACTTTGTACTATTCAGAGCCAACAAAGTATAAGCTGGGGAAAAACATAAAACAGTTTATTAATCCATCTGTTGCATACACTGTACTACAAACTCTTCAATTAACTCAAGCTAATATCTGTCTGATTCTTTACTAAATTAAGGACCTGAAAGAGGTTATGCCACCTCAGACACTAGGTGGCACTTGTCCCCTGCGAATCTGCTTTCTTGTGCTCAGAGATATTCAATTCACTGAAGACATATTTCATCATCATCACACCCCTCTCCTCGCTGAGGCAGGTGAACATGAAGAAGACAGAGTATCTAGCTTTCTATTGGAGTGGCCAGGGCAAACAGGTAAGATCTGTTGTGGGGGCGAGGTGATACCAGCAATGCAAGAGTTCTGTTAGTTAGCATCCGTTTAGCAGAGCAATGGGGAGATAGACTCTGATATGATGCATAGGATTAATGCAGGATGGCTGAAGTGGAGGCAGGTGAGTGGAGCTCTGTGTGACAGCCATGTCTAATTATAGTTTAAAGGCAAAGTCTACATAACGGTCGTCAGGTCATCCATTCTGTATGATTCAGAGTGTTGGGCAGCTAGGAAGAACCATGAGGGGAAAATTAGAGACGCACCGAGATGGCCGATATATCAGCTAGCTGATATATTGGCAAATCACGGCTGATAATATTGGCCGATGTCAAATATAGTATACTTATGAAATTTTAAAATTATCGGCTGTTGTTGTTTGTTGGTGTTTAAGGTCCCGTCAACTACGAGGTCATTAGAGACCCGTCCACTGCATCGTTCTAATGCGTAGACTGCACCGACACTACACCAATGCGACGATTATTGGGTATTAGCAGTACCCAGCTTTCCCGAGCGACCACCCATGTCAGTACTAACTGGGCTTGCGTTGCTTAAAATTATCGGCTAAAAGCTGGCCGATACCAATATGAGGAGGGCTCGAGATGAGGAGGGGAGGAGGAACTCGTTAGGATCATTGTGGGACTGAAGGTGATTGGGGCACCAGGAGCAGAGGACGACCAAAATGGACGTGTTAGCAGGTAGTGCAGAGGGTCATGGAGGTGTGAATGGTGGGAAGGTTTCTCAATGCTCTGGAAAATGGATCCTAAATAATGAAACTCTTGCACCACTGGTATCACCTGATCCCCACAGTGAATCTTTCCCCCATGCCCCTGGCCACTCCAATTGAAAGCTAGGTATTCTGTCTTCTTCATGTTCATCTTTAGACCCCCTCTTTCCATTGCAGTTAAATGTCTTGTAGGCCCTTTTGTGCATCTTCTTTGGACTCAGCAAGCCTGCCCTACATCATCAGTGCCCACATCAGCCATGCCCCTCACCTGGCACTGAGGGGCCCATTCCCTAGTCCCATCAGCACCTCATCCATTACTAGTAGTAAATAAATATGGGCTAAGTGCTGATCCTTGATGGACACCAACCTGCATGCTAAGCTCCTCACACTACGAATGGAATCACCATACTGTGCAAATCCTGCACCATCCCAATATGGCCTTCATCAACCCCTTTCTATCTTAAAATGCTCAATACTACCTGTCTAGGGACACTATCATTAGCAAAGGTCCACTTTTTTTAATGAATGGGAAATTCCCTGGTATTTTGGTTAACCCCCCCAATGGGTCCATCTCTCTGGTGGGTCCACTTATGTAAATCCCCAGGGGTGGATCCATTAGAGAAATTTCACTGTATTTCAAAGCTCGCCCAAATGCTAGAAAATCGCCAAACTCTTGAATCGCACGTTGCTGTACGCGTTGGCCAAAATCTCACGTTTCAATGTGACAGCACATGCATTACAAAATCGCACGTCAGCTACCGCTGCATGTGAAAGGGGCCTTAGGAGGTTGCTCATGGGTGATGAGGAGGTAGGTGTAGAGCAGTGGTCTTCAAATGTGGGGGTTCCACAAGTCAAAATGGCAATTCATTAGCAGTGGCAAGATGTACTTTTCTAAAGGTAGGATGGGGTTCCCTCAAATCTTTGTATAGTTATAAGGGATCTGTCAGTTGACAGAGTTTGAAGACCGCTGGTGTTGAGGATGTTGGAGAGGGGAAATTTGCAGCACCTTAAGCAGCCCACAGACGGTCAACTTGGTTGTCAACAGTGTCATCCACTTGCCATGTTGATGACAATGTTGATCATCTGTGGATAGGTTGAAGGTTGAAAATTCAAGTTGAGGCAATGGTTGAAGTAAAATCAAAAACTTTAGATTTTTCATGGGAGGAGCCTATTGTTGCCAACCATGTTGCTTCATCTATGGAAGCATTGTCAACTTGGTTGTCAACATTAGTGCACTTAAAAAATTTATTGAGTGAAGTTGGTGTGGAATGCTCTACAGTATCAATAGTGTCCAAAAATAAGGTCCAAATGGGGCTAAATTCGTACACAGTATGAATTACTAAGGTCCTACTGTGGTGAAAGGTCAAAGGTCCCAATATAGGGTTGGTTAATTTGCAAAATAAAACACCCATGAGGATAGGAAAGAAATCACACACAATGGATAGTGTACCTCTTCAGGGTAAACTCACAGTATAAAGAATATACAGTATGCCCAGTGAATAGCAAAATTACTAAAGTTGAGAAACGGCGCCACCTGGCGGCAAGGAAGTAAAAGCTGCACTACATGCAATACTTTGCATGCATTCACTGTTGATTAAAATTAAATATGCGAGTTCATATGGAGCGTTATTTTTCAGCAATTAATTGCGTCAATAAATTGCAGGTTGTTTGTTCATCAACATTATTGGAAAACTTATATCACTCCAAAGAAAAAGTAGAGAAGGGCCTAAACAATATTAGAGGAGTGACCTTAGCATCAATGTTCCAAAGAAATAGGGAGATAGACTCTGGGAGATGGTTGAAGTGAAGGCAGGCAAGTGGAGTCCTGTGTGATAATAGGGTGACACAGGAGAGAGAAAGAGCGACATCAATAGAATGCAAGTAACCTAGATGCAAATGCTGCAGTATATGAGTGGGGTGTCCAGAGCTGATAGAATAAGGAATGTGTATATTAAGGGGGCCTGGGGGTGGTGGACATTGTGGTGGTATGGACACATAATGAGAAGAGAGAAGGAGAAGCTTATTAGGTCAGTTTCAGGAATTCAGGTGGTTGGAAGAACCTGAGGCAGGGGGAGACTGAAACAAACGTGGGAGGAAGTTGTCTGTAGGGATATGGAAGTGTGTGGGGTGAAGGGGGATCTGGTGGGAGATAGGCAGCGGTGGAGGACTAGAACATGCAGAACCGACCCTGCCATAGGTGGGATAAGGGTATGATGATGGTGATGCATGTTCCATTAGATCATGGGTGCCAAAAATGCAGTCCTAGAAGCCTAGAGTTACAACCCTCACAGTCAATATCATGTAGCATACATATGCAGTGTGCTAATCAGGTGTAACGAGAGGGGGGACATTTGCCCCCTCATGACAACGCAATGTTACTGATGTGACCCTTGGGGTACCCTGAGTTGGCATGCCCACCTTAGATACATGACTTTCAAGGGCTACCTCATTTAGGCATACTGGACATTAAAATAAATATATTTAAGATATCATTAATGAATCATGTTCTTGACCTTCTGTAAGAACTCAGATGTTTTATACCATCAAAGACTTTAACAAAAGGCTTATATATCCAAATAAATATAAGAGAAATACAAAATAGTTGATTGTACAACACATGTGACAGCAAAAAAAAATTATCAAAAATGTACGAATTTAAAAGGTTTGAGTATAGCGAAGTGTTTCACATTCAAGTAAAAATCGTCAAGTTTAAGGAGTCTATAGTAAAATTTCATATTGTCACTTGATGTTATTACTTTGTATACATTAAATTTACTGCACAATGGCATTTTATGTTAGATTGAGTTTTTTTTTTAAATTGAATTTTATGTAATAATAATGCAAGAGTTGGGAATACTCCATTGAAATACATATAATAAGTTTAGTTTTTACTTCCTTCCCACTACATGGCGCTAGTGTATAAAAACTTTAGTATGATTAACATGGGAGTGCGCATGCTGTATATACTGTCGTAAACTTTCAGAAGAAGGGATGTTGACGACAAGGTAGTCAACTACAGTAGGTTGTTCAAGGCGCGTTCTCACTAGTCAAGTTTCGTTGACCAATTGTAGTTGTTCAACAAACTTAGAACCTGATCAACAGTTTCATTACGAATGGGGTCAAAAGGAGTTGTTCACTTGAAGGGTAATGGTGAATGACTCACCACTAAAATGTTGATCAACTCGATTGAAACAAAGGTTCCCACTACAGTTTTCATTCAAGTTTTGTTGAACAACTACAATTGATCAACAAAACTTGACTCATGAGAATGCACCTTCAGACTGTGGTGATAAAGTTGACAAGGTTGACAACCAAGATGACTGTTTGTGGGCCGCTTTATGCTCTCTACCAACCACCCATGATGGTACTAACATGGGTTTGGGTTGCTTAACTTCTGTGATCTCACAGAACTGGTGTGTCCAATGCAACTTGGAATTTAAGCCATGTAATGGAATTAAAGCAGTTTAACCTTCAAGCGCTCGCATGGGCGGCAAATTGGCCGCCAAATTAAACAAAATTTTGTCCCACTGTAGCAGGACTGATTAAATGATTGGGACCACCTAGTATTCTCAAGTTGTATATTTGGTCACAACTTGCAATTAAAATTTTTTTTCCAACTCATGTCAATTTGGAGCAATTCGTTGTCAAAGTAGCTGGGGTTTTGGAGGGTTACACAAATGGCCATTCTGCTGCCTCACAAGTGCATAGGAAAGTGGTTCCCCATAGCAGGATTTTTGGGGCTCTGTGGCAGAAAGCACTGCAGATCCATGGTCCAACTATCAGGGTCCCACTATTGGGGTTTGACCATCAGGGTCCAAATAGCAGGGGCCCACTGTCAGAGTCCCAGTATCAGAATCCAACCGCATAATCTTTTAAGCTACGGAAATACTTGTAGCTTTGCGTATGTAGTGCATACGGTGACGTCATGAAAATTCATGTAGAGCACTACCTGTAGCAGCTTTTTGAACAACATGTGTAGCACTACAAAGATGGAGGCTTCCATGTGCCATATAACGCACTTAAGAGGACTAAACTATTTCAATTCCTTTAAAAAAATATTATGTCCTTAATGTTGGCACCCCCACAGACAAACTTTTTCAATACTCCTACGGCATCCAGATGCCTGGCTGGGGTGACCCCAGCCCCAGTCAGAGTATGTTCAGTGGACCCTCAGACCCGACCCTGCCACAGGCGGGATAAGGGTATGATGAAGATGTTCTTAATGTTCTTAAAATTAAATTAATTCTTTAATTAAAAACTATACAATTTTTTATTTGTTCCGCGTCATTTTTGGGTACTGTCAATAAGTATCGCAGTCCACCATATTCATTGCAATATCTTCTGTGGAGGCCGCCATGTTGCACTACGCAAAGAATCCTACTCGAAAAGGTGTAGCGTTTGTAGCACTACAACTGCACTACAAAGTTTTGCTACCGTTTTAAATGAATTCGATCCGTACGCTATGAAGTTGCTACGTAGCTTTTTTGAACAGCAATTTTCGTATTCTTCACTACGTAGCACGATACATAGCATAAAAGATTATGTGGCAAGTATCAGGGTCCCAGTATCAGGGCCCAAGTATCAGGGTATGACTATCGTGGTCCCAGTATCACTTTCTCAGTATCAGAGGCAAGGTTTCAAGGTACCAGTATCAGGGTCCCAGAATCAGGATCCTACTATCACTGTCCCACCATCATAGTCCTAGGGTCAGAGTCCAAGTATCGGGGGCCCAGTGTCAGGGCCCGAGTATCAGGGTCTTAGTATCAGGGTTAAGGTATCATGGTTCCAGTATCAGGGTACCAGAATCAGGGTCACACTAGGTCACATCTAGTTTAGTTTCTCATTTAATTTCGTTTATATCTGTTTAATGAACTAGATTTCTCATGATGCTTTCTATAAACATCTAGTAAACTGCCAAATGCAAAGAAAAATGAGAGGCGGCCAGTTTGCCGCCTTGCGAGCTTAAATGTCTTTCGAAGTAAAGCGAGCGCTTGAAGGTTAATGGAATCGAAAGCCGTGGCCACGTGGAATGCGTACGATATCATCTGCATGGAAAAGTGCCCTTTTTTACATGAAGTTCAATTTACCTGAAAGTCGACTGGGAATGACTGGGACAAGGAGTGATTTAACACACTCTTTCCGCATTTCTTCCCCATGTGGAAAGAATTTCTCCGTCATTCCAGACAACAACACGTTATATTCCGCGCGACAGAGGTACACTTGAGGCAGCCTTCTCTCCAGAAAAAAGAACCTCCAAATACGAAATAAAAAGGACCTCAAAATTACACCTCCAGTGCGGAGTGCAGCAATGTATGGCAACCAGAAGTAAGATGGTAATAGAGACCGAATGATGCCGCTTTAAAGCTTTTCGCCGCTGAGTGTACTCCTAGATATCCCTAGATACAATGAACTATTAAAAGTTTGCAATTAATACTTAGTACTGTACATCATCATAAAATTACTATTTACAACAAAATTAATGAAGGTGATTTCTACTATGACATCGTAGAAAATCTTACCCAGTCCGAACCAGAAGAATACGGTTTAGATTTCGTTTTTAACTTCTCTCCAAGGCGAGACTGTACTATGATTTGTACCATTTTCAACGCCAGGAATTTCGTAAATTTTTCCAATTCTTTCCTTTCTTGGCCACTTATTCTAACGGACGCCATCCTGATGACTTTTAGATGCATTTACAGCAAGATAACAAACCTAACACTATTTTAAAGAAGTCTAGGCATGCCGAAGTCTATGCATATGACGATTGAAACAACTAGCAGATCAGTTTTTTGAAACTCCAACGAAGATTGCTACATTACCGCTGATATCGCGTAGACGAAAGTCATCCCATGATGGAATTTAACTTAGTTATTTTGTCCACGACAATCCTAACAACAATAGTTAAAAGGTGTCAAGCACATAATTAAAATGCGCAATTCAACTCTAAAAATTTCGACAGGACGAACACGACACAATTCCTAAATCACACGGTCACCTTGTAAGTTCGTCATCCAATGGCGTTCTGTGCAATGGCGCTATGAACAATTCGTGCTGTTCATTACAGTTTTTCTTTGCTTCACAGAGTGGCGGGACATATTACAAATTATTGAACGTTACTCTGATATTGTTATCTAAAATATATACTACTGTCTGATATTATAATGACAAATTGCCGGTTTATCAAATAAAGTTAACTAGGGCATTGATCTTATCTCAATCAAAAAATAGGAAATTGTGTTATCGAGGTGTCACACTGTCACTGGGTAGAGAGGCATACGGAGCTAACCGTTCAGAAGTGCTTCAAGGGAGCGACCAGGAACCAAATTCGAAAACTGGGAATTGAAGTTATGGGCAGCAATCCGTCATGCGTTGCAGACGACTTGCGGCGCTTCGGGCGGTTACAGATGTTGAAATTACACGTTCCGGGGCGTGTTGCACATGTTAATGTTTTGAAGTATTAACTGAATAACTGATAAACTGAGAATGGATACAGTGGTTCCAGTCATTGTTTTTCAAATTGTGGGTACAAATAGGATTTTTTTCTGAGGTGAAAGATACATGCAATGAATTATCTCTGGTAAAGATCCTTTACAATGATCTCTACTTTCGGTTCTCCGGCCATCTCGCCTTCGGCTCGAAGGCCTCCGCCCCGCGAACAAGATACATATCGATTCTGTGAATCATCTCGTGTAGCCAGGAATATCCCGTTTGTACGAATCTCGCTTTTCTAGGCACAGAAAAATTTATTTCCGCCCTGAAAATAATGTTTAGTCATAAAAATACTTGTTTTCGTCAAAACAATAACACGTGCTACACGCCCCGGACCGTGTATTTGTAACATCTTTAACCGACCGAAGCGCTGCAAGTCGTCTGCAAGCAATGACGAAACAATTAGGACATTGAAATACACTTTTACCCCTTAACACATCTCATCAGAGAGCAATGGGCACATTGCCATTCAAAATAAGGCTAGAGTTTTTTAACAACACGTGTTTTGGCATGTTAATATGTCACGTCAGAGCTTTTGCTGACCCGACTTGACCCTGACGCTTTTCAGTGGGATCTTGTTTACAGTGGGCATCAGAGCAATGTATACAAGGTATATGTCATGTTACATATGTGGTGTGATTATGCTATCTGACCTGACATGTTAATACCCGTGTGTGCCCGGGGTAGAATAGGCACACTGCATACCAGCATGTCGTAAGAGGCGACTAAAAGGGGTGACCTTTTCTTGCCCCAGTCTGCACAACACCACTGTCGTCCTTGTCTATGACGTGTTATGGACAGGACGATACCAACATCGTGGTTGTTCCAGTGTTCGGTCTGACTTGTTCTCGGTCGATGTAGGCTCCTCACTGAGGTGACCGTAAACAAACGCCTACCCGCGTGTTTGCCATGCGTGGAGACCCGCGCCCCTGGGAAAAGCGGATCCTGGTGGTTGAGGAGACGCATGCCCTGCGATGTCTCTTGGCCACTCCACACTGGTGAGGTGGCTGACAGACATCGGGGACTAGGGTTGCGATCTGCGTGTGGTGGGTAAGACCTGCAGGCAGCGAAAACATAATTAACTCAAATTATGGCAAATATAACCCAGAGCCTGGGGGCCTCTACAAATAACCCCACCCCTCCCCCTTCTTTAGTTTCATTTACTTGTGTTGAGCCGGAAGATGGTGGGCTCGGTCCCACCCAACGGAGTGGGCCAGCTGCCACTGAGCTGATGGAGACATGTACTGCTCCAACAAAGAGGCCGCGTTCCCCCAGTAAGCCAACTGGATCAGGGAACGAACCTGTGGCATCATTGGCATCGTCACCTGCCCTTAACAAGGGGCAACGACCTCTTAGCCTTAAGGTGCAGGGTTCCAAAGCCGATGCACAGCATGTTCCTGCATCGAAGAATTTAGCTGCAGTCAAGCAACCATCCTTACCTTCTTCCTATCCTCCTCGGTTTATTTCTATCTCTGGGGAGGATGGAGCAGCCTTGGGGAAGGCATTGCCCTTTCTTATCGCCAAAGCCATCAAGGGCATTGCCGGCGACGTGACTTTGGTCAAGAAACTGCGGTATGGCACATTGTTGGTGGAGGCATCCGCCCCTCACCAGATAGTGGTACTACTAAAACTGCGTAAGCTCGGTGATATCCCCGTTGTGGTCGAACCCCATTGCACCTTAAACACCAGTAGAGGTGTGGTGCGGTGCCCCGACCTACGTGGGGAATCAGAAGAGCACATAGCGGAGGGGCTCAGGGACCAGGGTGTGGTGGCTGTTCGCTGCACCTCGGTCCGCCGGGACAGAGAATCCTGCCCATCCGACACCTTGGTGCTGACCTTTGGTAGGCCCAAGGTGCCAGAGTACATCATCGCTGGCTACCTCCGCTTGCCTTTGCGTCCATTTATACCGAGCATGGGAGGGGTGGCTATCCTTATCCGGATTGGGTGCATGAATGTGCCAGTTGCTTTGCAGATGCCTCTGCAAGAAGTGGCGGTCTCATTGCAACTGGATGTGCCCACCACTCTATGTTCCCTCTACATGCCACCTGGGATTGATATCCCATGGGCATCCCTCGACACCCTCAGTGCCCAGCTTCCAAGACCCTTCTTGATTATGGGTGATTTTAATGCCCATAATCCCCAATGGGGCTACCCGTGTGTGCCCGGGGTAGAATAGGCACACTGCGTACCTGCATGTCGTAAGAGGCAACTAAAAGGGGTGACTTTTTCTTGCCCCAGTTTTGACAACACCACTGTCGTGTTTGTCTATGACGTGGTCTGGAAAGGACGATACCATCATTGTGGTTGGTTGTATCTTTCTTTTCTCCTTTATTGGATGAGTGTCTGACTTGTTCGCGGTCGACGTAGGTTCCTCACTGAGATGACCGTAAAAAACGCCTACCCACGTGTTTGCCGTGCGTGGAGACCCATACCCTGGGAAAAGCGGATCCTGGTGATTGAGGAGGGTCTAGGGCTGTGGCCCTACACATCCAACACATCACTTTGGCCACAGCTTCTGGGGCAAACGGGAGGCCAAGGCAGTAGCCCGGTCTTGGTCAATCGGCCGGGGGCGCATAAGTTGTTATGCCTCCTAGGGTGACTGTAAGTGGACTGGCAGTCAACCCCGATGCCAATGGTCCGGTACTCGGGGATCCTGTCCGAGCGGTATCCTGTCCGAGCACTCTCGACGACCCGAATGGGCGTCCCCTCGTTGGGCTCGGTGGTGGGTGAGAACTGCAGGCAGCAAAATCATAATTCACAACAATTATGGCAACTATAACCCAGAGGCTGGGGGCCTCTTCAAAAAACCCCACCCCTCCCCCTTCTTTAGTTTCAATGACTTGTGTTGAGCCGGAAGATGGCAGGCTCGGTCCCACTCAACTGAGTGGGCCAGCTGCCAGTGAGTTAATGGAGACGAGCACTGCTCCAACTAAAAGGCCGCGTTCCCCCAGTCACCCAACTGGATCAGGGAATGCCCCTGCGGTGTCAAATACATCAGCACCTGCCCTTAACAAGAGGCAACGGCCTCTTAGCCTTAAGGTGCAGGGCTCCACCGCTGATGCAAAGCGTGTTCCTGCATCTAAGGAAGCCTCAGGTGCAGTCAAAAGCACTTCTATTCCTTCTTCCTACCCTCCCCGGTTTCTTTCCATATCCGGGGAGGATGGTGCATCCTTGGGGAAGGCGTCGCCCTTCCTTATCGCCAAAGCCATCAAGGGCATTGCCGGTGATGTGACCTCGGTCAAGAAACTGCGCAATGGCACCTTGTTGGTGGAGGCATCTGCCAATCACCAGACCGAAGCGTTATTG
>JAAFCE010009125.1:8553036-8580964 GCA_013389805.1 Trigoniulus corallinus | reverse complement strand
CGGCACATGCATGCACCCATTCCGGATAAGGATAGCCACCCCTCCCAAAGGGTGGTTTCCTTGCTGCCGGGTGTCTGCAAATGTTGTGTACCCCCGAGAAGAAGCGGGGTGGTTGCCCTTACAGTTCAGACACCAAGATGCAGTCTTAAAAGACTCTGGTCCCCGTGTGTGCCCGGGGTAGAATAGGCACACTGCGTACCTGCAGTGTGCCTATCTGCCCCTCTTCCTCCAAAGCTTTCTGTCCAAACGGACCTTCAGAGTGCGTTTGGGTAACACCTACTCCTCTGCCTTTCTGCAGGAGAATGGTGTCCCACAGGGGAGCGTCTTGAGTGTGACGCTTTTTGCTGTTGCGGTGAATGGCCTACCATCCTCTGTTCACCCCCCGGTCAAGTCGTCCCTATTTGTGGACGACTTCTCAATCAGGTACCGGGCTGCCACGATGCACAGCCTTGAGCGCCAGTTGCAACTCGCACTAAACAGTGCCCACGAGTTTGCCGCCTCGCGTGGCTATAAGTTCTCCCCTGACAAAACAACTGTCATGCATTTCTGTCGTAAGCGAGGGCTTCACCCTGAGCCTCAGCTTACCCTGGATGGCCGCCTCCTGCCAGTTGTAGAAGCGGCCCGCTTTCTTGGTCTCCGTTTTGACAGCCGTCTGACATGGGTCCCGCACTTGAAGGAGCTGAAGGCTAAGTGCCTTCGCTCCCTTAATATTCAGCGGTGCCTGCAGGGAACTGGTTTTGGGTCAGATCGAATGGTGATGCTTCGACTATACAGATCACTCGTTCGATCCCGTCTCGATTATGGCTGCGGCGTATATGGCCTGGCCACACCATCTACTCTCCGGATGATGGACAGTGTTCATCACGCTGGCATCCGGTTGTCCATTGGGGCGTTCCACACAAGTCCAGTACTCAGCCTTTATGCTGAGGCTGGTGAGCCACCATTGACTGTGCGGCGGCAGTGCCTGGCAGCTGCATACATTTTGCGGCTGAAAGGTCAGCCACAGCACCCTACACACCCAGCCGTCTTTAGTGACATTGTGAGACGGCCATTCAACCGCCGCCAGGGGGTTCCCCCTCCATTCGGTGTGCGTTGGATGGACTGTCTTGCTGCCCTGGGTGTGACTCTACCTAGGGTGCAGCCTGTACTGCCGGCCTCTGTGCCACCCTGGACAGTGCCAGAGCCAAGTTTAAATTTAATGCTTGCAGCCTTACCCAAAACCAGTACCGATAGGTCATTGTACCAACAAGAGTTCGGACGCCTCTCTTGGACCTATCGAGGCCATGTTTTTATTTACACAGATGGGTCGAAGGATGGTTCCTATGTGGGTTGGTCAGTCTTTACAACTGGTCATCTCATAGGGGGCCGCCTTCCAGGCGTTGCCAGTGTCTTAACTGCAGAACTCACAGCTCTGCACAGGGCACTGGAACTCATCCAAGTATTGCATAACAGACACTTTGTTGTTGCGACTGACTCCCTATGCTCCCTTCAGCTGTTGCACACCCTGTATGGCAGACATGCCATCGTCCAGGATGTGCACAGACTGCTGCTTGTGATTCGTAAGCAGGGCAAGACAGTGTTGTTTATGTGGGTCCCGGGGCATGTTGGCATTGTGGGCAACAAGATGGCAGATACCCATGCCCGTCAGGTGGCCCACATGCCAGAAATACGTGACACTGCTGTCCCCTCCTCCGACGCTCTCCCGATGGTGCGGCGGGCCGTCCACGACCAATGGCGGGCCCAGTGGTTTGTGGAGACCACGAACAAACTCCGCACACTGAAGGATACTCCAGTGCACTGGGTGTCCTCGTGCCGCCAATCGCGGAGGGAGGAGGTTGTGCTTGCTTGGCTGCGAATCGGTCACACCTTCCTCACCCACTCTTACATTCTATGGGGTGAGGATCAGCCATGGTGTGACTTCTGTTGGGAGCCTCTCACAGTGGCGCACATCTTTAGTCACTGTGAGAGATACGGACAACTTAGATGGCGACTGGGAGTCAGCGCAGAGCTCTCCACATCACTTGGGGATAACCCTCAGGCAGTGGAGAGCTCGCTAGTATTTGTGAAAGAGGCTGGCCTCTTTCACAAAATTTGAAGTCTTATTTTGAATTATATGGCTTTTGCCTTTTTGTTTCTGTATTCTTTATGGCTTTTGCCACATTTATTGTAATGTCTGTTTTGGCTTTTGCCACAATTATTATTCTGTCTGTTTTGGCTTTTGCCTTTTTATCTCTGTGTTTGTCTTGGCTTTTGCCACATTTATTCTTCTCTCTGTTTTGGCTTTTGCCACTTTTATTGTTATGTATGTTTTGGCTTTTGCCTTTTATATGTCTGTTTTTGGCTTTTGGTTTTATTTATATGTCTGTTTTGGCTTTTGCCTTTTTATTGTTATTACTTTTATTGGCCTTTTGCCCTTTTTATTGCCATCATGGTGGGATGGCCATTTACACCCCCACCATGGTGATGTGTCTTTCTGGGCCCTAATGACCTTTGTAGTTGATGGGCCCTAAAGCAACAACAAAACAAAACAAACAAATCACCAGGCTGCAATTTGATTGAGGATGTGTGGGATGCATTGCAGACAGACCACCACTTCCCACAACTTTTCCAGAGCTGGGGATTGCTCTTATGGAAGAGTGGTCATGTATCCCTCAAGAGTGCATTGTTAATCCCACAGCATGAGTGTCACAAAGGTGCGCTGCAGTGCTGGCTGTTGAAGGAACACTTCCACTAATGGCCAACAATTACTATACCATTAATGTTGCTTTGTTTGTTTGCCCTATTCTGTTATCTCATTTCATTTGATGGGGACACCACTCAGAGGCTCACACGAATCATGTCCTTCTCTTTCTGTTAGTATACCATAATGAAAAAGTAATATGTGATTGAGAGAACATACAGTAGAATCTCATTATATCGAAACTCAGGGGACCACGAAAAATAGTTTGATATATCTGAGATATCCAAATCTGGAATTATATGTAAAGCTAAAATTTACATCGGGCAGGACTGGCACTCAAGCTTCGATATAAGCGGGACTAAGCAGGATTTTGATATAAGCGATTTCGATATACCGAAGTTCTACTGTATGTATTGCTGCATTCTTAGGTTATGTTGTCTGCTAGTATCATCAGTCCACTATGCGGGCAGCCTTAAGCTCCATCCACACACTCATGCTTTACCATAGACTTGCTTGTATCCTGTAGTTTGCACAAACTGGCCTGTAAACCCTGCTGCACAAACTTCAGTTCAGTGTTTAACTTTGATGGTCATATTGCAACAATGTTATGCAGTGAAGAACTTTTATTATTACAAGTCATTGGGAATTTTTAACTAGTGGCATTAGAAAAGCAACTCCTAACCCTTTTCACCTCTATGGCAGGATCAGGTACCAATGTTGCCCCTCGGAATAGACACAAGTGTGATATATTTCTCACAGCTTTTCTGCAGCTGGTTACTGGCCAAAGCTGCGACTCCTACACTTATTTATCATCAGTCTAGTATTCATTGGGGAATTATACCGATGGGACAAGCTCCTACACCTGGAAATCTTGCCTCATCTACCCATTGCATGGTAGAGAGGGTTCTTTTACATGCAAGCTACATCAAGCACCAACACGGGACCTCGGTTTTACTTCTCATCCAAAAGAAGGCACACTCATGGCCTCTCTCTTGCCTGAAAGCAGCCAACCCACCTTGGTCCAGTATCAAACCTAGAACTACTGATGCAGTTGCCAAGCGTGCTAACCACTATGCCACTGTGGTGGGTTTTAGTGAAATTGACAGCAATATTTCATGTAGATTCTGACAAACATGCTAAATACAATCTTTAAATAATTACCTCTCTTAACTTTTCAATTATTGTGTTATAGGCCATACTTTTCTTATCTTGATGAGAATATTCTTTACATTTCATTTTACGCAGACTGGTAACAATTTATAGAGCTCTAAAACCTCAGTTACGAATTGTTTCGAATAATTTCGGACATCAGACAAACAGTGCCAGATTTAGATATTGAGAGGTCCTAGGCTATTTCAATTTTGAGGCCATTTTCTTAAGTTTTGAAGCCTGCTAAATGTTGAGGCCCTAGAGTTCAGCCTACTTAGCTCAATGGTAAATCCGGGACTGCAGACATGTTTTCTTCACAAAATCAAGCGATTAGACTGAAGACACGGCTCGTTTTCTGTCCACACGCTAACGCTTTACTGTACGAGCCAAGTTTGTCCAGGCAAAATGTTTTTCAATGCAACGTTTACACAAGCCGTGCTTTCCCATCCACATGCTAGTGGTTCAGTACACAAACTGGTTTGCACAACTAAGTTTATGGTAAAGCTTGAGCATGTGGACAGGGCTTTAGGGAGACCAAAGCACACGTGGGAGAAAGTTGTCCATAGGGATATGATAATGTGTGGAGTTGGATGGGCACCTGGTGGGAAATAGTGGGGGTGGAGGGCTAGAGCCCGAAGGCCCAACCCTGCAACAGGTGAGATAAGGGTATGATGATGATGAATTCACACATGAAGATATTAGAGAGTTAGTGGTGAATGTTGACGAAGACGATACAGAGGTAGCAATATGATACAAGGCAAAATGAGGCAAGTGTGCAAGCTCAGTTGCTGGTCTGCTTTTTGTGAGCATTCACAGTTACCTCATTTGGCCAAATATCATATTTCTGCCTCTGTATCATCTTCAACGACGTTCACCACTAAAGCTGCCCACACACTACTCTGATGTGACATGTTAACATGTCAGTTTGTTTGTTTGTATGGTTTTTGGGGCCCATCGACAACAAGGTCATTAGGGCCCAGAAGGACAGTAACCATGGTGGGGGTGAAAATGGCCATCCCACCATGATAACAATAAATAAGGACAAAAACCCCTAACAATATTAAGAATAAAAAGGCAATAGCCTAATAAATAATGCAAAAAAGAAAGAAAGGCAAAAGCCAAAACAGACATAAAAATAGAAACCACAAATAACAATAAAAGTGGCAAAAGCCAAAACAGAAATAACAATAAAAGTGGCAAAAGCCAAAACAGACAATAATAAACGTGGCAAAAGCCAAAACAGACGATACACGTGGCAAAAGCCAAAACAGACATATAAATAAAAGGCAAAAGCTAAATAATACAAGAATAAATACAACAACTGTCTAAAAAACCGAGTATAAATCAAATTCTGTAAAAGAGGCCAGCCTCTTTCACAAATACCAGCGAGCTCTCCACTGCCTGGGGGTTATCCCCAAGTGAAGTGGGGAGCTCTGGACTGACTCCCAGTCGCCATCTAAGCTCTCGGTATCTCTCACAGTGACTAAAGATATGCGCCACTGTGAGAGGCTCCCAACAGAAGTCACACCATGGTTGTTCCTCACCCTGTAAAATGTAGGAATGGGTGAGGAACGTGTGACCGAACCGAAGCCGAGCAAGCACCACCTCCTCCCTCTGCGACTGGTGGCACGAGGACCCCCAGTGCTCTGGGGTGTCCTTCAGTGTGCAGAGTTTGTTGGGGTCTCCGCAAACCTCTGGGCCCACCATTGTTCATGGATGGCCCGCCGGACCATCGGGAGAGCGTCGGAGGAGGGGACAGCAGTGTCAGGTATTTCTGGCATGTGGGCCACCTGACGGGCGTGGGCATCTGCCATCTCGTTGCCGACGATGCCAACATGCCCCGGGACCCACATAAACAACACTGTCTTGCCCTGCTTACGAATCACAAGCAGCAGTCTGTGCACACCCTGGACGATGGCATGTCTGCCATACAGGGTGTGCAACAGCTGAAGGGAGCATAGGGAGTCAGTCGCAACAACAAAGTGTCTGTTATGCAATACTAGGATGAGTTCCAGTGCCCTGTGCAGAGCTGTGAGTTCTGCAGTTAAGACACTGGCAACGCCTGGAAGGCGGCCCCTTATGAGATGACCAGTTGTAAAGACTGACCAACCCACATAGGAACCATCCTTCGACCCATCCATGTAAATAAAAACATGGCCTCGATAGGTCCAAGAGAGGCGTCCGAACTCTTGTTGGTACAATGACCTATCGGTACTGGTTTTGGGTAAGGCTGCAAGCATTAAATTTAAACTTGGCTCTGGCACTGTCCAGGGCGGCACAGAGGCCAGCAGTACAGGCTGCACCCTAGGTAGAGTCACACCCAGGCCGGCAAGACAGTCCATCCAACGCACACCGAATGGAGGGGGAACCCCCTGGCGGCAGTTGAATGGCCGTCTCACAATGTCACTAAAGACGGCTAGGTGTGTAGGGTGCTGTGGCTGACCCTTCAGCCGCAAAATGTATGCAGCTGCCAGGCACTGCCGCCGCACAGTCAATGGTGGCTCACCAGCCTCAGCATAAAGGCTGAGTACTGGACTTGTGCGGAACGCCCCAATGGACAACCGGATGCCAGCGTGATGAACACTGTCCAGCATCCGGAGAGTAGATGGAGCGGCCAGGCCATATACGCCGCAGCCATAATCGAGACGGGATCGAACGAGTAATCTGTATAGTCAAAGCATCACCGTTCGATCTGCCCCAAAACCAGTTCCCTGCAGGCACCGCAGAATATTAAGGGAGCGAAGGCACTTGGCCTTCAGCTCCTTCAAGTGCGGGACCCATGTCAGATGGCTGTCAAAACGGAGACCAAGAAAGCGGGCCGCCTCTACAACTGGCAGCAGGCGGCCATCCAGGGTAAGCTGAGGCTCAGGGTGAAGCCCTCGCTTACGACAGAAATGCATGACAGTTGTTTTGTCAGGGGAGAACTTATAGCCACGCGAGGCAGCGAACTCGTGGGCACTGTTTAGTGCGAGTTGCCACTGGCGCTCAATGCTGTGCATCGTGGCAGCCCGGTACCTGATTGAGAAGTCGTCCACAAATAGGGACGACTTGAACGGGGGGTGAACAGAGGATGGTAGGCCGTTCACCGCAACAGCAAAAAGCGTCACACTCAAGACGCTCCCCTGTGGGACACCATTCTCCTGCAGAAAGGCAGAGGAGTAGGTGTTACCCACACGCACTCTGAAGGTCCGTTCGGACAAAAAGCTATAAAGGAAGAGGGGCAGATTACCCCTGAGCCCCCACTGGTGCAAGGTCTCTAGTATACCATGGCGCCATGTGGTATCATATGCCTTCTCCACATCAAAGAAGACAGCCACTAAGTGCTGTCTGTGGAGAAAGGCCTCACGTACTGCAGTCTCCAGTGAGATCAGATGATCCACCGAAGAACTGCCAGCACGAAAACCACATTGGGCATCGGCAAGAAGGTGGTGCCGCTCGAGATACCACACCAGGCGCCAATTTACCATTCGTTCCATTGTTTTGCAAAGACAGCTCGTCAATGAAATGGGTCTGTAATTTATTGCAAGGCTACTATCCTTCCCAGGTTTTGGGAGTGGGATTATAGTAGCCTCTCGCCAGCCTGCAGGGACTTCATGCTACTGCCATATCATGTTGAATACCTCAAGGAGGTATATAACGCCTTCCTCTGGTAGGTGTCGTAGCATTTGATAGTGTATGCTATCTGGTCCAGGGGCAGTGTCCCTGGCTCTTGCTAGAGCTGCTCGTAGCTCCCAAGGGGCAAATGGATTGTTATACCCCTCGGCGACACCACCAGTGAAGTTCAGTGGATGGCGTTCTGCAGCCTGCTTCGTTTGCAGGAATGTTGTCGTGTAGTGCCGGGAACTGGAGACGGCTGCAAACGTCCTTCCCAGTTCCTCAGCCACCTCACACGGCAGAAGGCAATGTCTTCCTTGTACAAGGAGACCTGAGCCACATGATGGTAAATATCTGCCTTGGATCTTTCTCAGCTTTTCCCAGACTTTCTTGGAGGGCGTGTGACGGGTAAGTGAGGAGACGTACTGACTCCATGAGGAGCGTTTGGCCTCCTTGATCACCCGTCGTGCATTTGCCTGGGCTCGGAGATAGTCAATACGATTGGCCTCGGTGGGACGAGATTGAAAGCTGCAAAGGGCTCGTCGGCGAGCCCGAATCACACTCCGACAATCCTCCGTCCACCATGGCACCTGTGCTCGTTGTGGGTTACACGAGCTCTGGGGGATGGATGCCAATGCCGCCCCGACCACCACCTCTGTGAAGTGACTCACTAGATCGTTGACCCCATCAAAATCACACATTGGGCGGAAATGTATATGGTGGGCGAACTCCTCCCAGTCCGCCCGACGCAGACACCACCGTGGTGGGTGTTGGGGCAATGCCCCATCTCCACTGCTAATCTTGATAGGGAAGTGGTCACTTCCACAAGGGTCTGACAGAACCTCCCACTTCAAACCTGGTGCCAACCCAGGAGAGCAGATGGAGAGGTCTATACACGAAAGACCACCGGTGGCAGTCATCACATGCGTGGGGGCACCTGTGTTGAGAACAATGAGGCCATTGTGTGACACCCATTGTTCCACAAGTCGCCCTCGGGGGTTGTGACTGTCCGAGCCCCATTGTGGATTATGGCCATTGAAGTCACCCATAATCAAGAAAGGTCTTGGAAGCTGGGCACTGAGGGAGTCGAGGTCTGCCCATGGGATATCGATCCCAGGAGGCATGTAGAGGGAACATAGAGTGGTAGGCACATGCAGTTGCAATGAGACCGCCACTGCTTGAAGAGGCGTCTGCAAAGCAACCGGCACATGCATGCACCCATTCCGGATAAGGATAGCCACCCCTCCCACAGGGTGGCTTCCTTGCTGCCGGGTGTCTGCAAATGTTGTGTACCCCCGTAGTGAAATGGGGGTATCACTCTGACACAGAATCTCCTGGAGGGAGATGCAGACAGGGTTGTGCCGGGAGATTAGAAGTTTGATCTTGTCCCTCTTGTGGGAAAATCCTCGACAGTTCCATTGTAGGAAATTTACCATCAAGTGTTCTTTGGTGGCTTATTTTTATTCCTCCCTTTTCTCCGTCCCACTGCAGAAAAGGGAGGGATGCCTTCAATTGGTTCATCCTCCTCCATCTCGAAGGAGGAATCCCCATCTTTCCCCAGTTGGGGCATGAAACCACCCCTTGCTCTCTGCCGTTGGCTAGAGAGTTTGGGTGGACGAACCAAGGACACCCGCCCCACTGTGGAAGTGGTAGGTGTCCCTACTTTCTTTCCACCTGTCTCACCCACCACCCTCTCCGTGGAGGGGGCTGGCTGGACTGAGACAGGGAGGGAGGCCTTCACAGGAGATGCCTCTCTTTCATGAGCAGCATCTGGGGCCTCCAAAGAAACTGGCACCGCCATTATTGGGGGGCCCATGCATGGGCCAGAGGCGGTGGTGGAGCCGGAAATAGCTGTGGAAACGGGGTCGGGGTCCGTCTGGCAGCCAATGCTTGCACAGACCGGCACTCCATGGACCCCACGGGCCCGAGAGGGCGTCAAACGGATGAGAGGGGGGAGTTGAGGTAGTGTGTCCGTCTGGGTGCAGACAGACGACACAGCAGCTGCCTTGGCAGCACCTGCATAGGACACCGCACGACTGGGGGTCCCTGGCAAGGCTAGCAGCCGCCGCGCATCCAGAAAGCTGATACCCTTCTGGACACGCAACTCCTGGATTGTGCGCTCCTGCAACCAAGTAGGGCAGTCCCGAGAAGACGCGGGGTGGTTGCCCTTACAGTTCACACAAAAAGGTGCAGTCTTACAAGACTCTGGGGAGTGGTCTCCCTGCCCACGAGTGCCACACATGGCCTTGGCAGAACAGGAATTCTGGCCACGGCCATAACGTTGGCACTTGAAACACCCAAGCGGGCTCGGTATGAAAGGACGCACAGGCAAGCGGAGGTAGCCAGCCATGATGTACTCTGGCACCTTGGGCCTACCAAAGGTCAGCACCAAGGTGTCAGATGGCCGGGATTCTCCATCCCGTTGGACAGAGGTGCGGCGGACAGCCACCACACCCTGGTCCCTAAGCTCCTCCGCTATTTGCTCCTCTGACTCCCCACGCAGATCGGGGCACCGCACCACACCTCTGCTGGTGTTTAAGGTGCGATGCGGTTCGACCACAATGGGGATGTCATCGAGTTTCCGCATTTTTAATAATGCTTCGGTCTGATGATTGGCAGATGCCTCCACCAACAAGGTGCCATTGCGCAGTTTCTTGACCGAGGTCACATCACCGGCAATGCCCTTGATGGCTTTGGCGATAAGGAAGGGCGACGCCTTCCCCAAGGATGCACCATCCTCCCTGGATATGGAAAGAAACCGGGGGGGATAGGAAGAAGGAATAGAAGTGCTTTTGACTGCACCTGAGGCTTCCTTAGATGCAGGAACACGCTTTGCATCAGCGGTGGAGCCCTGCACCTTAAGGCTGAGGCCGTTGCCTCTTGTTAAGGGCAGGTGCTGATGTATTTGACACCACAGGGGCATTCCCTGATCCAGTTGGGTGACTGGGGGAACGCAGCCTTTTAGTTGGAGCAGTGTTCGTCTCCATTAACTCACTGGCAGCTGGCCCACTCAGGTGAGTGGGACCGAGCCCGCCATCTTCCGGCTCAACACAAGTCATTGAAACTAAAGAAGGGGGAGGAATGGGGTTTTTTGAAGAGGCCCCCAGCCTCTGGGTTATAGTTGCCATAATTGTTATTAATTAAGATTTCGCTGCCCGCAGGTCTCACCCACCACCGAGCCCAACGAGGGGACGCCCATTCGGGTCGTCGAGACTACTTGGACAGGATACCGTTAGGGTGGCATAATCCCCGAGTACCGGACCATTGGCATCGGGGTTGACTGCCGGTCCACTTACGGTCACCCTAGGAGGCATAACCACTTATGCGCCCCCAGCCGATTGACCAAGACCGAGCTACTGCCTTGGCCTCCCGTTTTCCCTGGAAGCTGTGGCCAAAGTGATGTTTTGGAGGCTGTGGGTCGCAACCCTAGTCCCCGATGTCTGTCAGCCACCTCTCCAGTTTGGAGTGGCCAAGAGACATCGCAGGGCATGCGCCTCCTCAACCACCAGGATCCGCTTTTCCCTGGGTACGGGTCTCCACGCACGGCAAACACGCGGGTAGGCATTTGTTTACGGTCACCTCATTGAGGAGCCTACATCGACCGAGAACAAGTCAGACTGAACACTGGAACAACCATGATGTTGGTATCATCCTGTCCAGGACATGTCATAGACAGAGACGACAGTGGTGTTGTCCAGTCAGGGGCAAGAAAAAGTCACCCCGTTTTGTCGCCTCTTACGACATGCAGGTATGCAGTGTGCCTATTCTACCCCAGGCACACACGGGTAGCAGCCTGGTGAGCAAGCTGGCCACTGCATATGCTTGATACCCTCTAATTCCAGCATGTTGTCCACCAATGCAGCTATGTGGGGATGAGCAATATCATCCATTAAAAGACACACATCACCAATGGCACCAGCTATGGCACGACAAAAGGCCAGAGAATCTCGTCTCTATATAATTTGCCTGCAACGTTGTGCATTCTTTAGGTGTGGCCCAATCTAGCAGGTGCGTTTTGGGTGTGGCCCTTTTAGAATAGTGCGGTTTGGCTGTGACTCATTCTTAAAGAATTTCTGTGTTTAAAGTTAGTGTCAGATTTACTAATTCATTATATTTATTCAATAGTTGTACTTGACTTAAAGTTGTGTAATAACAACTTTATTTTTAAGGTTTTGAAATTGTATTTTTCTGATTTTTGAGAGGTGGGGACAGCTGTGTCAGTGGTGCAAAATACTTTCTTCCTCACATGGTTTGCTATTGTGGGTAGGTTGTTCTTTTCAGAGGGAAACTTCTTATTAATGATTCCCATCTTTATTTAGTGGAAATGTGGTTATAGTGGGATACTGCTCTGGTATTTCAACTTTCTTTTTGGATAGTGCCTGTGTTTTCCAAGATAGTGATGCCTCCAAAGAAAATTACTGAGTGTGGGGGTTGCTAGGATCTAAAAATGGAGCTAGCCAAGCTCCAGGCAGAGGTGGCTAAGTTAAAAGCTGCCATTTCTGTCTCTAGCCCCTCTCTACACAGAGAGGCATGACGTCTCCAGGAGGGACACCCAGCATGCAGAGTAATGTTTCTAAAGTGATAGAGAGAAATGGAAGGAAAGGTATGAGAAAACAGGTAGATGCTGTGATGGAGATAGGTATAACAGTCCCACCAGTTAGTCCACCAAAGACTTCCAAAGGTAAAGGAAATATTGGTGAGTTGATTCTGGGGTTGGGAAAAATCCTTTGCCTAATTCACAGGGTTGTTCTATGGGTGATGGGGATCTACAGAAGGAGCAGAGTGAGCACAATGTTAGGGTAAGTGACAGGGGTGTAAATCTTGTACAGAACCAAATACCCTGTAAATCAGTTATCATAATTGGGGACACAGAATTTATGGGGTGTAGATAGATGGGCATTGCCAGATGGCCTGGACAGAGACTGTGTTAGTGTTGCTTCTCTTCCAGATGCTAGACTGGTGGACATAAAGGACAGGATTTCAAGTTGATAGATGGGCACTGCCAGATGGCCTGGACAGAGACTGTGTTAGTGTTGCTTCTCTTCCAGATGCTAGACTGGTGGACATAAAGGACAGGATTTCAAGTATTATGAAAGGTAAAAGAGAGGAGTGCTTAGTTATTTTGCAGATAGGGTCTAATGACATAACTCACAATAAACCTGCAGCAGCAGTTCTGGAAGGAATTGTGGACATTGACAACGAAGTCAGGAGTATCAGACCAAAGGCAAAGGTAATGCTCTGCCTAATCATTCAAAGAAAGGACAGAGGGGGAGTAGCCACAGCTAAGGCCCAATGGGTAAATGACAGGTTGTTTCATGAAGGACAATTGATTGGAGTGAAGCTCCTTGAATATAGGGCATGTCTCACAGATCTTCACAACAGGTTTACAAGGGATAGATTGCATTTCAATAAGAGAGCTGCCACTAGGTTTGGGAGAAAAATTAAGGAGTTTATAGTTAATTTTTTTAGGAAAGAGAGGGTCATGGTGCTCCAGGTTAAATCCCAACATGCATAGCATGTGACTACTTGACAGCAATAATGCAGGGATGGGCAGGAGATTAGCAGTAAATGATCAATTGACTTTGCTTGTTACCAACTGTAGAAGCATAGTCAATAAAGTGGCTAGGTTTAATGCCCTTGCTGCTACATGGGATGCTGATATTGTTAATGGCACTGAATCATGGTTAAAGGAAGATATACAATCAACTGAGATTTTCCTGATAGGTACATTGTGTATAGAAGAGACAGGGAAGGCGGTAAAGGGGGTGGGGTGTTCATAGCTATAGACAAATCACTGAAATGTACTAGGGAAGCAGGTTTTGAGGGGGACTGTGAGATGCTGTGTTGTAGTGTTTTTGGGTTAGGAGGGGGACTTATGTCGGGCCTTCTATCATCCACTTGGAACTGATCCAAATCCAATATTGCAATTGGCACATTCTTTGGAGATCATCAATCAAACCCGCTGCGGCGGCATAGTGGTTAGCTCACTCGGCAACTACGCCAGTAGTTCTAGGTTCGATACTGGACCATGGTGGGTCGGCTTCTTTCGGGCGAGAGAGAAGCCGCGAGTGTGCCTTCTTTCGGATGAGAAGTAAAACCGAGGTCCCGTGTGGGTGTACGATGGCACTTGCACGTAAAAGAACCCTCTCTACTACGCAACGGGTAGATGAGGCAAAATTTCCAGGTGTAGGAGCTCGCCCCGTGGCGTCGGTAGCGTTTCCCAACGAACACTAGACTGACGATAAATAAGCGTAGGGGTGCAGCTTAGGCCGGCAACCGGCTGCAAAAAAAAACTATGTCCAATATATCACCCTGTGTCCATTCAGAGGGACAAATGGGTACCCGACCCTGCCATAGGCGGGAAAAGGGTTAGGAGTTGCTTTTTGGAGATCCTCAATCATAGTAGGATGGTCCCAACAGTTATTCTAGGTGGGGACTTCAATCTTCCAGGAGTGAAGTGGGGCAGCATGCAATCAGTTGGAAATTCTGCTCTTTCAGGGGCACTTAATTCCTTCTTAGAGCAGCTGTGTTGTACTGGGTTAGAGCAGGTTGTGACCATGCCAACTCATGAGAAGGGAGGGATTTTAGACCTAGTTTTTACTAATGTGTTTAGCTCCATCAAGGATGTGAGGTGCATTAAGGGAATTAGTGATCATGCTGCAGTTAGAGTTGAGCTAGTGAGAATGCTGCCAAAGTATTCCACAGTAAGTATGGTGACTTTTCCATTTCACAGAGCTGATTGGGAGTTGTTTAGGTCTTATTTAGAAGCCCAGTTGAATGATTTGCAGGTCACTGCAAATGCTTGCAGTGTTGAAGAGTCCTGGCAAAGATTCTTAGCACTTCTGGATGAAGGTACAAGACAGGCTGTTCCTATTAAGAAGAAGACAGACAGCAGTTTTCCAAAATGGTATACCCATGAAGAAAAGGCAGCTTTGCATAGGCAGAGAAGAGTGAGAAATATATTTAGAAGGGAGCAGGATTCAGATAGTGAGGTCACCCATAAGGAAGCCAGGAGAAGGGCAAAAGCTCTTATTAAAAAGGCCTACAAGGAATTTCATAGGGTTGTTTTGGGGGAAAGGCTCAAGAACAATCCAAAAGCTTCCTAGGGGGTACCTCAAAAAGTGTAGAAAAGGGGGTTATAAGGTTCCAGCTATTAAGGACGAGTCAGGAAACCTAGTTACTGGTAGCCATATAGCTGCAAATATGTTTAATGATTCATTTTCAAAAACATTTGCAAATAGTGGAGATGAGTATTCACCAGTGTCAGGAAATGACTATCACAGGCAAATGGAGGAGGTTGTTATT
Source organism: Trigoniulus corallinus (assembly GCA_013389805.1). Classification (NCBI taxonomy): domain Eukaryota; kingdom Metazoa; phylum Arthropoda; class Diplopoda; order Spirobolida; family Trigoniulidae; genus Trigoniulus; species Trigoniulus corallinus. The sequence continues at coordinate 8,566,236 of JAAFCE010009125.1, read as the reverse complement.
ACAAGAGAGGGGATTGAGAAACTTTTGAATAAATTAGTTGTCCATAAGGCAGGAGGCCCTGATGACATTTCTCCATTTATTCTTCAAAGACTTTCTGGGATTGTAAGCTACTATTTGGTGGAAATTTTTAGAAAATCATTATAGAGTGTCATGAAGCTGGAAGCTGACAAATGTTGTGCCAGTTTTCAAATCAGGGGATACTGCAGATCCTAAGTGCTACAGGCCAGTTTCTTTAACGAGTGTGGTATGCAAGACTTTTGAGCATATAGTGATAATCAGCATGGGTTTAGGAAAGGGAGGCCATGTGACACTCAACTGGCTTGTCTAATTGAGTACATTCAAAATGCTCTAGATAAGTGTTAGCAGGCTGATGTTATATTTCTGGATTTTGAACAGGCCTTTGTCATGGTACCCCATGACAAGCTTGTTTCAAAAATGTCCAAGTTAGTGATTCATAGTAAGGTTATTCAGTGGGTAAAGGCCAATCTGCAAGGCAGGCAGGAGAGAGTACTTTTTGATGGGGTAGCATCAAAATGGACACCTGTTTCATCAGGGGTACCCCAGGGAAGTGTATTAGGGCCATGTATTAGGGCTTGATATAAAATCCTTTCTTGAGTTGTTTGCAGATGACACATGCATGGCAAGGGTGGTGGAAAACGGGTTGTCTTCCTGCCCAGAACTGCAGCAAGACCTAAACAAGATATATGATTGGAGTAGAAAGTGGTAGTTGCCATTGAACCTTCACAAATGTAGCTTTCTTAGAATAAGCGGATCCAAAAAGTAGGTTAATTTTTCTTATAGCATAGGTTGTGTAAGGGTTGAAAGGGTTGACTCCCAGTTTCCCCTTGAGCATATGTCACCATTGTTTTCCTGACCATCCCAATTGAAAGCTAGGTACTCTGTCTTCTTCATGTTAATCTTTAGCCCTCCCTGTTCCATTGCCTCTCTTATATCGTTCAGTCCCTTCTCTATCTGCTCTCTGCAGTCACTAATTTTCCCTACATCATTGGCAAATGCCAGGCACTGTGGGGCCCATTCTCCTACACCCATCAGCAGTTCATCCATAACAAGGATGAAAAGATATGGGCTAAGTGCTGAACCTTGGTGCACCCCAACTTTCACTGGGAAGCCCCCGGTGTGGTAAAAGTGTAGTTTAACCCAAGGAATTATTTCGTCATTCGTAGCAGATGAAATGTGGCGCTTCGGTCAGTATAACGTCGTCAAAATACTCGTTCCAGGGCTTGCTGCACATGCTATTGTTTTTAAATCGTTTGGACATAATGAAAGTGATTCGCGAAATATTAGGCGTGTTGAAATCAAAGTAAAGAACTTCATAAATTTATTTAATGAATATCTTTCTCGTTATTTTAATTGGAAGCTTTCGATTGCATAAATCGAAAGCTTCCAGTTAAAATAACGAGAAATAAATTCATGAATCGAAATTATTAAATAAATCGAAAGCTTCCAGTTAAAATAACGAGAAATAAATTCATGAATCGAAATCATTGAATAAATCGAAAGCTTCCAGTTAAAATAACGAGAAATAAATTCATGAATCGAAATTATTAAATAAATCGGAAGCTTCCAGTTGAAATAACGAAAAAGATATTCATTAAATAAATTCATGAAGTTCTTTACCTTTAAGATCTTGGCCCTGGAACGAGTATTTGACGAAGTTATACCGACCGAAGAGCCACATTTCATCTGCTACGAATGACGAAATAATTCCTTGGGTTAAACTACACTTTTACCATACTTGGGTAAAAGTGTAGTTTACACTTTTACTCCCCGGTGTTTCCCCATGGCGTCCTCACTCTTGCTATGGAGCCATCATACATATCCTAGATTATTCTAATAAACCCGTCTTCCACCCCCCTTTTTCGTTATACTTCCCAAACAACCTGTCGTTGAACACTGTTGAAGGCCTTCTCCAGGTCAATAAAGATGGCATGGAGGTCCTTCTTAGCTGCTCTATACTTTTCTACCATCTGCCTCAGAATAAAGATTGGCTCCATTGTAGACCTACCTGGCATAAACCCAAACTGATTTCCATGGACACTTGTTGTATCTCAGAGGCAGCGTTCCATTACTCTCTCCCAAAGCTTCATGGTGTGGCTCATTAGCTTTATACCTCTGTAATTGCCACAGTCTTGGGCATCCCCTTTACCCTTGTAGAGTGGCACTATCCAACTCTCATGCCATGCAGATGGCATTCTATCTCTGCTAGCTATCTTATTGAAAAGTTTCCCTAGCCACTTGGTACCTGTCCTCCCTAGACTATGCCATACTTGAATGGGTATTCCATCTGGGCCTACAGCTTTTCGACCTTTCATCTTCCCAAATGCCCTGACTACTTCCACCTCAGTTTCAAAGTCCACAGCCCCTAAAGGTGCAGGAATGGTGGCAATGTCCTCGTCTCCCACCGCTCGATTCAAGAGGTTTTGGAAGTACTCCCACCTTCTCTTTACCTTAGTCAGAGAGAGCAGGACCCTACCAGCGCCATCCTTCACTGTTATGGCTCGGGGTAAATCTTTTGCTGCCCTATCTCTAGCCTTGGCCAGCTTGAAAACCTCTCTCTCTCCTTCCTTTGTCTCTAGCTGCTCATAGAGGGCCTCATACTTCTGATGCTTGGCCAGGGCAATATTCCTCCTAGCAGTGGTCTTGGTCTGTCTGTACTGGTTCTTTGATTCCTGGTCCCTGATCACCTGCCACCTGTGGAAAGCAGCCTTCTTTTGTTTGATGGCTGCTTCTACCTCCTCATTCCACCACCATGTTTGCCTATTACCCTGGACTGTGCCTCCCTCTCTACCCTGCCCCAAGATTGCTTTCCCACAGGCTCTAATTTTACATGCAACCCTGTCCCACATGGCATCAGTTGTTCCTTCCCATTCTCAGTCTACCTGCCTGTGCACTTCTTGTGTAAATTCCTCTGTTTTGGTGGGTAGTTTCCACCACCTGATGACCTGCTCTCCTTTCCAAGAATGTTCCTTGCCTGCCACTTTCACTGCTAGTTCTAACATTAGTAGCCTATGACCCAATTCTTTTTTAAAGTTTTCACTGGGGAGTGCCCAGCAATCTCGGACCTATGATCTATGCTGCCCTCTAACCATAAAGAAATCAATTTGTGACATCCCTTGTGGTGACTGGTATGTGATTAGGTGCTTGTCTCTCTTTCTAAACCATGTGTCTGCGAAGGCAAGGCCAAGTGCATTAGCTGTGTCAAGGATTCGCTGCCCATCTATGCTAGCTGCTCCATACCCCCATCCCCATGAACCTCCTCAAATCCCTGGATTTCTTTCCCTACATGGCCATTAAAGTCCCCCCAATAACTAAGCACTCAAGTCCCTGACAATGTCCTACCTGACCCTCTAGGAAGTGCATCAAGTCCTCAAACTCTGTCCTAAAACCCACCTTAGTGGGGTCATCCAGACCCACCTGGTGGACATATGCACTGATGAGGTGGAGCACTACTCCTTGCCAAACCACTGTGACTAACAGTAGCCTGCAGTTGATGTGCTTCACCTGGGTGACCCCTTGCTGCAGCTCCCTATCCAAAACTATACCTACACCATTATGTCCCCCTTCACTGGCTGCATAAATAAGTTTGTATCCCTCACCAAGGGCTCTTAATCTATTCCCCTTCCATCTTGTTTCTTTGAGAAAGGCTACCTGGATTCTCCTTAGCTTTAGGGTATTAACTAACTCCCCTGTTTTGCCAGTAAGGGTCCCCACATTCCATGATCCAAATCTTAGCTTTGCCCCTATACTGTCTGAACATGCCCTGACTGGGGCCACCCCAGCCAGGTGTCTGCAACTCATAGGAAGGTTGGCGCTGCTTGCCGGGGGGGATGCCGGCTGACCCCACAGAGGACACTCAATGCGCTATCTGCCACAGGGATCAAGGTCCCAACCCCTGATAACGTCAACTGATAATGTCGACACCCTCTTGACTGGCCTCTTTCACAGAGTTTGAACTGAGTTATACATGCATTTTTAGGCAGCTTTGCATTTATTGTTGTATTGGTTTGGCTTTTGCCTTTTTATTTCTGTGTCTTTTTTGGCTTTTGCTGTGTTTATTGTTATTACTGTTTTGGCTTTTGCTGTGTTCATTGTTATGACTGTTTTGGCTTTTGCTGTGTTCATTGTTATGACTGTTTTGGCTTTTTGCCGCATTTATTGTTATGTCTGTTTTGGCTTTTGCCACTTTTATTGTTATGTCTGTTTTGGCTTTTGCCACTTTTATTGTTATGTCTGTTCTTGTTTTTGCTGCCTTTACTTTTATTTCTGTTTTGGCTTTTGCCTATAATTATTCTTTGATAATTATTTGGCTATTGCCTTTTGTATGTGTTAGTTTTAGTGGGCTTTTGCCCTTATTTATTGCCATCATGGTGGGAAGGCCATTTACACCCCCACCATGATGATTGTCTATCTGGGCCCTCATGACCATTGTAGTTGATGGGCCCTAAAACCAAAACAAACAAACAAACAAAAAATGATGTTGACCCATGGCCTTCTCCATCACCCCTAATGGCCACTAGCACTGGGGTTTGAATCACCTGCACCATAGGATATGTCATTTGTATTTAAGAAGTAAAAATAAATAATTAAATGTAAATAAATAAAAATAAATTAAATTAATTGATAAGTAAATAAATTCTGCAGCAGGGAAGTTGGGCACCCAGCTCCAATGCAGCACATCAACTGTATAAGCAGACAACACATGTGCTGCACTGAAGCACGATGGGAGCAGCAGAAATAGCGTGAGGTTAGGCCTTAAACAGCCAACCCCATGCCAAGCTCCTCACATTGTTAAAGGGGCCCAAAAATTGCAGCCCTACCGTTATCCAAGTTGACTGGCAGTCCACCTTGGAAAAAGCAATTTCAAACCATAAGTTCTCCTGGTAAATTTTTGAAAATCTCAAAAATTTCGCCATGCCAAAAGCACCACAGCTAAGCTATAAACGCCACCTAGTGGTCCCCTTTCCCAGGAAAGGAATCACGCAGGGAAAATGGAGTGCAAGGGAGACGAGGAAATAGAAGAATAGCCAATGTTAATCCTCATCCTTAAATTAGGGATAGCACAGTTCTTCCATTGGATGCGAAGGCATCGATGGAAATACTAATTGAAGTCTCTTTTACACCTGGGTATTGAACCCCAGGAATGAGTTTACTTGAACTAGCTTCCTTAAAGGAAAAAATCCAAAGGAGGAATTTTCTTTTAGGAGGATTTTCATTCATACCACACTTATATCCTCTTCTTAGAGAAAAATTAGGCAAACCTAGTCCTGCCATGTGTGATCGCCTTGAAGGTTGAACCCTGGAAAGAGTTGTTAGAAGACATGAAAATTCGATTAGGAAGATCCTGGAAAATCCCAGGACAATTAGCTTTAGCCATGCCACACTAACCAGGTCGCTTATGGCAAAATAGGATGGTTTACATTGATTCACAATTTCTCTATGTGAGATAAAGCATAGGCAAATTAGAAATCACTCAGTTTTGACACAAAAGAAGTTTTTAGCACGAACTCACTTACTGTCTAAACAAATTACCTCTACATTTTGCCTCAGGCAGAGATCCCACTAGAAGCAATACTTCTATGCCTGGTGAGAAGCCACTTCTTATGCTGTGTAAAAAGTTAATTTTAGTGGGTCCTAATTAAAAAATAAGGAAAATTAGGTCCACATGTTAAAATTCTCAGGAAAACTTTATTTTAAGGCTTGAGAATGAGAACAAGGTTCTTGGTGGTGAATAAAGATTTAATTTGATTATGATTACCATATTATCTCACACATAATATGCACTTCTTTTTTCCCAAAAAATTGGATGCAAAGTCTGGGTGCCAAGTTACCAACCACCCTGCCCACTGCATCACCGAGGCAAGATCTACCCATTATAAAGGTGGTTTTCTGAAAAGTGGTGACATGTATGAGGTGTACCAACAGAGGGGTGTACCTGTTAGAGGGTGTACCGTTAAGAGAGGTAGTAATAGCATTAACCCTATGGGTGAAAAATCGGTGCCTGAAAAATTGGTACCAAGTTGTTTTTTTGTTTGTTTGCATTTTAGGGCCCATCAACTACTATGGTCATCAGGGTCCGGAAAGACATTCATCATGGTGGGGGTGTAAATCGCCATCCCACCATGATGGCAATAAATAAGGGCAAAAGCCAACTAAAACGAAAAGAAGTAACAAGGCAATAGCCGAATAAATATGGTAGATAACTACAGGAAAAAGCCAAAACAGACGTTAAAAATAAAAGCAGCAAAAGCCAAACAGACATAACAATAAAAGTGGCAAAACCCAAAACAGATATAAAAGAAAAGGTGACAAAGGCCAAACCAGACATAACAATAAAAGTGGCAAAAGCCAAAACAGGCATAACGATAAAGGTGGCAAAAGCCTAAACAGACATAACAATAAAAGTTGCAAAAGCTAAAACAGACAAAAATATAAAAAGGCAAAAGCCAAAACAGACATAAATATAAAAAGGCAAAAGCCAAAATGATCCAAGAATAAATTCATGCTGCTTTAAAGTAAAGTGTATAATTCATATGTGGTGAAAGAGGCCAGCCTCTTTCACAAATACAAGCGAGCTCTCCACCCCCTGAGGGTTATCCCCAAGTGAGGTGGACAGCTCACGACTGACTCCCAGACGGTATCTCATTTCATGGTATCTCTCACAGTGACTAAAGATGTGTGCCAGTGTGAAAGGCTCCCAACAGAAGTCACACCATGGTTGGTCCTCACCCTGTAAAATGTAGGAGTGGGTGAGGAACGTGTGACCAATCCAAAGCCGAGCAAGCACAACCTCCTCCCTCTGCGACTGGCGGAACGAGGACCCCCAGTGCTCTGGGGTGTCCTTCAGTGTGCAGAGTTTTTTGGCGGTCTCCGCAAACCACTGGGCCCGCCATTGTTCATGGACGGCCCGCACCACCATCAGGAGAGCATCGGAGGAGGGGACAGCAGTGTTAGGCCACCTGACGGGCATGGGCATCCGCCCTCTCATTGCCCATGATGCCAACATGCCCTGGGACCCACATGAACAACACTGTCTTGCCCTGCTTCCGAATCTCAAGCAGCAATCTGTGCACACCCTGGACGATGGCATGTCTGCCATATAGGGTGTGCAACAGCTGAAGGGAGCATAAGGAGTCAGTCGCAACAACAAAGTGTCTCTCATTCAATACTTGGATGAGCTCCAGTGCCCTGTGCAGAGCTGTGAGTTCTGCAGTTAAGACACTGGAGACACCTGGAAGGCGGCCCCCTATGAGATGACCAGTTGTAAAGACTGACCAACCCACCGAGGAGCCATCCTTCGAGCCATCCGTGTGTAAATAAAAACATGGCCTCGATAGGTCCAAGAGAGGCGTCCAAACTCTTGTTGGTACACTGACCTATTGGTACTGGTTTTGGGTAAGGCTGCAAGCATTAAATTTAAACTTGGCTCTGGCACTGTCCAGGGTGGCACAGAGGCCGGCAGTACAGGCTGCACCCTAGGCAGAGTCACACCCAGGCCGGCAAGACAGTCCATCCAACGCACACCGAATGGAGGGGGAACCCCCTGGCGGCGGTTGAATGGCCGTCTCACAATGTCACTAAAGACGGCTGGGTGTGTAGGGTGCTGTGGCTGACCCTTCAGCCGCAAAATGTATGCAGCTGCCAGGCACTGCCGCCGCACAGTCAATGGTGGCTCACCAGCCTCAGCATAAAGGCTGAGTATTGGACTTGTGCGGAACGCCCCAATGGACAACCGGATGCCAGCATGATGAACACTGTCCAGCATCCGGAGAGTAGATGGAGCGGCCAGGCCATATACGCCGCAGCCATAATCGAGACGGGATCGAACGAGTGATCTGTATAGTCTAAGCATCACCGTTCGATCTGCCCCAAAACCAGTTCCTTGCAGGCACCGTAGAATATTAAGGGAGCGAAGGCACTTTGCCTTCAGCTCCTTCAAGTGCGGGACCCATGTCAGACGGCTGTCAAAACGGAGACCAAGAAAGCGGGCCGCCTCTACAACTGGCAGGAGGCGGCCATCCAGGGTAAGCTGAGGCTCAGGGTGAAGCCCTCGCTTACGACAGAAATGCATGACAGTTGTTTTGTCAGGGGAGAACTTATAGCCACGCGAGGCAGCGAACTCGTGGGCACTGTTTAGTGCGAGTTGCAACTGGCGCTCAATGCTGTGCATCGTGGCAGCCCGGTACCTGATTGAGAAGTCGTCTACAAATAGGGACGACTGGACCGGGGGGTGAACAGAGGATGGTAGGCCATTCACCGCAACAGCAAAAAGCGTCACACTCAAGACGCTCCCCTGTGGGACACCATTCTCCTGCAGAAAGGCAGAGGAGTAGGTGTTACCCACACGCACTCTGAAGGTCCGTTCAGACAAAAAGCTATGGAGGAAGAGGGGCAGATTACCCCTGAGCCCCCACTGGTGCAAGGTCTCTAGTATACCATGGCGCCATGTGGTATCATATGCCTTCTCCACATCAAAGAAGACAGCCACTAAGTGCTGTCTGTTGAGAAAGGCCTCACGTACTGCAGTCTCCAGCGAGATCAGATGATCCACCGAAGACCTGCCAGCACGAAAACCACATTGGGCATCGGCAAGAAGGTGGTGCCGCTCGAGATACCACACCAGGCGCCAATTTACCATTCGTTCCATTGTTTTGCAAAGACAGCTCGTCAATGAAATGGGTCTGTAATTTATTGCAAGGCTACTATCCTTCCCAGGTTTTGGGAGTGGGATTATAGTAGCCTCTCGCCAGCCTGCAGGGACTTCATGCTGCTGCCATATCATGTTGAATACCTCAAGGAGGTATATAACGCCTTCCTCTGGTAGGTGTCGTAGCATTTGATAGTGTATGCTATCTGGTCCAGGGGCAGTGTCCCTGGCTCTTGCTAGAGCTGCTCGTAGCTCCCAAGGGGCAAATGGATTGTTATACCCCTTGGCGACACCACCAGTGAAGTTCAGTCGATGGCGTTCTGCAGCCTGCTTCGTTTGCAGGAATGTTGTCGTGTAGTGCCGGGAACTAGAGACGGCTGCAAACGTCCTTCCCAGTTCCTCAGCCACCTCACACGGCAGAAGGCAATGTCTTCCTTGTACAAGGAGACCTGAGCCACATGATGGTAAATATCTGCCTTGGATCTTTCTCAGCGTTTCCCAGACTTTCTTGGAGGTCGTGTGACGGGTAAGTGAGGAGACGTACTGACTCCGTGAGGAGCGTTTGGCCTCCTTGATCACCCGTCGTGCATTTGCCCGGGCTCGGAGATAGTCAATACGGTTGGCCTCGGTGGGACGAGATTGAAAGCTGCGAAGGGCTCGCCGGCGAGCCCGAATCGCACTCCGACAATCCTCCGTCCACCATGGCACCCGTGCTCGTTGTGGGTTACACGAGCTCTTGGGGATGGATGCCAATGCCGCCCCGACCACCACCTCTGTGAAGTGACTCACTAGATCGTTGACCCCATCAAAATCACACAGTGGGCAGAAATGTATATGGTGGGCGAACTCCTCCCAGTCCGCCCGACGCAGACACCACCGTGGTGGGTGTAGGGGCAATGCCCCATCTCCACTGCTAATCTTGATAGGGAAGTGGTCACTTCCACAAGGGTCTGACAGAACCTCCCACTGCAAACCTGGTGCCAACCCAGGAGAGCAGATGGAAAGGTCTATACGCGAAAGACCACCGGTGGCAGTCATCACATGCGTGGGGGCACCTGTGTTGAGAACAATGAGGCCATTGTGTGACACCCATTGTTCCACAAGTCGCCCTCGGGGGTTGTGACTGTCCGAGCCCCATTGTGGATTATGGGCATTGAAGTCACCCATAATCAAGAAGGGTCTTGGAAGCTGGGCACTGAGGGAGTCGAGGTCTGCCCATGGGATATCGATCCCAGGAGGCATGTAGAGGGAACATAGAGTGGTAGGCACATCCAGTTGCAATGAGACCGCCACTGCTTGAAGAGGCGTCTGCAAAGCAACCGGCACATGCATGCACCCATTCCGGATAAGGATAGCCACCCCTCCCACAGGGTGGCTTCCTTGCTGCCGGGTGTCTGCAAATGTTGTGTACCCCCGTAGTGAAATGGGGGTATCACTCTGACACAGAATCTCCTGGAGGGAGATGCAGACAGGGTTGTGCCGAGAGATCAGAAGTTTGATCTCGTCCCTCTTGTGGGAAAATCCTCGACAGTTCCATTGTAGGAAATTTACCATCAAGTGTTCTTTGGTGGCTTATTTTTATTCCTCCCTTTTCTCCGTCCCACTGCAGAAAAGGGAGGGATGCCTTCAATTGGTTCATCCTCCTCCATCTCGAAGGAGGAATCCCCATCTTTCGCCAGTTGGGGCATGAAACCACCCCTTGCTCTCTGCCGTTGGCTAGAGAGGTTGGCAGCTGCCTTGGCAGCACCCGCATAGGACACCGCACGACTGGGGGTCCCTGGCAAGGCTAGCAGCCGCTGCGCATCCGGAAAGCTGATACCCTTCTGGACACACAACTCCTGGATTGCGCGCTCCTGCAACCAAGTAGGGCAGTCCCGAGAAGACGTGGGGTGGTTGCCCCTACAGTTCACACAAAAAGGTGCAGTCTTACAAGACTCTGGGGAGTGGTCTCCCTGCCCACAAGTGCCACACATGGCCTTGGCAGAACAGGAATTCTGGCCGTGGCCATAACGTTGGCATTTGAAACACCGAAGCGGGCTCGGTATGAAAGGATGCACAGGCAAGCGGAGGTAGCCAGCCATGATGTACTCTGGCACCTTGGGCCTACCAAAGGTCAGCACCAAGGTGTCAGATGGCCGGGATTCTCCATCCCGTTGGACAGAGGTGCGGCGGACAGCCACCACACCCTGGTCCCTAAGCTCCTCCGCTATTTGCTCTTCTGATTCCCCACGCAGATCGGGGCACCGCACCACACCTCTGCTGGTGTTTAAAGTGCGATGCGGTTCGACCACAATGGGGATGTCACCGAGTTTCCGCATTTTCAATAACGCTTCGGTCTGGTGATTGGCAGATGCCTACACCAACAAGGTGCCATTGTGCAGTTTCTTGACCGAGGTCACATCCCCGGTAATGCCCTTGATGGCTTTGGCGATAAGGAAGGGCGACGCCTTCCCCAAGGATGCACCATCCTCCCCGGATATGGAAAGAAACCGGGGAGGGTAGGAAGAAGGAATAGAAGTGCTTTTGACTGCACCTGAGGCTTCCTTAGATGCAGGAACACGCTTTGCATCAGCGGTGGAGCCCTGCACCTTAAGGCTAAGAGGCCGTTGCCTCTTGTTAAGGGCAGGTGCTGATGTATTTGACACCACAGGGGCATTCCCTGATCCAGTTGGGTGACTGGGGGAACGCGGCCTTTTAGTTGGAGCAGTGCTCGAGGACCGAGCCCGCCATCTTCCGGCTCAACACAAATGATTGAAAATAAAGAAGGGGGAGGGGTGGGGTTTTTTGAAGAGGCCCCCAGCCTCTGGGTTATAGTTGCCATAATTGTTGTGAATTATGATTTCGCTGCCCGCAGTTCTCACCCACCACCGAGCCCAACGAGGGGACGCCCATTCGGGTCGTCGAGAGTGCTCGGACAGGATACCGTTAGGGTGGCATAATCCCCGAGTACCGGACCATTGGCATCGGGGTTGACTGCCGGTCCACTTACAGTCACCCTAGGAGGCATAACAACTTATGCGCCCCCGGCCGATTGACCAAGACCGGGCTACTGCCTTGGCCTGCCGTTTGCCCCGGAAGCTGTGGCCAAAGTGATGTGTTGGATGTGTAGGGCCGCAGCCCTAGACCCTCCTCAATCACCAGGATCTGCTTTTCCCAGGGTACGGGTCTCCACGCACGGCAAACACGTGGGTAGGCGTTTTTTACGGTCACCTCAGTGAGGAACCTACGTCGACCGCGATCAAGTCAGACACTCATCCAATAAAGGAGAAAAGAAAGATACAACCAACCACAATGATGGTATCGTCCTGTCCAGACCACGTCATAGACAAACACGACAGTGGGGTTGTCCAAACTGGGGCAAGAAAAAGTCACCCCTTTTAGTCGCCTCTTACGACATGCAGGTACACAGTGTGCCTATTCTACCCCAGGCACACACGGGGACCAAGGTGTCAGATGGGTCCATCCCGTCGGCCTGAGGTGCGGCAGACAGCCACCATACCCTGGTTTCTGAGCTCCTCCGCTATCTCCTCTTCTGATTCCCTGTGTAGGTCAGGGCACCGCACCACATCTGTACTGGTGTTTAACGTGTGATGGGGTTCGACCACAGTGGGAACATCACCAAGCTTCCGCAGTTTCAGTAATGCCTCTATCTGGTGAGGAGCAGATGCCTCCACCAACAAGGTGCCATTGCACAGTTTCTTGATCGAAGTCACATCACCGGGCAATGCCCTTGATGGCTTTGGCGATAAGGAAGGGCGACGCCTTCCCCAAGGCTGCTCCATCCTCCCCAGAGATGGAAATAAACCGGGGAGGATAGGAAGAATGTATGGATGGTGGTTGGACTGCACCTAAATTCTAAGATGCAGGAACATGCTGTGCATCGGCTTTGGAACCCTGTACCTTAAGGCTAAGAGGTCATTGCTTCTTGTTAAGGGCAGGTGCCGATGCCGTAGATGCCACAGGTTCGTTCCCTTATCCAGTTGGCTTACTGGGGGAATGTGGCCTCTTTGTTGGAGCAGTAAATGTCTCCATCAGCTAAATGGCAGCTGGCCCACTCAATTGGGTGGGACCGAGCCCGCCATCTTCTGGCTCAACACAAGTCAGTAAAGAAGAAGGGGGAGGGGTGGGGTTATTTGATGAGGCCCCCAGCCTCGGTTTTAGGGTTTCCATAATTTTTGATAATTATGTGTTCACTGCCTGCAGGTCTTACACACCACATGGAGCCCAACGAGGAGACACCCATTCGGGTCGCCGAGATTCCTCGGGCAGTATACCGTTAGGGTGGCATAATCCCCGAGTACTGGACCATTGGCATAAGGGTTGATTGCTGGTCGACGTACAGTGACCCCAGGAGGCATTACCATTTATGCCCCCCGGCCAATTGACCAACACTGGGCTACTGCCTTGGCCTCCCATTCTCCCTGGAAGATGCGGCCAAAGTGATGTGTAGGGACTGTAGACCGCAGCACTAATCCCAGATGTCTGTCAGCCTACCCACATGTTTGCCGTGCGTGGAGACCCACACCCCTGGGAAA